>BFEA01000730.1:454916-470294 GCA_003427395.1 Chara braunii | reverse complement strand
CTCTCTCTCTCTCTCTCTCTCTCTCTCTCTCTCTCTCTCTCTCTCTCTCTCTCTCTCTCTCTCTCTCTCTCTCTCTCTCTCTCTCTCACATGCCATCGCCCCACCTGCCGCGGCGCGCCCATAACTTGTTAAAAATAAATTAATATCCGACAAGTAACCTAGACTACCATTTAAGCTTTTTAGCAACATTTACACAGACTGTTCACATGTCTATTCCTACCTTGACTAGTTTCACTCACAGCAACGTCGAGAAGAACTGGTTATGAACACTACAATTCTAGTATAAAATGTCTGTTAGGTGTTAGCAGTCTGTCCACCAACCAATCAAAATAAAAATAAATCATGTGAGCAGATGTATGAACACTACAATTCTAGTAAAAAATGTCTGTTAGGTGTTAGCAGTCTGTTCACCAACCAATCAAAATAAAAATAAATCATGTGAGCAGATGTATGCACAACGGAAATAGTTGTATATGTAGTTGAGTACCAATTGGAATCTCCCTTTCCCTGTTTCCAATGTACCTGTCCGCATCATCGAGCAACGGTGACTAAGGTGTGCATTAACGACCCACCCCTGTGCCCCAGGAACTCGCTTATGACTCGTACCGCCTTTTATTTACCCTCGCATGCAATGAGCCTTACATCTGACTGATCTGGCAGATCAAGAGGCAGTTTAAGGACAACCCTCAGGGTCCTCATGAATTATTTAATGTCGCAGACAGGACGACGATCACAGTCAGTGGACAGTTCAGATTCCCGCCAAAAACATCTATAGATGGTATGGTGAGCGTTTTCAAAGGACTGGTCAGTCCACGATCCCTCTATTAGCGAAGCAAAGAGCCTCAAAGGACAAAGCAACATGGTCTGCATGTACTGGTCCCATGGGTTGGCATGGTGACCGTGACCTGTGCTTCGACCAGGGCCCTTCAGAGGCACCGTCCTATCATGCAAGATGTGCTACTGAGAAGAATGTCGTCTCTCAAGGTAGAGCGCTCACGACTCCTTCCTCAAAAGAGGACACTCAAGGTTGGACTCACTTCCTCACGGTAAGAAGAGATTGAGAGGGAAGATAAAGTAAGGGAACAGCGTACCTAGAGATAGCTGCCCCCAACCACAAATTTCTCACCAATTGAGCCAATGTGCGTTTCGATGACCGGTAGTAGCTTCGGTACCACCCACAACGCAATGCTGTGCCACCTCAGCCAAAATGCCACATCAGCATGTTCTCATCATCATACATACATCCGTTGTCGCTACAGCCTTCTGGCGACCCACCCCTCTACTCGGGTGTCGTGCAAACATGTCAGCGCCAATGTATCCATACTGTGTAGAAGCTTCGTCAGTGCACCAAGTAACAATGACGCCAGCGCCAGGTAATGGCGGTCGAACCAGCTCCGATACCAAATGGCAAGGAATATGAGTGAGAGCGATGAACAGAAAATCAAGTTGCACAAGCACACAGAAGTCCAGATAGTCATGTGCACAGCAGAGAGCTCAAATGCACCAAGTTTCCATCCAAATAAGAGCAATACAATGAACTCATGAGCCAATGTCCAATCCCTCAGGCCACATCAATGCAGTATCCAATGTCGCTCCTACTGAATGGCACCTAGCGCCCAGCCTACTCTACTCTGCCTATCTTTCCTATCTACGTTCGTGCAACAGGCTCACTTCCTCGTCGAAGACCAATGTACATGACGTCAACACCAATGCCGACCTCCAACATACACCAGGTACATTTTCCCCTCTCCCCTCATCACCCCTTGGACCCCACGCCTCATGTGCCTCCTACCCGAAGACCACCTTCACTGTCACCCGCCTTCGCGCCCCTGCAGCTCGGCTATGGCTGTTGTGCGCCCCGCTGCCTTTGCATCGCCCCTCACCTCAGCGTCCGTGTGCGCGCCCGACCAGCCAGCTAACGGAGATGCCAGCACTGTAGCGCAGCAGCGTATCCGCATTGTTTGATAAGGCCTCAATGCCCCAGACTGGCTGGCCTCCTCCCTATATGGGAAAGCTGCTGCTGCTGGACTGTCTGGGCCTGGCCGTGGAAGTTTCTAGTAGCTTTTGGTCGGGCCCAAGTGTCTACGCCCAGGCACATGTTTACATTTGAGGGCCTGGGTTCTTTTCCGTTGGGCACACCCAGGATTTTCCAGGCTCCAAGTGTTTGCTGTGTTTGCATTGGACCGCGGGGTAGGTGTGACGACAATGCTGCATTCTCATTGGCCCGTGGCCACTTCGTGATGTGTCGGCCTCACACTGCGCGTGCCCAGGGCGCAACCACCTGCGTCATGGGCTCAACTCCCTGACGCAGCTGCTTCTTCTAGAAGAGCCCAGGGTGAGGCCCAGGTTGCACTTCAACCAACTCGCGTGCAGCAACTGTCTGAGACCCATATTGGAAAACGCTGAGATAAGGGCCTCTCGTGTATGTTAAGGCCCCGCCTTCACTTAGGGCGGGCATGAGGCTTGCTGCGGGCCACAGACCAGAACGTGTGCATATTGTCTAGGGCCAGCTGAGGACACATTCCTCACAGCTCCATTTCCAGATACAGATATGCCACAATTTATAAAGCACGGAATTGATTGGAGAAGGACAACAAAGATCTTTGCACTAACCCGCTCCAAATATGTTAGTGTCGTCGGCCAGGGGCTGCCACAGGCCGCAGCAAGGCCTTGCACCCGACTATGGGGAACAAGGCCCCCAAAATGTGGCTTCATAGGCCCTGCACCCGACAGTTGACCAAAGTCAACCGCATCTCGGAATATTGAGGTTCACAAAACAAAGTCTGCACTGACCCAGTCCAGGCCACCGATCAGACACACGCTTGGCTGTACGCAGGTATCCAAGAAGAATTTGGTCCAAGTGGAAGTCTGCAACTGTACGCGATCCAGGCCATCGGCTGTGAGTCAATCTGAGCCTTCGTACTTGAGAGACCAGAGGCTGGTCAACGGCGTCAACACTATTTATTGACCCAGCCCTGTTGGTCAACATCCAGTCTTGCACTTGATGCTCGACGCTGGCACGACGCTGGCTTGACGCTGGCACTACGCTAGCATTGAGTGTGACAACGACGCGAGACTGGTGCATTGCGTGCTGGGGCCTCTCTGCTCTTGGCAACAGTTGTATACTTAATTGCTGACGTGGCACTTGCCACAGTGTCTTCGACATTGCTGATGTGGCACTTGCCGCACTATCTTCGACATTGCTGACGTGGCACTTGCCACATTGCTGACGTGGCCCTTGCCACATTGCTGACGTGGCACTTGCCACACTGTCTTCGACACAAATTGGGGTATTGAGGAGGAGGGAGATCAGGGTTGTGAGATTGGTTGTGAGAGAGGGTGGGAAACTTACCTGATTGATGTTGTCGACATTGCGCGTTGTTGTTCCGTCTTCATAGGAGATATGTGCTTACGTGGCACTATGCTGTGATCGGATCTCGTCCGGCTCGTCTCTGGGATACTGTTTGTTGACGTGGAAGAGGGGAGATGCACAAAGGAGAAGTGGGTTATGAGGGAGATCTATCGACGATGACATTGATGGATACTTTCTCTTCCAACCTCTAAGTCTTATCTCCCTCCTATCAGCTTCGTACTCCGGTTACGAGACATTGTATTTCATATCACATTTCATGATTATTGCCGACATTGATCAGCGTTGAGACATCTTGTATTTCGACATTTGACGAGTTTCTCTCCAGACTGGGTTCATTACAATTTGGTATCAGAGCTTACCTCCGTGGTCGCGATTTTAATGTTGCACGGTGAGATGTGCCATGGTAAGTACGGGTGGTGGCCGCGCGACAATTGAATCGCGTCGATACGATTGTAATCACGATCTCGATATTGATATTTACGAGCGCGCGCACTCACCCACTGGAGATGATGATGTGGACTTGAAGACGAAGATCGACGACATTGCTGACGTGGCGCATTGTTGTTGAGGTGGTGATTCGTAACCAGCGAGAGCATTGTTGGCCGAGGTGCTAACATCGCGTTGGACAATCGACCAAGGAAGAGAGAGAGGGAGATAACTGGTGACGTGGAATTGGGAGCACTGCCTACATGGCATGGCGCATGGGTGTTGACGTGGCATCCAAAGGACCAACGGGGTATTGTCTGACGTGGCACTTACCTGTGTTGCGACTTACCTGCTGACATGGCGCTTCTAAGGCTCTAGCGGTATCTTCAGTCTAACGTGGCATACCAGTGACGAACGGACTTGGTAGATTGTGCACAGCTGACGTGGCTAATGAGACTTCCCATTTGACGACCTTGCTGGCCATTGACGCTAACGTGGCATACTCCGTGGAGGTGTTGCGTTAGCTAGACTGGGATGTGGCACGTGGCAGGGAAATATTGTGCTCCCAATTACCGTGAAGATTAGTGGGGAGCAACACTTGCACTTGGTGCACTGACGGGCGGTACGCCCTTGGTCTATGTTGTAGTGCCATGCGTCAGTCCTGGTGCCTGGCACGAGTATCTGAAGTAAGACAACAAGAGGCTGGGCAACTTACAAATTAATTGTTTTGTGTTATTTTTGGCTGACTCTACTCACTTGTCGTGGGTTGTTCTGTGGATGCTAGCTGACTCACCACTTGTGTTGTTGTCTTGATCACACTGGTCCTTGCTGCGGTATTTGTACACTCTCGTGTAGGAACATCATCACATAAAAATCAGCAGAGTTAGAAAATTATAGAAATTAGTTGAACATTCTGATTCTTTATTTTATTATGTCTTATTTATTCTTGCTGTAAAGAATTTGAAGAAGTATGGCCACGGAATTTATAATTGTCGAGTAAAGTTTATTGTGTGACATTCACATGCTGGGAAAAATGACTTACCTCTGGAGCTACTTGCGTGACTCGATTCATCTCTTTCTTCTTTTTCCCCATCAGAATCATCTTATTTGCTAATGAAGAAGGTGGTGAACTACGAACCCATGGTCAAGTGGAAACAAAATGGCAACAGATGCTGGATCGTCTTCACCAGCTGCTCACTGAATTGCATGACGCTGGGCCAAAAGCTAAGCAGCATGTTCGTAGCCATTTCGATCTAGCCGAAGAGAGCGAACTAGTTCAGGCTGAAATTGTTGTTCCGATGATGGAGGTCAGCGGTCGAGCGCAACAAACAATTGACCGGGGCCAAGTGACCCTCAATCAATTTGTGGCCGAGCAGTTGGCGAAGATAGTCGGTGATGTGGCCAAGGGAGAAGAAAGGGGAGAAGCAAGTGAAAAGAAAGAAGAGTTTGAAATCACCAAAGAAATAATAGAAAGCACTATGAAGCAGTTGCAAGATGCATAGAATGCAGAGATCAGAAAGAAACAAGAATATCATACGAAGAAGAAAGAACAAGAACAACAAGAAAAAAACGTGGAAGAGATTGAACATAAATTTCATTTTGCTGAATCAGAAATTGAGTTGGCATCTGTTCTGTAGAGTATAATGGTCTATCTTGCACATCTAGAGTTAGAAATTGACAACGTCACCGCCGAACTGTAGACGACATGAGATTGGTAAAGGGCAAGAACAAAGTTGTGCTTGAGGAGGAGGCCGAGGAGAAGGAAGAAAGAAAAGAGCTCCAGGAGAAATTACTGAAAGATGCCATGAAGTCTTAGAAAGAACTTGAGACCTGAGAGAAAGAGGAATCGACAAAGAAAGAGGAGCCGATGAAGAAAGAACCCAAACCCACAAAGAAGGAAGAGGCAAAGAAAGAAGAAGGGAAATGCCCCAAGAAGAAAGAAAAGGTCGAGATGAAACTTCCTTTTACATACAACGGAAAGTGAGGGGAACACTTGTGCTTGTGGATTGCAGAAATCCAAATGTATTGCAGTACCAATCCAACCGAGGCGGGAAGTCAAGTTGCTTTCTCGACCTCATGTCTTGGTGAAGTTGTAAAGGAGTGGGTGTTGTCCGAGGTCAACACTGCTTGTTTCAAGGACTTAGGTGAGTGGGCGAAAACAATGACGCTCAGGGAGTTTCTCTAGAAAATCAAGGAGGGATTCCTTGATAAAACGACGGTTGACAAGGCCTTTGACGAACTCACCACAATTAGTTAGAAGTGTTGGACCACTATGGATGCTTTGTCTCTCGAAGTGGACCGTCTGTTCCAGGTACCTGGTTTGAACTTGCAGGACAACCAGGTTTCCTACATCTACTCTCCCTCGTTGCCCGAGCCTATTCGTGGACAACTCGTGGCCGAAGCTAAGTCTGGTAAGTACGACTATCGACAGTTTCGTGACCTCGCGCTCCAGGGAGCAAATGACTGCATAGGCGAAAGACACCTATGCGTCCGATGTTAGAAGCGGTCCATCAGGTGGGTTTTAGAATGGAAAAAGGATCCTGTGGAGCCAGAAGAGACAGGATTACACCCTCGTCGTCTTTGATGACGACACAATGGAGAAGTGGCCCCTCGGCCGAGGGTGTAGCAAATAGTGGTACTGAGTCTGGGAAGGGTGACATCACTGCCATGGGGGTGATACCAATTCGGGAGGATACAAGAAGAAGAGGCCACGCTCCTTCCTGGAGCATCACAGCATAGCGGTCGAAAGGTCATGGGAAATGATGAAAATGACACGAGAAGAGTGGCAAGAAAGAATGAACAGTTGACAGTGCCTGAAGTGCGGTACTGCAGAGCATATCATTGTATGGTGCCCACTCATTCGTAACCCTAAAGGGAGCAGCCAATAGGAGTAGCATTTGTTCCTACTGAGTTTGAGGGTTCATGAAAAGGTAAGGTGTCTGAAACCCCTTTCAACCCCCCAACTCGCATAGCAGAGGATGACTTTTCTTCTGCCCATCGCTAAGAACACCCTGAAATTATTTTGTGTTCTGTCTCTCTGGGCGATACCCTTGACGAACTTGGTGATGAATTGATTGCTTTGAGAAGTTTGTGGGCTAAGAAAACGAAGTCTAAGGGTCAACGTGGTCCTACATCTCAGAAAAGGCAATAAAGAAATTGCATTTGGGAATGAGAGTGCAAAACCTTCCGCGACCTATTACGTCTATGCTTGCAGATAAAAACACGATCACTATCGCTCAATAAGTTAGTCGTGTAAAATGTTGTTTTTGAACGGAGAAAGGAAAAATAATATTGCATGAAGTTACCTTCCTTGTAGAAAAGAATCTACCCTTTGACTTGTTTTTGGGAATGAATTGGCATGAGGAGGCCGACCCAGATATCAAATTCAAAGATAAGATTGTTAATCTAAAGGATGAAAAATCCAATATGAAACCGATCAAATTGTTTCATAAATCTGGTTCTGACTCATCACTGTCTTTTTGTTGTATGAGTCTTCCTGCTTTTCGAAGTATGGTCACGAAAAAGAAGTTGGCACATGACGTAATGATGGTACTCGTAAAACGAGTCGGTGAGTGGGTCCTCCTTCTATTGATAAACTTTTTAACGAATTTAAGGACTTGCAGAATGAACCAACGAGAATCACTGAACGTGTCATCAAGCACACGATTGAGATCATTCCAGGAACTAAGATTCCCAAAGGACTCATCTATCGATGTCTCCTAGGTAACTTGAAGAGTTAAAAAAAACAACTAAAAGAATTTACAGAAAGAGGATGGATTAAACCAAGTTCCTCTCCGTATGGTGCTCCTATTTTATTTATGCCAAAAAAAGAAGGAGAACTTAAATTGTGCATCGATTACCGAGGATTGAATTTCAACACTGTTAAGAATGTCTAACCACTTCCTCGCATTGATGATTTGCTTTATCAGTTGCAGGGATATAAGTACTTGAGTAAGATTAATCTGAAGTCAGGATACTACCAGATCGAGGTGGCACATGAAGATCAACACAAAACAACTTTCCGAACCAGGTATGGACACTACGAGTTTGTGGTTATGCCTTTCGGATTGACTAACGCACGTGTTATTTTTCAAAGGTTTATGAATGAGTTATTTCGTCAATGGTTGGATCAATTCGTAGTAGTGTATCTCGATGATATCCTCTTGTACGGTAAGACACTTGAGGAACATGAAAAATACTTACGACTGGTTTTACAGAAGTTGCAAGAGGGCAACTATAAACTTCATCCTATGAAATATGAGTTTGCTAAACCCGAAATTAAATACATCATTATTATCACAGGGTCATTTTAAACAATACATAAGGGATGTATGGGAATTTTGGCACACAACTAGGAATAGACATGATTCGTATGAGGATTGGTTTAACAATGGTCTTGCATTCATTGCTAGAAAATGCAATGAATTTTCGAAACTGCAGGCAAAAAACAAGTATTTACAAGAAATTAATATTCAAGAACAAATTATGAACTACGAACTAACAGAGCATCCTCATACATTACCTCACCCAGTAGACATTCAGGATTTTAAGAATCAATTGTTATCCTTCGCTCAACGTCGTTGGCAAGGACACTTAATTAGAGGCAAACTTGAAAAGTTTGTGACAGAAGGTCAAATGGATGCTTCTTTTTTTGCACTCGCCCGATCACGATCTTGACGTTCATTCATTGAAGGACTTATGAACTCAGGGGGGTCTGATCCCGACTTGTCCTCTTCTTCTGCAGGTAGTCTTAAGGTCGCTTATGATTTTTTCAAAGAACTTTTTTCCTCGGCCAAGCACCCAGAAATGAGAAGAGAGGATGACATTGCAATAACTAATTTCCTACAACCAATGACTCAGTCACTTTCGCAGGAGCAGAGAGACTTTCTCGAGCGTCCCTTAGGTCAGGATGAAATATGGACAACACTTTTACAGATGGATGGATAGCTGGACTTCCAAAAGAATTTTGGGAAGCTATGTGGCCCTTATTTGCATCAGACTTAATGAAATTTTATGATTCAATATTGGAATCAAGTCGGATCGGAGAACTGGTGGGACAGGGTATTCTCACGCTCCTACACAAAAAAGGAGATAAAACAAATATCAAGAACTATAAGCCAATCACCTTGTTGTCTGTTGTGTATAAAATGTTAGCTAAAGCACTGGCCAATAGATCAATTCCAGTGATGGCTGACATTATCCATCCTTCACAAACTGGATTTATTAATGGTAGACATATTCAATATAATATTCTACTGATTAATGAAATGGTTAAATTGTCTAGACAATCTAAACAAAATGCAGCCTTTATTTTCATTGATTTTGAAAAGGTCTATGATCATGTAGATTGGTGTTTTTTGGAAGCTTGTCTGGTTAAAATGAATTTTGGTCCTAACATGAGGAAATGGGTTCGTATACTGCATACTAATGCCACGACAAGAATTCAAGTAAATGGACGTCTCTCTCCATAAATTAAGTTACAAAGGTCAGTCAGGCAGGGTGATCCCTTGACACCCTTTCTTTTTTTAATTATTATGGAAGCATTAGGGGCTAATATTAGAGCGAATAGTAATTTACAACGACTAAAGAATCTCGAGTATTCCAGAGGAAGCCATTCCAGTTTGCTCTATGTTTGCAGACGATCTCACAGTCATGATGGAAGCAACATACGATAATATGATAAAAATTCAAGCTTTGATGGAAAATTTTTCAGAAGTTTCTGATATGGTGGTTAATTGGGGTAATAAAACCCAAGGTTGGTGGATTCACTCCACAGGGGACCGGCCTCCAAAACAACCTAGAGTGAAATGGTTACCATTAGAAGCCCCTATTCGTATACTCGGTGTTTCTCTCACGGCAGTTGGGAAACCTATATCTCATGATGACTGGGTGTCTAGTCCGACGATTGATAAAATGCAACAATGGAAGAACAAGCACACCTCTATATTTGGGAGAGCTCTTATCATTAATAATGTTATTCTTGCTTCTATCTGGTATAAGTCAGCTTTGTGGTCTGTAAGCAATACACACACCAAGACTCTGCAGAGTCAGTTTACAACGTTCTTATGGAGGGGTAATCATGAGCAGGATAAGGTCATCCCTCGAGTGGCGTGGAGGTATTTGATCCAACCCAAAACTAGGGGAGGCTTGGAGATCCTTGATCCTAACCTACAGTACCAAGCCCTTGCCATACAGTGGGTACAAAAGCTAATTTTATCAATGGAAATTCCTTGGCAGATCACGGCCTTGGAACAGATTCGTAGACTAGCCCCAACCTCATGTGAGGATATACTCCCGCTTTTTTGGATTGAAAACCGTTTTTGGACTATCCCTAGGGCAAAGATAGGGGGAAATGGAGAAGGAGAAAGGGAGGAAGCAAGGAGAGATTTAGTATTAGATAATTTGTGGGTAAATCTGGTGAAAATATGGAGACGTCTACCTTTACCGGATAGACCCTTTCCTACTAGATATGAGGAGATCCTTCGACAACCACTTTTCGGTAATAGATGGATCACGGACATTAATGGATGTATATTTAATAGCTCTTCCCCTCTATGGAGTCAGTGGGTTAAGAGAGGGGTTACATGCATCAAGGACATATGGGATACCGACACAAAAGATTGGAAAACGGAGAATCAGTTCAGGCATCTCCTTCGATATGTCCATCATCTTAATACAAGTTTAGATCAGATAATTTTTTCTATCCCTTTAGCATGGGTATCAGTCCTCAGGAAAGGACCCAATTTCAAGGAAGGGGATTGGGTGGTAGGGGTCCAAACCACTGAACATCAGGTTTTAGGACAAGTGGTACATATGACACAACATGGGGCTATGGTGAGTATGTGTAAAACCAACAAAGATCATTTCTTGATTCATTCTCCTTCAGACCCAGTTGATATGTTTCCCTTGACACATCTGTACCGAATCAGAGTCCTTTTCATTTCTTCAATCAAAGGGTGGAGAGCCTTTCATCCGGTAATACCTATTACGAAACTTTCTTTTGATCCATCGGAGTGGATATGGCAAACCACTAAGAGAGGACAACCCAGATCCTTACAATCACTAGCAGTAAAAACGACCTATCGTCTATTGAGGCCAAGAGTGGATATTTCTGCGATTCTCTGGGAAAGATGGGCTAGACACCTTAATTTGGATATAAACCTAATTAAAAACATAAATTTTTTTAATAAAATCAGACAGCGCACAACTAAATTCTCATCATTGCAGTGGCAAATTGCTCATCAATGTTTGCCAACTAATGATTGGATCATAGACCGCTCATATTTGGAACAAAAGGGGTTGGCTCTTCCTTGGTGTAAATAATGTATATCGAACTTTCCTAGTAGAAGATGTAGGGAAACTATTGAACATATTTTTATGCAATGTCCTAGGTCGGTTCTACTATGGAGGAGATGGGACTATGTTTGGAGGGAGATCACTGGGTTGGATTGGCCATGGGAATGGAAAGCCATCTTGCTAGGATATTGGTGTCCACAAGATATCACACTAACTGCTTTTCAATCTATTTTTTTTTAAATTGGTAGAAAAGCGGTCGTTTGGGTTTTATGGTACAAACGGTGTGTCCTGGAAAGGGAGAATGAAGTAGTGGAGGGATCCGAGATTTCTGAACATATTGTTCATTTTATACAAACATAAATCAGAGCCTATTGGCAGGGGCTATGTTCTAAATTATATAAATTACAAAAGAAAAAGGATATCCAACTTTTAATTCAGGAATTTGCGGTGGACTGGCTGGGGGGTACAGGGGAGAGGAGTCTGGGAGAAGTGGCATGGCCAGGGGGAGAAGGGTCGGAAATCTCCTTTAAAAGAGACTTCCAACTCAGCTTCAAGAACTGGTTCTCGCTACTACCAGGAGCCGCTCTCAGGGATCCCACAGAATTTGCAGATCTTTTTCCTTCATCCCATCTATCATTGGTAGAAATACCACAGTCCTATGATGTGACTTAAGATGAAACTGCTTGGTTTGGCATGATAGATTTGGCGGCTTTTATTAAAAAAAAAAAAAAAAAAAAAAAAAAAAAAAAAGAGGTACTATACCTTGGACACATAGTGAACGGAGAAGGATTAAGACCTGAAGAGAAGAAAATAATGGCAATACGGGATTGGCCCGTACCTAAGACTGTCACTGGACTAAGATCTTTTCTAGGACTTGCTAGTTACTACAGGAAGTTTTTTTGTAAGAAACTTCTCACTGATAGTTGCACATATAAGAAGACTGTTGAAGAAAGGAAAACATTGGTTATGGGATAAAGATTGTGAGTTTGCATTTAAGAAATTAAAACATTTGTTAACTTACTATCCTCTTTTGAGAATTGTTGATCCTTCTCTCCCTTTCATTGTTACTATTGATGTTAGTCGTATGGGATTGGGATTGTGGTACAACAAGATGATGGCAAAAAATATAGACCCATTGATTTTATGTTCAAACATCTTTCGTCTGATAAGGTGATCAACTCCACTTACGAAAGAAAATTGTATGCCTTAGTTGCAACACTGGACACATGGAAGCACGACGTGCTTGAGCGACACTTCATTGTTTGCTCAAACCATTCAACTCTAAAGTGGATAAAGACTCAACCATAACTCTCCGGCAAGTTAGTTAGATGGTCTGCATTCAATGATACATTTGACTTTGAACTGAAAACTATTAAAGGAAAACCGAATGTCGGTGCAAATGCTTTATCCAGACAAGCTGATTTTTTTGGAACCATTGTCTTCTATCTAAATATTGATAATGAATTGAAAGATTAAATCAGTAAGGGTTACATAGATCATCCAATTTGGACTCCTATCATTGAGACCCTAGAAAGAAACCCTGAACTCTTTCCTGACAGAATCGAAGAAAGACTTTGCATTCCACACAAAAAACATATTACGAGTATGATTATTGGGGAATGCCATGATACTGAAGGACACTTCGAATTCAAGAAGACGTATGCTAATGTAAAAGAATGCTTTGAATGGAAAGGAATTAACGAGGATGTGCTAACCTGTGTGCGAACTTGTCTCGTTTGCCAAAGGAACAAACCCTCGCATGATAATCCATTGGGATTGTTACGACCACTACCTATTCCAAGTGAGTCAGACGAGTCCATCTCGATTGATTTTATGAGTATAACCAAGAATTGAAATGACAATAACCAGGTAATGGTCATTGTGGATCGATTCTCTAAATATTATATGCTCATTCGTTTGTCTGTTGAAGATAGAACGAAACTCGTCATCCAGAAGTTCCAGATGCAATGGGTTTCCAAATATGGCTTTCCAAAACCATCGTCTCTGATCGGGATGTACGGTTCACTGGCCAACAGTGGCAAAAGTTGATGAGGAGGTATGATTGACCATGTCGTCAGGGAGATACCCTGAAACGAATGGGCAAACTAAATAGATGAATCGTCTGTGCCAGCAACTTTCGCGAATGTATCTATGGCCAAATCAGATAGATTGAGATGAGAATTTGCCCAAGATTGCATGTGCGTAACCGACCGAATACCGAACGCACTTCACAAAGGATGGAAGTCGCGGCGTTCCATTGATGCTTTGAAATGGGACCGAGTCCAACGACTACCCCCTGAAACATGAGAATTTGCAGTTCTGTATGAAGAGGATATAAAAAAGTAAAGGAAAATATTTAGAAAGCCCAACTACAAATGAATGGACAGGCTAACAAACATCGTCGGTCATCACAACTCAAAGAAGGAGATCTTGTTTGGGTCAAGTCTAAAAGAATTTTCCTTAGAAGAAAACGTGTCACAAAAAAACTGTTATCTGTCTACTATGGACCTTGGGAAGTTCTCAAGGTGATAGGGATTACTGATGGACCTTCGTACAAAATAGATGTACCCTCACACCTCAAGGCATATCCGTCTTTCATGCCTCCAAGTTACTGCCATATGTAGAAGACTAGGACTTTCCTAACAGGCCATTTATGTTTCCTCCCTCAATGAATGAAGGATATGAAGTTGAAAAGATATCAGAACATGGATATTTTTCTACATGTGGCAAAGGAAGGCCACCGAAGCAGTGTAAGGCAAAGTTCAAATCTCAACCCCTGACGATTTAGCAAGAAATAACTTTTACCTACTGCTCCCGATATCGTTTCTGCATATGATTGTGGATTGAAGGGAGTCTGGTCTAACGTTTACATTTTTGCGATGGAACTCGAAAATTGGGCCGGCAGGAATGCAATAACCCGCTCTAATTATGTTATTGTCGTCGGCCAGGGGCTCCCGCAGACCACAGTAAGTCCCTGCACCAAACCATGAGTAACAAGGCCCCCGAAATGTGGCTTCAGAGGCCCTGTGTCCGACAGTTGACCAAAGTCAATTGTATTTCGGAATATTGAGGCTCACGAGTTAAATTATGCACGGACCCAGTCCAGGCCACCGATCAGACACACACACTTGGTTGTACACAGGTATCCAAGCAGAATTGGTCCAAGTGGAAGTCTGCAACTGTACGCGATCCAGGCCATCGGCTGTGAGTCAATTTGAGCCTTCGTACTTGAGAGACCAGAGGCTGGTCAATGGTGTCATCACTATTTATTAACCCAACCCCTGTTGGTCAACATTCAGTCTTGGACTTGATGCTCGACGCTGACACGACGCTGACACGACGCTAGCTGGACGCTGGCTTGACGCTAACACTACGCTGGCATTGCGTGTCACAACGACGCGAGACCGCCGCATTGCGTGCTGGCACCTCTCTGCTCTTGGCGCCAACTGTATACTTAATTGCTGACGTGGCACTTTCCACACTGTGTTCGACACAAAATGGGGTTTCGACGAGGAGGGAGATCAGGGCTGTGAGATTGGTTGTGAGAGAGAGTGGGAAACTTACCTGATTGATGTTGTCGACATTTGGCACTGTCGTTCCGTCTTCATAGGAGATTTGTGCCTACGTGGGACTATGCTGTGATCAAATCTCGTCAGGCTCGTCTCTGGGATACTGTTTGCTGACGTGGAAGAGGGGAGATGCCCGAAGGAGAAGTGGGTCATGAGGGAGATCTATCGACGATGACATTGATGGATACTTTCTCTTCCACCCTGTAAGTCTTATCTCCCTCCCATCAGCTTCGTCCTCTGGTTACGAGACATTGTATTTCAGATCACATTTCATGATTATTAGAGACATTGATCAGCGCTGAGACATCTTGTATTTCAACACTCGACAAGTTTCTCTCCAGACTGGGTTCATTTCAACTTCATAGAAATCGACTGGTACTGTTATGGAACACATGAAACATCTTTTACCAGTGGGGGCTGAATGGTGCGTACCCCTAACTGATAATAAATAGGTCATGAGTTCACATCTTGACAAATCAAATGCAGACAATAAGGTTAAACCACCAGTACTTGGCCCAGCTATCGAGTCCGAGCCTCGATCGACCGGTACGCCGAACCGGGTCAAGGCTCAGACTACCGGGTGCAGGCATCCCGAACCTATGTATGAAGTACAGAAGAAAAAAAACGGGAAAAACAAAACGACAAAATGAAAAAAGAAATAAGAAAAGGAAAAAAAGAAATGCATCGCCAAAGAGAGGGTACTGCTTCCTGGGG
>BFEA01000730.1:443202-454016 GCA_003427395.1 Chara braunii | reverse complement strand
TTTCGTGCTATGTGTCATCCCTGAAATGCCGCAGCCCGGCCTTGTTGGGCCGACCGGGCTGCCACTCGGGCGACCCCCGCTTCCTCAGGTGCGTTAACGGGGATGCCCCGCGACCCATGTGTGGACCAAGTACTGGTGGTTTAAGGAGGGACTACTCCCATTCGAAAAAAGAAGAACCTGCAGCACATTTGTATTTGGCCTTGAGTGGAAAACTTGGAAAGAAATGTATTTACTTTTATTTTTCTCAGGGAGTTCACGGACTTGGGACCTCGGTCCATTACATGACGCTCTCACAAATCTGGGCCACTTAGTGGACACAATGCATTCAAATCGTTTGGTCAGTCCGAAAGTATCTGGACCAATACTTCACAGCTCAGAGCTTCAGATGCGTTTCGAATGTTGAGAGGTGGAGCAAAGCCCTTGTTGCAAGACTTGTGCCACAGGTCGTACAAGTTGTACAACAAGGAGTCAATTTGCATTACAACTCCGATTGTAACTCCACACATATGGCATATGATGCCGCATATCCTTAGTTCCTTTTTTACCTCTTTTTGTTTCCAATGCGAAGTTCCTTGAAGACTTGAAGGGCAAGAATTGTGAAAGAGTGACCGAGGGAGTACACAAAGTTCATCTCCCTCCTTGGGAGGGTGGTCGTCAACCCAGTGCACTAAACGGGGGTCTAAGGCTCGGAAGCGAGGATGGAGGGTCCTCAAGGGGTTGTGTGCTTGTATAGGGATGGGTGCATCTCAATATTGTCTGGAAGCCATGGAGGGGAACAGAACACAATTGCAGCAAAAACCTCTCAATCACTTCACTACCTACCCACCAATTTCATCCTCGTCAATTCATCAGCCACTAAACCAACACACCAGCAAACCCACGCACCACCCTCCACCCCCTCAACCACCCTCGTAACAACCGATCTCCCCCCTTCCTGCTCTCCCCCCCTGCCTAACACCCCTCCCTAACGGCTGGAATAAGCAAGGAGATAAGCCCAGCATAAGCAGCAATGATTGCAACAGCCAGATAAGGATGCTCAGACTGCGAAGGACAATAGTGACGGACAGGGCTCGGTGAAGCCTGATGAACAAGAGCGATAAGCTGGGAACAATGCTCAAGCAGGCCCACAATCAGAATGCAGAAAATAATAAAGGGGAGCAGATCTCAATCCTATGTGGCAGCTCCCAGTAATGGTCTGATAACTGCAAACGTCAATGCAGTACGTAAGCAAATAAATCAGTGGCTGGCTCAGCAGAATTGTATCATCTTAAATGGACGCTAGACCCCGTTTCCAGCAGCTGCAGATCCCCACCAATAGAATTGGAGCCATCATAAACCATGGACCTGATGTAGGAGCCTGCTCTTATCAGCTCCTACATCAGGACCAAATGCAGTGTTCACTCGTAAACCACCAGTACCTCTGAGGAAATTGATCGAGCCTCTCCTAAAAAATAGGAGGCCATGAACCGCCGATTCATTTTATTGACGGTCCATGGCCTCCGAATTTTTAGGAGAGGCTCAATGTGCTTTTTCGGATGTAGTGGTGGTTTAAGAGAGAACCAAAAAGAAAGGGATGACCAGTCTCTGCCAGGCTCGCTGTCCCATGGAAAGTCTGATCCTGCCACCCACAACATGATTTGTACGAAAAAAGAAGAAAAAAGAGCGGCAAAGACTGGAATTGTACCTCTGGATGATCTCTGGAGGAGCAATCATCTCTAAAAGTGAGTTGACGATGCCAAGTTCAGAAAGCGAGAGAGCCTTGATCGCCCCATCATTTGCATCCACCATTACAAATGACACCATGTTGGGAGCACAAGGATTGCTGTGCAGGCTGAGGCGTAAAGAAGTGTTGTCGGAATGCAGACTAAGGAGAAGGTCGTCCAAGAAGGACTGATCGGCCGTCAAAGCTGGCAAAGGCGAAGGAAGGGAACTTGTGACTTCAACCTGTGTATTGCATAATCACACATAGAAATAGCCCACCATCATCCGTAAAAAAATCATCTCCATACTAGGCTACCAGCCGGGCTGCCCGGGTCACGTTGTTTTCCCGGGTGGCCTGGCCGTGCAAGGACCAAGAAGGTCCCAGCAAAAAACACGAAAAAAAAAAAGGTTAAAAAAACTGAAAAACAAATATTTCAACTTTTGCCTGAGGGTCACATCGAAATTATTTATCAAATTTAAAATATTTTTTTAATATATATATAATATATATATCGTCACATATTGTTTTTTTCCCCGGCTGGGCAAGTGGTCCCGGGCCACTCTGGTAGCCTAGTCCCCATAGTATAAATCATCATATGTTACCTTGGGGATGGATGGGCATTGGATGCTGATGCCTCTTGAGCTTTAAGTTAGTTTTGCAACACTCAGGGCATACTCACACAAACACTTCCCTTTTCTTTTCCATCTTGTTTGGCAAGTCCTTACAGTCCTGAATCCATATCCATTCCGAGGAGCATCAGTTTGGTTCCCAGAAAGTCATAAATGTACAACTTTCACACACTCAGTTTCCTTCAGTTAGGCCGAAGGACCCCTGGCCAGCATTCATTGATCCACTTTTATGGAGGATTAACTGTCAGCTTGCCTTCCTTTCTATAGTTCCTCTCGCACTCAGATTTCCAGGGCTGTTATGGTCCTGACCAATTTCGAGATGCACATCCATCAGATAGTACTATGCCGTCCAATTGCAGAAAGAAATGAATGAACTTGAGAGGAGAGAGAAGATTAGAAGAAGAAGAAGAAGTAAGAAAGAAGAAGAATATGATGTACACCAGCATAGACAAGTGACAAGGCTCTTCTTCTTCGCCCAACAATCTCCTCCTCCTTATCTCCCCCTTCTCTTATTCACACAAGAANATGATGTACACCAGCATAGACAAGTGACAAGGCTCTTCTTCTTCGCCCAACAATCTCCTCCTCCTTATCTCCCCCTTCTCTTATTCACACAAGAAATAATAATACAATGTTGAATGGCTGATCCAGAATCAATGTYCGAGTYCCTCTTCTACTGCAGGTATCACTTGAGGTCCACCATAGCCATGGCCGCCTCTCCCACTCTTYACTCTCATAGGCMGAGGSTATGGCGGACTACTAGGCCTCRCCCAGATGCCCAAAGGACAACCCAAAGMAGYTATGGCTGCTCTAGCTCAGGCCGCCATGCCTGATCCTGCCTCGAAGCTTCTTGGTGTGGCTCTCCCCAGTTGGGGACTCCCTGTTGCAGCGCCCACCAAGTGATGAAGATGGCTGCCACCATAGCCAGGGAAGTACGCCTGGTGCTCCTCCCCCTTCCTTCCTTCTTCCTCCCTCGTGTCCTTCTCCTTCCTCCCCAGCAGCGCTGCTCCAGCAAAGCGCTGCTCCAGCCAGCGCTCCACCAGTGTGTCGCCAAACTTGCACACCGAAAAAGAGGCCGGGCTCTTCGCCTGGCTGGGAGATATAGCGGCCTGCTTGCCTCTTCGGGCGGCGACTTCCAGGCCGCTCGGCCTTCCAAGCAACCGGTACCTCCTCTGTTTTGGAGGGAAACATCATTGCAGACTCTGATATTGCCCGTACAGGCCCTAGACCCAGATTGGTTGGACTGGTATCCACCGAGACCTAACCTACAACTACTGGGCCTCTAGAAATGCCACTTTTGTCTTCTTCTGCTCGGCCTCCAGTACCCGCACATCTACCCCTTCAGGGTGCGGCACCGACCTACCCGCTACTTGAGTGTTTTTCCTGCTGCAATCCCTCAATGTCACGGCCACAGGTAAGTACCGGCCCTGAGGGCCCAATGAACGAGCAAGTGCCCTTGCGGGCCGCACACACACTCAAGCCAACCAGCACTCAAACAGGCACGGGCACACACACACTCAAGCGAACCAGCAGTCAGACAGACATGCAGTCCAGCAAGCGTGCACACACAGACTTAGTAGCAAGCGGGAAACTCAGCAGGGCATTCAGTCTATGGGNGCGAACCAGCAGTCAGACAGACATGCAGTCCAGCAAGCGTGCACACACAGACTTAGTAGCAAGCGGGAAACTCAGCAGGGCATTCAGTCTATGGGAAAAACTCAGAAATCAGTTGTGAGTTTCAGTCCATGTTTGGACGGGTCATCACACTACTCCCCCCTCAAGAACGAGGTCCCTTCGAGCGAGTAACTCATTTTGAGTCCTCGACAAACGCATCGTAAGCAAGCAAGGCAAAGAGGTTCCTAGAGTACTCTGTTGCAGTGAGTCTTGCAGAGATCTTAGGTACAGCGTTAGTGGCGATTTGTTGCTCGTAGGCTTTGACAACGAGCGGTGTGCTGCGTAATAGTTCCTGTTTGGTACAGATCGTCTAATGGGTGATGCATGAAGTGAACCTGGTACTATCTGTTGCGTCCCTTCCCTACGTGTTGTTTGATTTTGTCTATCTCATGCCCGCCTTTGATTGCATGAGGGATCATGTCTTCGCGACAGTCGAACGTCTTAGCATCACGGTGGAGGTACAGTTTCGATGCATGGAACACGGGGTATGTGCGCAGATGGGCTGGCACATCAACTACGTACGAAGGGCCAAAGTGGTCTTCACCAATCACATCCAAAACTTCCCACGGTCCGTAATAGAGTGGGAGAAGTTTGCGAGAGATCCCTTCTTCTTCTGAGAATTGACACATCTTGACCCACACATAGCTTCCTACCTGAATGTCCGACGGTTGGTGCCCCTTGTTCGCGTGATGGATCATGGCGTGTTGTCGCTTGGTCATGGCTGCAATGGCAACCTTGAGCAAGCGATCATACTTGGCCCTGAAGCCAGGCCTGCCGGATGTTAAGCCAACTGGCTGCTCAGGGAATAGGTAGGAGAGCGGATTACGGATCTGCCAACCGAGATGCAACCTGTTAGGTGTCATGCCGGTAGCAGAATTGATGGAGTTGTTGTACAACCCCCTAACGGAATACAACTCTTCATCCCATTTTTCCTGATCTGGGATAATCAAAGCATGGAGAAGTTGGAACACAGTCTGGTTGATTTCTTCAGCCAAACCGTTGGCTTTAGGGTGTCGGCCAGATGTCATAAACAGCCTGATCCCCAGAGGAGATGTGAAGTCCTTCTATTCAGTACTAATGAAGCGCGGGTCCCGATCGCTTACGAGACTCTTTGGGGTCCCGAACTGCAGAATGTACTTCTGTTGGAACTCATGAATCACTAATTATGTTGGGGCGTGCGGCGACGAAGGGATCAGATTGAGAAACTTAGAGAATCGGTCAATAATCACCATGACTTGTGAGTAGCCGTTCTTACTTACCTTTCCCATGTTGGTGAAGTCAATGGAGACGGACTCCCCGGGACCATCGGGAATGGGAAGGGGTGCGAGTAGCCCCATTGGCTTTTGTCTGCATGGTTTGATTCGTTGACAGACTTGACACTCAGCCACAACTTTTCAGCAGTCCCTTTCATGCCAGGCTAATCAAACTGTCGCAACAGATTTATGTACGTTTTTGCCATGCCGAAGTGTCCGCTCCGGCCATGAGCCAAATCCAGAAAATGTGTGCGGAGAGGCTCATGGTTGGGCACATGCAAGCGCTCGTGGTTCCCGTAGCGACGGAAAATCAGTCCTCCATATTCGTGAAAATCAGGCTGACTACTAGGATCAGCCCGCAACCGCTCAAGGATGGGACTAAGTTCCGGATCCTTGGCTGTCTGCTCTACGAACTCCTCCTTCAGGTTCTTCCGAAGGTCGTAGGATTTTACAAGGCAAGTCATGTACTCAGGGTGGCGAGACAATGCGTCAGCGACTCGATTATAACAACCCTTTTTGTGTCTCAACTCAAACTCAAAGATGTCAATTTCATGGAACCAGCGAGTAGTTTGCTCCTTGATCCATTTCAGGGTCTCATGATCTGAGAACACTTTGAAGTGGCGTCCCAAAAGATAGGGTTTCCAATGGTCCAAAGCCATAAGCAAAGCATAGAGCTCGCGCATGTAGGTGGAAGTGGCTACCTTTACGCTGGGCATGCGTTTGTTGTAGAACTCGAGCGGCCTCAAGCCATCGCCGTCATCTTGCTGCAACACTGCGCCGATTCCATACTGACTTGCATCCGTAGTAACTATGAATGTCAGTTTGGGATCTGCAATGCGGAGTACTGGGTAACTAACCAAGGCGTCCTTCAAAGCTTGAAAGACGTTCGTGCACGCGGTATCCCAAGAATAGGGAACATTCTTACTCGTCAGTCGAGACAACGCGCAACAATCGAGAAGTGGGGCACAAACTTTCGATAGTATGACATGAGACCAAGAAAAGAGCGCAGTTCGCGAACATTCATGGGCTGAGGCTAGTTGCGTATGACCTCCACCTTGGTTGCCTCATGCTCTAGGCCTGCAGCAGACAATCGCGTTCTTTCTTGTGATGCGGTTTAGGCCGCGATAGTCAATATATATGCGGAGCTTGCCTCCTTTCTTTGGATCAAACAAGACAGGAGCCCCAAATTCAGATTCGTTGAGCTTGATCCATCCTTTGTCAATCATTTCGTCAATCTGTCGCTGAAGTTCCTCCAACTGGCCGGGTCCCATTCGGTACACGCAGCCCTTTGGAGGAACAACACCCTCGACCAACTCGATGGTGTGTCGGACCGATCGCGTGGGGACTCCACGTGGCTCGGCCAAAACTTCTGGAACCGATCGAGTAGGTTTTGGATGTTTGGTGGAACCAGTGGGGGTGAAGGATCAGCAAAGGAATTACCTAGATCAAGTTGCAGGTTGCGAATAGAGGCAACCGAGTCTGAAGTGGGATCATTTGGAGTAGTAGGAGGTAGAGAAGTAGTACTAGAAGTAGTATCACTAGGTGATGTGGCAGTGGTATTAACCGCAAAAGTAGATGGCACATGAGTAGGACGAACAAAGGCAACATACAACTATTCTTCCTCCTTGTGCTTGCGCCATTTCTTGCAGAACTTCATAGCATTTAGAAAAGTCGTTGGGGACTCGTGCTTCTCATCCAAGAGGACAGGAAGCTCGTTCCCTCGGGCATCTTTGACCATGAAGAGTGACTCCTTCCACTTGGTCCACTCACATTGGGACTGCAACCAACTTAAGCCAAGGACAGCGTCGAAGGGGCACTGGTCAAGGACATAAAAGTTCAGTGCGTGGGTGATAGTTTTATTATTGTCAAAGGTAGTGCGCACACCTTTGACTGCATGCGTAGAAGAGACAACTTCCTTGTTGCCAACTTGGGTTCGGCAAGGGTTCTGCAAGGCCACTTGCTTTATTCCCATGCCCACTTTGCGTATCCTGTGAGGTGACATAAAGTTAGCCATCGCGCCACAGTCAATCAAGACACGAAGATAAAGGTGGTTTATGAGAAGTTTGAAGAAGATCAGCTTCGCTGTCCCTTGGGTATGCTGCTGTTTAATCTCATCCCAATGCTCCAAGTGGAAGTGGAAGTCGACCGTCCTAGACTCCTCCCAAGGCTCGACATACAACACATCACACACTTCAGCCTTGGCTTCAGCAGATGATTGGGCTTCAAGGGAGGACTGTTGATCTGGATCAGATTCAATCTCTCTTGTTGTAGAGTGTGCTGAAGTCGACTCTACGCCTGCGTCTGGTTTCCCTGCAGCCTATAGCAATCTTGTACTTTATGGTTTGGTTTCTGGCAATGCAGGCATACCCTCTTCTTGAGTCTACCCCGCCAATCATTTTCAGTGATCCGGAGGTCGACCCATGGTTTAGTGGTCGCATCCTCCGGTTTTGCTGGGATCTTGACTCCCTTGGGTTGGACATAGTTCTTCCCTGCATTCCAATTCGGTCCCCTTGTATTGGCAGTTTTTTTTAAGACAGTAAATTTTTCTTCTTCTTGATTTACATCAGACTCACGGGCTGGCGAACAGACTATATCAGCGTCCTGCTCTTGGTCGTCACCAAGAGCGGGATCATATGCTTTGGCCTCCTCTTCAGCCTCCAGCAGGTCATGCATAGCAAAACGGTTGCTGCCTTTGGACCGGTAGCCGCCCATGGGCTTTTTGCTGCCTGCTGTGGTGACAAGGTCTACCGCCTCGAGACTGGCTATGTCCTTCATTAGAGTGAACTAGTCAGTATACCCAATGAAGTCCCTGCCTAGGCGATTAGTAAAATTGGTGGGGACTGCGCCCTTGACCACATCCAAGCAAGATTGGTAAGTCAGTTCAAAACCAGGTGTAGCAAACATCTTGCTGAGATAGGTTTGCAGGCTTTTCATGGAGCCCATCCACTTGCTGCGTTTGATTTTGTCAAGCTGGCTTCTTGCCCTTGTTGCAGCGTGTGGATCCTTATACTGCGCAATGAGGAGCTCCTCGAGGGAGGCAATCGGGTTGGCCTTAAGCCACCTTGTCAGTTCGATCTTTGAAACCCCAGCCCGCGTAGCTTGGACTTCTAGGAAGCCCCATACAACCGACTCAACATTCATTCCCATGATCACTGGCTGGGTCTTTGGCTAAGTCCCCAGCACCTCGAAGTATGCCCTCATGGAGCCAATCCAGGCTTCGATGTCTTCTTTGTCGTCGTACTTAGACGGTATTTGCACCGCCTTTCGATCCACATAGGGACCAGCGTGGTTGGGACCAGCACCTGCTGGTTCAGATTTTGGGGCTGCGGCAGTTGCAAAATTTCCTGCCTCATTGCTTGTTACGGCAACGGTGGAATCTGCACCTGTTGCAGGTGTCGATGGGTTTGCCATCACACTCAAAGAAGAAGTAGAAGAAGATACAGTAAGAGGGGCAAGATTAGTCTCAATCGCAGCTTCGCAACCAGGGGGTAGAGGAAGAGGATTGGTTACTTGGGCCTGTCTCAGCGCAGCAACCTCTACCATCAAGTCGTGCTACTTACTGGTCATATCAGTCAGATCCTCCCGAAGTGTCTTCAATTTTGCGAAGACGCCGTGATCTAAGTGGTATGATCTTCAAGCCTCCGGACTTGGACGAGAGCGGAGAGTATGGACTGCAACTGTTCCCCACACTGCTCTTTGGTCAGCGAGGGAACAGTTTCAAAAATGGCCTCCTGACTTTTCAGCATTTAGTAGGGCCCGCCATTGTCCTGAGGATAGCTAGGCCATTTTCGGACCGTTCGTGTTGGCAGGTGGGTCAGAGATACGCCAATCAGCAAAAGAATCAATTAGACTCTCAAGAGGTACACTCCCCTTTTTACTTGGACGAACGCTCCTTTTCCCCGTCCTTACCCATTCCAGACGGTCACTTTCCCTCTCTCCCTTTTCTCTCTCTCTCCTCTCTCTCTCTTCTTTCTGGTTGCGCGTCTCCACGGGCATCGAAAATGAACTCAGAGAAACAGACTGAATAGCTCAGAGAAGAGAAGGTAGAACTCCTAGCCGGAGCGACATTTCATTTGGACTTAGAGAGCAGCAAACCAAAAGAAAAACAATCAAATTCACACGAGAGGTCTGATCCGACGACCCAGTCTGATTAGACTGCATACGAGGTCCTCTCGAGTCTAGTCTGACCCGCTCCGTGACCGTACAGCAAACCAGACAACGAGTGACTAAATGCAACAATGGAGAATTGAGTGGTGTACAGGGTGCGAGTTAAGCCACGGACAGTGCAACCAAAAGACATGCGAACGTCTCAGCTAAGAACCCCTCTGCAGTGGGTGTCCTAACCAAGAAGAAAGAACTTTGTAACACAGTTAGAAGACAATGGGCTAATGCCTAACCGATTTGGGCCCAAAGGGCTCTTCTTGTTTGGGCCTGGTCCCACTGGGTTCCAGAGGTCCCACGTAGGTCGCGGCCAGGTCCCAACCAAGAGGAGTCCCTCATGGACTTAGTTCAGTTTCTACAGTACTGAAAAACGAAATTTCAACTTCCGTCAGAACCTACAGACTACAACCGTTCAGAGATGAAAGACAAAGCATTATAGAAAGACTCGGCATTTAGATCAAGATACTTCATTTCCCATCCATCAGGTGGGTAGGTAGATCACATGCATTCAATCACACAATCAAGACCACAAAGGAGTAGGAAAAGAAACCTAGAGTAACCTCAGCAGGACAAACCATACCATGCACACACACATGGGCATCCTGTAGGTGCACGACACTTACCTGAGTGGCCTTGAGCTTCGAGATGAATAAAACTCACCCCCCTCTCATGTGATCCTCCTGACCCCTCTAATGCTACCCCTACACTAGTGTCCTATCTCCTAGGAGGGTCTGACTCCAACACCAAAGTGCAACGTCGGATCCCCCGTTGATGCTGAAAAACAAAGTAGCAACTTGCAGTCCGTAGATGCTGAGTGGCCGCTGACCCTCAAGCTCGCCTACTTGAGGGCAGCCCTTACGTTGCCAAGTGTCTCCCTTGAATCAGATTCCAGGTGTGAGTGCCTCTCACTGTCACCTCTCTCAAATCGCTGCATGAAGTCTCCTCGAAATGTCTGGCCACCCTAATCTCACTCTCAAGCAACCTGGTTAGGTTCAATGTCGACCCTCCGTGACCTAACCAGGTGGGGGCAGCTTCCCTCAGCCACGCTGCCCCTCTTCCCTTCACAAACCAATCCTAACCCTAAGTGGTGCCCTCAACCACTTAGGTTAGGGTTAGGGCAGCAAAGTCAACTCTCACCAGCAAGTAGAATCCGCTCTGATACCAATGTTATGGTCCCGACCAATTTCCAGATACACATCCATCAGATAGTACAATGTCGTCCAATTGCAGAAAGAAATGAATGAACTTGAGAGGAGAGAGAGGATTAGAAGAAGAAGAAGAAGTAAGAAAAAAGAAGAAGATGATGTACACCAGCATAGACAAGTGACAAGGCTCTTCTTCTTCGCCCAACAATCTCCTCCTCCTTATCTCCCCCTTCTCTTATTCACACAAGAA
>BFEA01000730.1:424834-439737 GCA_003427395.1 Chara braunii | reverse complement strand
CCTCGATCCCGTCCAATCGCGCTCCCCCTCCCGCGATTCCTCCCCCCTTCCCGCCCGTCTTTCTTTCCCCACTGCATTGCGACCCACTCCCCTACTTCCCGGCACGATCTGCCTCCCCTCCCTTACCATGCTCCTCCCCCTGATTTACCTCCGCCCACGCGCACGTGCGCAGCAGGGCTTGGCTGGAGCCGCACATTTGATAGAAGATAACGCAAGTGTCCTCAGATGAGCTCAACGATAACAAAAGCTCGTGAGAAGCAAAAGGACAAAAGCTCATTTGATTTTGATTTCCAGTACGAATACAGACTGTCAGATCATCTCCTACCGATCCTCTAACGTTTCAGGCCTTCAAGCTAGAGGCAAAAATGCACTGCGCCAGTCAAGCGCCCATAGGGACGCTGCATTTTAATCCTTCGACGTCGGCTCTCCCTTTCGTTGTAAAGCAGAATTCATCAAGTGTTGGATTGTTCACCCGCCAGCAAGTAGAGCAGTCGGCCTCGAGCTCTTCATCGTCGTTCGATCCTCGATTCCGGCCATCTGCCCAAGTGACATGCTTGAAAGGATTGACGAGATTCCTCCTTTCCATTGCTCTCCACGGCAGTTGAGATTGATCTCGTCTCCTTCATCAGCATCACCACGCATCATCAGCGTCGTCATCCTCATCAACAAGGCTCATTATCGTCATCATCATTATTGAGGACTGTTCCGGCGACCTCGTTGTTCCCATTCTCAATCTCTCTCCCTTTTACTAATTCCCTCCCTTCCTCTCACTGATCTGTCTCAAAGATTGCTCCCGGTTGACCGGGAGCGCGGGATTCTCAATCTCTCTCCCTTTTATGAATTCCCTCCCTTCCTATAACCGATCTGTCTCAAAGATCTCATCTTTTTCTTCTCGTTCTATCTCCCCGGCATTCCTTCTTCCCTCCTCTACCATCCCACCCAATTGGTCACATCATCTAAAATTTCTAACGCGTGTGACGCGTATCTTCTCTCCTCGTGCTTTTATTACAATGCTGTCTTTCCTATCATCCGGAATTCATACCTAATTCGATAGGATTAATCTTCATCCTCTTTTATCCCAACACTGTGAACAGAATTAATTCTGATGTTTTTGTTCAAACGTTACATAAATTTCTTTGTCATATCAAATTCTTTTCGTGATTTATTTTCAAAATTCAATTCCTTTTTAGAAATTTGTCACATAATTTTTGGAATTCACCATATTTAATTCTTCTAAAGTCAAATCAATTTCTATTTCCTGTTCCCCATAAAGCTCCAAAAGTTTGCAATTTTTTTGAAATTCCTTTGAAATTCTTTTGAATTCTCTTGAAATTCTTTTGAAATTTCCTTCAACTCTACAACATATTGATATTTTTTCTTAATTTCGTCTAAATAATTTCAGAAATTTATCTCCACTTACCTTATTTGGCTGTCATTAATTCCTTATGCCATTTCGTCGTAAATTTTTAACTTAGGAATTAGTTTTCTAATTTTATTTCAAATTGCCTTCAAAATTCTTCTAATTCCAGAAATACGTCAAGGAATTTTTCATTTTATCTCAAAATGGTCTTTTGAACTTATCTCTATATCCTCCATCATCTCCTCGAATTTCCGAAACTTGTTACGGATAATTTTGAAATTCTTTGAATTTTGCTTAAATCTCTTCTAAATTCCGAATCTACGGCCAAATAATTTCGGAATTTTATTTTGACCTCGTGACTTTCTTGTGCATGCTTTTCTCTATACCCCACGCCATCCTTCGAAAATCTCCTTTCATTTCCTCGCCCGAATTGTAAATTTCACTCTTTCCCCCTCACTCCGACTTTGAACTTTCTTGATATAATTTTGGAAGTTCGTTAGACTTCATTTCTACTCGCCTTCCTCTCGCAGTCCCTTACCCCCCTTCTGTCTACCACCCTGGCTCCCTGTGACATCCAACAGCGCGCACTCCAAAATTGCTCTCGAGACGCTCATGCCGCCAATCGACTCGTTCGCTTTGACGTACCAACCGCGGCCACAGATCGTCCCTCTCGTCATGGTGCTCCCTCTACATCATCTTCATCTTCTAAATTTGTCGACTCCATGCAGAGTGCAGAGTCAGTGAGCCCCTCCCGCTCCACCAGTTAAGGGCTTACACTCCTAGCTCGCGATACCATGGCCGATTCGGCTCAGATTTCCACCCCTATGGCCGCCAGTTAAGGTCCAGCCACCCAATCGGATTGCCTACTGGCTCTCCTCGAGAACATGCAGGCCACATTCAAGGCCAAATTCACGGCCATCCATACCGACTTTTCATCCTTGTCGGCCCGCGTGTCACAGCTGGAGCCCCGTACCAGTGCACTTCCCTCCTCTCCCCCCCGTCTCTCGCCTTCCCTCACACATGCTCCTAGTGGATCACATCTATCACCCCCTCGGTTCGGCATCCCGCATGCTACCATCCCACCCCCCTCATTAGCATCTATGCCAGCTTCCTCTCCTTCTTTGGCTGGCGTCATCTACAGGCTTGTCTCTTCCACGGGTTGCATGTCCTCACCCCAGTCCCACCCTTGCTCTGCAGCCATCTCTTCCTCCCAGGCTTCCACCCCTGCACCTCCCTCCTCACGACCCATGGCATCTTGTCCCGCCACCTCCTCAACGTTAGTTTCCACGACACCTCCCTCATCACCCCCGGCTCCTTTGCCTTCCCCCCCCCCCCCTCCTACACCCAGGACACAGAATGTCGAGTGTCGAGCTCCAACGCCAACTCACCCCGGCCCATGATCACATCCGCCAGCTCGAAGGAGGTCACCCCCTGCCTCCCCACCTCGCGGCACTACCTATTGCCCCATTCACCTACCAACAACATCAGATAGGCCGCTGCGATGCATTTCACTCTCCCACCACTGGCCACCACGATGTGTTAGGGACCTTTGCCCCAACTTCCCGCTCTTTCTAGTGCTCTTGCTGGTGGCACTACTTCTGTCCTCTTGTCACAGTCGGATCTTCCTCTCCCTACCCATTATCGGCCCCCGATGTATGTTCCACAGTTCCAACCGGATCACCTCCCACAATTTGACGGCAGGGCCTCCGAGCTCCAAGGATGGATCACCACTGTCGAGGAGAAGCTTCGCTACCATGGTGTCGCCATGGAACTATGGCCAGTCGAGATGTCCTCTGGCTGTACAAGTCATGCAGCCTCCACCTGGTGTGACTTCCTCGTCCTTTGCTCACAGCGCGGCGTACATGAGGGGATGTCTTATCTTGAGTTTCGCGACTTCCTTCAACAGTACTTTTCTCACCCTGCGCCGAACCACGACCCGATTACCCTTGTGGCTGAGATCAGATGGCTTGATGGCGACAATGCCTTAGAGTCATACATCATGGCATTCCACCGTGTACGAGCCCAGATTCCTATCACAGCCATATCCGAGGACACCATGATCCAACGATTCCGCACAGGCCTACCCCAACCATTCCAGTTGCAGATGATGGTGTATTCGATCCCCACCTTACCAGAGGCTTTCAACATTGCTCGGGCCATCCAACTCATTTATGCTCCACTCGTCGGCCCCTCGCCTCAGGCCGCCACTGCCCATTCTGCTACTACTGCAGCCCCTCGCCTCAGCCTGCCACTGCCCATTCCGCTACTACTGCAGCCCCTTGCCCCTCCCAGCCTCACCAATCTTCCACATACCGCCGTGGCCCTCGTAGAGGCTCCGGACGATCCCTCTCTCGTCGCTTTCATACCCTGCTTCGTGATCCGTCGAGCGTTGATGACGATACCGCCTCAGATGGTTCGGCGAGTGACCCAGACCAAGGACCCGACCCTCAGTTCCCCGGGGAGGACGACGTCTCTTCCCAGGACGACCACCTCGTCCGGGCCCTTTCCACCCTCCTCCGTCGTCAGCTCTCATCCTCCAGGACGCTCTACAGTCTCTCAACTACCCCTCCCAGTGGTCTTTGTGCTCCCTCGCAGCTGCTTGACCATCGTTGAGAGTGAGAACCTTCGTACATGAGGCATCTGCACTCCTCTACCTGCCTGTACTCAGACGCCCTCCAGAATTACTTCGCACAGCAGGCTCCCCCTCAGGCTGTCCCCCCCATCTCGACCTCCAGCGCAGCACCCACCTAGCCACGATGTCTCATTCTCCCGACTTTCCTACAGTAGCAAGCATACCCGTTCGCGACTCTACCTTTGCGTCGCTTGTTACTCTTCCTGATGACTCTCCTCCGACCTTATCTTTGGTTGACCCCACCGACACTGGTATACCTTCTCCATCCTCTCCTAGCGTCTCTCGTGGACCCCCTCCTCCACGTCCTCCTACCAGGCGTGCTCTTCGCACAGCCCGCTGCAATGCTCCCCTTATTGCCGCCGAGGATATCATCGATTCTTGGACCTCGAGTGTGTTAAGGTCCGTCAGGAACGTATCCACCTTAAAGAGTGCACCCTGCCCTCGATGTCTCAACGCCTACACAATCCTGATCGCACCTCACCGATTATTCCTATGCGCCTTGGGACCTCTACTATAGTGTATCGTGCACTAGGGGAGTCTGGCTCTACTGGCGATTTCATTCATCCTCACGTAATTAAGGAGGCATCTCTGTATACATTCCCCTACCCTTCCACTATCACTGTCACACTTGGCGACAATCAGGCCAAATCCTTCATCGATTGTGTGGTGCCTGATCTTCCATTCTCCTTCCCCTTGCGGATGCCCCACAGCCTTCGCAAGGCCCCTCGGTTCCATGATCAGTGGACCTTCGACGTCATGGAAACCCTATACGATCTTGTTCTCGGCACTACCTACTCCCATCAGTTCGCCTATGCCGGCCCCGATTGGACCCACAACGATCTCATCCTCGACGCCAAGGATGGGAAGCAATATTGTATTTCATTGTTGGGAAAATCAGACTTTACACTTCCCCCCCTTGTTAATGCCACCATCTGTACACCTACCCAGTTCCACCACTGCCTTCATCAGCCTAACGTCAAACTTTATGTTGTCGACATCACGAATCTCCTCACCTACAACTCCATGCATTAGGACGTTGAGTTGGTTGAGCTCGATCCACCACCTCCTGAGGCCCCCGATCCTCCTGATTCCTCAACTTCCTTACCCTCCTCTACCCCTGCTAGCCCATCTCACTTTCTCGCTTCCCTTACCACGGAAACACCCTCAGTCCCTATCTCCACACAGACTCCCCCCACCTTGCTTCAGACACCACCGCTGCCAAGGAATTTGACACCCTTCTTTCTTCCTTGCCGCCTAGTGTTGGTGCCCTCCTTCGCGAGTATTGTGAGGTTTTCCCACCATTCATCTTTTACAACAGTATTCCTCCCATGCACGATCTTGAGCACTACATCCAGCTCGAGCCCAACTATCCCATTCAGAATCACGCCCCATATCGCCTTTTGGTTCCCAAAGCCAGGAACTTGAGTGCCAACTTGAGGAGCTGCTTCGCCAGGGCTTCATTAAACTGAGTACTTTCCCATTGAATGCCCCTGTCCTCTTCGATCGCAAGAAGGACAACACCCTTCGTCTCTGTATTGACTACCGCGGTTTCAACCACTACACGGTCAAAAACAACTATCCCATCCCCCGCGCAGATGATATGTTTGACCGCCTCGCTGACCACCATTTCTTCACGAAGATCGATATTCATAGCAGATATCACCAGACCCGCGTAGCCAAGGAGGACCAGCCCAAGACCGCTTTTCGTTCTCGTTTCGGGCACTACGAGTTTACCGTCATGCCTTTCGGTCTCCGTAATGACCCCGCCACTTTCCAGACGACTGTGAATATGATGTTCCAAAACCTTTTTGAGGACTCTGTTCTAGTTTACATTGACGACATCTTGATCTTCGTACCCTAAAGGATCACCTGACCCATCTTCGCACTGTCCTGCAGTAACCATGCAACCACGAGTTCTATGCGAAACTTTCCAAATGCAGCTTTGCTCAACCTAAAATCGACTTCCGCGGGCTGAAGGTATCCGAGTACAGCCTCCATATGGACGAGGCCATCGTCGATTGGCCTACCCCTACATATCTCCCTGCCCTGCGTAGTTTTCTTGGTTTGACCAACTACTATTATTCTTTTCTCAAAAACTACGCGCAGTATTCTTCCCAGCTTACCCCTCTGACCCCCGAACGTCTACCGTTTTATTGGACCCCGACTCACAAGGATGTCTTCCGCTCTCTCAAACGACTTGTCACGTCAACTCATGTCTTACACTTACCCGACTACTCGCGTTCATTCATCGTCACCACCGACCCGTCCGACTTGGCCATTGGAGTTGTTCTCTCCCAGATCTACCTAGCCTCTTCTACTTCTCCTGATTCCACAGAGTCCCGTCTCCCTCGCATTCCTCGCTTCCCCCCTCCACCTCCAGCAATTGCGGCTCATCTTACACCCATCGAGCCCACCCCCTCAGGGGCCCCACCCTCTTATATTCCTGACATCGCTGATGACGTTACAGTCGAGTCTCGCGATGGAGAGTGTCCGGTTGTTTATCTGTCCCGACAGTTACTTCTCGTTGAGCATAACTATATTGTCAACGAGCGTGAGGTCCTCGCGCTACTGCCAAGGAGATAATGTCTCCAATGAACCAACGCTCCATATAGGGCATAGAGCTCACGCTCGTACGTGGACTTTGCTAGCTTTTGAGATGATATCTTTTTACTCATGTACTCGATCGGTCTCAACTTTTTCCCCTCCTTTGACCACGTCTATGCCATATTGGCTGACGTCTGTGGTCCCAATAAAGGGATGATAAGGATCAGGAAGTTTGAGAACCTCATAGTGTGTTAGGGCATACTTCAGTTTCCTAAAGACCGCCTCACACTCTTCAGTCCACTCCCACGGGGTGTCAAGTCGAGTTAAATATGTTAGTGGGGATGCTATAGTACTATAATTCTTAACACACGGACGATAGTAGCCCGTCATCCCCAAAAACGATCTAACCTCCGTAACGGTCCGAGGTCTGGGCCAGTCACGTATGCTGACCACCTTGGCATCATCCGGCCTCAGCCCATCTGCTGAGATTTCATGACCCAAGTACAAGATCTTGGTGCGACCAAACTCACATTTCTCCAAGTTAACCTTGTATTGGTGCCGTCTTAGGAGGCCTAGCACTATTTTCAAGTGCTCAGCATGCTCCTCTACAGTCATACTAAAGATAAGAATATCGTCGAGGTACACGACGATAGACTTGTCTAAGTAATCCTGAAAAATCTTGTTCATCGTGTGTTGGAACGTACCAGGTGCATTGCATAGGCCAAAGGGCATCACCACAAACTCGTACAGACCGTTGTCGGGACTGGTGAGTCCCGAATAACTTCCCATCACTTGAGAGACCGAATATGGACAAACTGTGCACAACAAAGAAATCCAGAGTGAGACGAGATAAAGGATTAGGCCGCATGAGGGAATAATGCCCTGGAGCGAGAACCACAGAGGGACAAAACTAAGCGGCAGCAAGCGAGTTGGAGCAAGAACAGGGGCACATAGAACATAGCAGGAGGCCGGGAGGGCTATCGGAATGCAATAAGACTAAGGCCAAAGGGTTCTTTGAACTAGCAATTGCAGTGCAACAGCAATAAGGGAATGAGGAAGTTGAGGGATGGGCGGCCAGAAGCCGCGGGAAGCCAGAAAATGAGGGGCCAACGTGGGGACCACCTACGGGAGCCTCGGAGCGGAGGCCCACGACCAAAGAGATCGGCACGCACAAGGCGCGAGGAAAGACTAAGGAGAGGGGTCGCTATGGGGCGATAAGACGCCCAAGGGGCATGGGACACCTCAGGAAAAGGCACCCGGGGCCACGTGGGACTAAGTAAAGATAATAGCGTCCGGGGCGAAATATGTCGGGGACCGCCGACGGGACTAAGTGTCGGGGACCACCGACGGGACTAAGTGTCGGGGACCACCGATGGGACTAAGTGTCGGGGACCACCGACAGGACTAAGTGTCGGGGACCACCGACGGGACAAGTGGCGGGGACATGTGAAAGTCCCAAGAAGAAACGGCGGCATCGCATGAGGGAAAAATAATAAATGCAAAGGTACACCGTCAAGAATGACATCTTGACGGCCAAGAATATTAGCACCACTAGTGCAAGTACTAGTGGTGACAAACGGGAAGGCAAAAAGGAAAAGGAAAAGTAAAGAAAATTAAAGTGGGAGGCATGGGAGCAATCCAAAAAATCTCGGATCAGCCTCCCTCAAGAAAATAAAGTCAAATAAGACCCCATGTGAAAAATAGCCCTCCGGGAGAAAATCAGAGTAGGAGGGACCATTGTGGGAGAAATGTACGAGTAAAAGGAAGCTCCCATGGGCATGGGAAGGCCATTATTGCAGTCCGAGAAATAACAGACTGCACCTTGGGCATAGGGAGGGCCAAAACTAAGAGGAAGAGGCTAGAAAAGGGCCTTAACGGTCAGTTGACACTTAGCATGCTAGAAAAAAAAAAGAGAAAAGAAAAGAAAATGCGGGAGAATAAGACAAAAAGTATGTGAGATCTGACCATGAGACCTTGCACCAGATTAAGACACAGCCGGTACTCTCCGACGCACTCAAGCGATGGATACAAGTGATCGACATGTATGCCTATCAACTTGATCCAATCAAGGGTGAGAACAAGAAAGTAGATGATGCACTATCTCGTCGGGCAGACTATCTGGGCACACTAGTGACTGAATTTGGCATATCCAGCGACTTAACTCGATCATTGGTGGATGCCTATCAGCAAGATCCAGTTATGTCTGAGTTCATCCGTAGATTTCAAACCAAGGACAAAAAAACTTTGGATGAATTTACGATGGTAGACGGCTTGCTGTTTCTTGTGAAGGCAGAGAATAAAAGGTTGTGTGTTCCGGATAGTGAGTCTTTACATAGTTTATTTTTAGAAGAGTGTCACGATGCAACTGGACATTTTGGTTATAAAACGACTTCAGCTAACCTAGTGCAGAAATTTTGGTGGCCTACTATGATGCAAGATGCAAAAAAGTATGTTGAAACATGTCAGGTTCGTCAAAGGGACAAACCTAGGACTCAGGCTCCGATTGGGCTCCTCAACCCGTTGCCGATTCCTGAAGGCCCTGGTCAGAGCGTGTCCATGAATTTCATGGATACACTTGTGACCAGCAAATTTGGAAAAAGATACATCTTCGTGATAGTAGACCGTTTCTCTAAGTATGCAAGACTTATCGCCATGTCAGAAACTGCGAAAACTGACTTTACCAGTGAACTGTGGCAATTCACTGCTGAACAGATGGGCACCAAACTCCAAATGACTTTAGGAAATCACCGTGAGTCAAATGGCCAAGCCGAACAGATGAACCGGGTAGTACAACACCTGCTTCGGCATTATATCAAGCCAAGTTAGGTTGACTGGGACGATAAGTTACCTCTCGTCGCTAGCCTGTACAATAACGCTGTGCACATTACTACCGGTATGACTCCCAACCAGCTACATCTTGGTTGGAGGCCCAGAAGTGCGCTTGACTTTCTGCTACCAGAAAGACAACACACTGCAGCACCTTGTAGAATAGAGTTTGCTGTAAAGTATGAACAGATGCTGCAACAGGCCGTTGAACATATCAGGAAGTCTCAGGATGCTATGATCGCATCTGAGAATAGACATAGACGGCCCTCTAACTTTCAGGTAGGTGCGAGAGTCTGGGTAAAATCATCTGAACTAGGTCAGGAGATGGGGATCTCACGAAAGTTGATGCCACAATACTTTGGGCTATGGGAGATCTTGGATATTGTAGGGGATCAATCGGATGGGCCATCATACGTAAAACTCATCGAGCCCTGTCACTCGGAGGCCAATGCACGTGTGGAAAGGGGGTACCAGACCTCAAAGAACACAATTGCGAAGCTCGCGGCGGACAATCTGGGGAGTTAGCCTAGATATCTTAAGCAGGCTGTCTTTTCGAAGAACATGACACCTAAGAGGACAACGGGATGTATCCCTGCGGAACTTTGGTACGGAAAGAGAGGTCGATTTTCCCGTGGAAGCCTTGATACCTACCTAGAACAGGTTAGATGACGATCCACATCTGACCACAAAAGAGTTAATTGAGGCGCGATGTCAACAAGTCCTTGAAAACGAGGAAGCCATGGAGGGCATTGCCAACCGGGTACTAGACAGCAGGATGAGGGACAAAGCACAATGAGACAAGGTTAAAAATATCCGAAATGAACCACTTCAGGTGGGGGAGACGGTATTGGTAAGGAACTCGACACTAGAAAGTACTTGGTCTGGGCAACTAGGGAGGAGGTTCAAAGGCCCCTACCAGGTCGCTAAGCGGGTGGGACTGAATACCTTCGAACTGGAAGATTTGGATGAAACTCGATTGAAAGGACCCTTCCCAGGGCAACGATTGGTCAGGTTTCTATGTCGGGACCCAATGGAACAATGGCTTAAGGAGGCCGAGGATAAGGAAATTGAGGAGTCTACAAACTAAGAACTGACGGCAGCCTTGCCCACACTAATACACTATGTTTTTACCCTAACTACGTTTGTGGGACTTTCCTTTTTTTTTTTTGAGGGGGCAATGGCTTGGGCTGATTGAAAATGGAAGGCGGGATGCCATGGGACTGTTGCGCCAATGAGTTTTATGTGGCAATGGGAAAGGCTGCCGGGAGCGTTGTACCATAGTTTTTGAGGGAAAAATAATGGGATCATTGCAAATGCGGCATCCGTATGAAGGGGCGATGTGTAATAATGGCTTTGTGCGAGGGATACTGGGAGCACTGTAGGGGAAAGGGCATTTTCCTACCAAACTGCGGAGACGTGTGTATGAGGGGCACGGTGGGTGTTGTTTTGTTATACAGGATCAGGAAAGAAGCCCTAGAAAAGCGAAAATGAAATTCGGCAACGAAAATGACATTGGTGCGATCAACAAGCCCAGCGAAGGGGGAGGAACGGGACCAAGCAGGGAGCGGAGGACCGCAAAAAGAAAGTTGTATATAGGGTACCTGTCCAAACAAATAGTAGGCAGGGGGGCGATAAAACAGGTGTGTAGAGGGCCCTCGCCTCTCCGAAAGGGAGAAGGGATATATATCTCGTCAGGAAGTGAGAGCGAGGAAGAGAGAACGAGTATGGGAGAAGCAGGCACATCGGGGGAGGAGAGGGCTTGGGTCTCTTATGAAAGGAAGGCCGAAGAGTGCAAACGGTGTAAGCCTTGGTGTGAGGAGAGCAGGGAAAAACAAGACAGGAACGACGGGTGCGAAGAAGGGGAAGAAGGAAGGGAAAGTCTGTATGAAGAGCGGAGGGTCACGACAGTTGTGAGGGGAGGTACACGGACTTTGGGGAAGGGTATGAAAGGAGGGTGGGCATCCCTTATAACCTAGATCTGAAGAACTTCACGGGTGAGTTCAGCTCCGTACGAACAGAAGAGGATGAGGACGAGGAGGAAGGAGTACAAGAGGTCATCGAGATTAGTAGTGGCGATGAGAGGGATGAGATCTCAAGGCCCAGAGAAGAAAGGCGACCCCCTACGAACCGGTCGCGCGGAGGATCCTCCAGATGGAAAGATAATTTCAAACCAATGCCTAGCCATTGGTTTGAGCAATGAATTAGCGTAATCAAACACGACTAGATTATCAAGGCCAGAGACTTCATGGAGGCAGGAGTAGCAGCCATGCCTTTGGACTTCTACAGTGAGAAAGAGGGAAATCCTGGTCTGTGGCCTGGGAGTTAAAGCATCAACGGAAAAACAGGATGAGCAAGGGACCAAGCGAGATGGGACATATGACAGCGAGAGGGACTAAATGTTATGAGCATTGAACAAAATTGTGTTTTCTTTTGCAGTGTGGGAGTGACAAAGTTTGGATAGTATTAGTGAGCTTGCTAGGAATGAGCGATATAAGGACTAGCTAGAACTGTGTCACAATGAGTTAGAATATAGCATTTGAAGCCACTTCTTGGATAAGCTACCTTCGAAAGAGTATGTGCAAAACGATGACACGGGGTATGGGGGTGAGACTGTTGGGATGGTTGTATTGTGAGCTTTGGATGGAATAAAGATAGTGCTTTTAAGAGGAAACCGTGAGTTCGGATTGACAAGCGAAGCAAGGCATTGAGTGTTGGTCGAATACAAGAAAGGTTAGGGAACCTATGGGTAAAGAGGCGTGAAGAACACCCCTTCCCTAGGAACCTAATCCAACTGAGTCCTGAATGAGCCTGGAAATAGCAGAGAGCTGAAATGTCAGAAAGAGTGAAAATAGAGAGGGTGTCCCCGTCCTTCGCTATGGTTGAACGGCCGGGTGGGCTAGTGCTGCTTGAGGATGCAAAACCTCAACTCGAGCATTAGACACTAAGTCGGGTGTTTTCATGAACAGCAAGTGGTATTGAGAAAGGATAAGGGATATCGCACGTAGAAAACTATAAAAAGATGGCCACCTTCTAACCCCTAAGACAAAGATGGGATCCATGTCCTCGAGGCCCACCCCCTCGAGCGCTAACATTGGAATGGATAAGGATGGCCCTAACAAGGCCGTTCGACTGGAATGAATAAGAACGGCCCTGACGAGGTCGTTCGATTGAGATGGAAAAGAATGACCCTGATAACGTTGTTCGACTGAAATGAAAGAAATGACCATTGATAAGGGTCATTTTGAGAATTGTTACTAGGGTCCCTTTGCTTGGCAGAGTGAGATGGATTGAGCATGAGAAATCTGCAATTTGCATTGGAGTTTTGCTTGAGAACTGGAGATTGCGTTGCATATCAGGGGGCCCTAGGCGGATTGGAAAAGACGTGGAAATAACATTGGAATGATTTTTTTTTTTTTCTAGTCTCAGGCCTCAGCAGGAGGGGGATAGTGGTGTATGCACTGCGACCCCAGGACCTCTACCCTTCAAGGAAAAAGTCTCATTCCTCATAAGGAAGGATAAGGGTTGAAGGACCAAAGCATCTTTCTCTTTGACTGGTGCTCGACGTCCGAAACTAACTCCGACAAAGAGCTCTAGTTGGGGAGTTCAAACTGCGCCTCATGTTGGGAACCTAAACGTCAAGGGCATGGAGCCAAACGAGGGTGGTACCATTCTTTTGCTAAGTCTCATTTGCTCGCCCCAACCACATGCCGTGTCGTAGAGGGGCGGCGTGGCGGCTTGGGATGGACCAAGGTTGCTCGCATTAAGTTGAGCAACACTGTCCAAAGGGAGGGGTCGGGCGGGGTACCGGGTGGAATCCGCACCCACCACAGGGCGAGTGACACCGCTCTGCCGAATCATTAAAACCGTTCCGGGACTAACCGCGAGGTCTTCATAACTGCACTCGCAGACTAATAGAGAGTCTCAACTCTCTTGATAGAAAGAGGTCGGATCCAAGAAATTACCACTCGGGACGAACGGTTCGCGAGAAACTCACATTGGAATGATTTTGTTTTTTTTTTCTAGTCTCAGGCCTTAGCAGGAGGGGGATACCGGTGCATGCACCGCGACCGCAGGACCTCTACCCTTCAAGGGAAAAGTCTCATTCCTCATAAGGAAGGATAAGGGTTGAAGGACCAAGGCATCTTTCTCTTTGACTGGTGCTCGCCGTCCGGAACTAACTCCGACAAAAAACTCTACTTGGGGAGTTCAAACTGCGCCTCATGTTGGAAACCTAAACGTCAAGGGCATGGAGCCAAACGAGTGTGGTACCATTCTTTTGCTAAGTCGCATTTGCTCTCCCCAACCACACGCCATGTCGTAGAGGGGCGGCGTGGCCGCTTGGGATGGACCAAGGCTGTTCGCATTAAGTTGAGCGACACTGTCCAAAGGGAGGGGTCGGGCGGGGTACTGGGTGGAATCCACACCCACCACAGGGCGAGTGACACCGTTCTGCCGGATCATTAAAACCGTTCCGGGACTAACCGCGAGGTCTTCATAACTGCACTCGCAGACTAATAGAGAGTCCCAACTTCCTTGAAAGAAAGAGGCCGGATTCAAGAAATTACCACTCGGGAGGAACGGTTCGCGAGAAACTCCTTTATGGCAAGACGGGATCTTCGGAGGTTTGGACTGGACCTACCTCTCGGATGTGAGGTGCAACCTCAGTGATGACGCCCGTCTCGTACTGGCAAAAGGTCGGACTACGTAGAAGGATGAGGTGTTACCTGTCGAGGAAAGACCGATAACCCTTTCTTCTAGAAGCAGATGGGCCGTTGTTATTGACTCAGTTGGTGGGTCAAGGTTTTGTACCTCCGAGTGAGAACCACTCGTGCGATGGGGACATCGCATTTTGAGTGGGGGGAAGGCGTGTCATCTACCGATGAAAAAGCGTGCAAAAAGATAAGGTTACCATGAGTTCAAGAAAACTTATGTAATTGACTATGCTTGGGCTTGAAAAAAGTCTGACAAGATGTCCAGAAGAGAAAGGCATGTGTAATTGACTTTGCTTGGGCTTGAGAAAGGCCTGACAAGATGTCTAGAAGAGAAAGGTATGTGTAATTAACTTTGCTTGGGCTTGAGAAAGGTCTGGCAAGATGTTCAGAAGAGAAAGGCATGTGTAATTGACTTTGTTCGGGTTTGAGAAAGGTGTGGCAAGATGTCCAGAAGAGAAAGGCATGTGTAATTGACTTTGCGTGGGCTTGAGAAAGGTCTGACAAGATGTCCAGAAGAGAAAGGCATGTGTAATTGACTTTGCTTGGGTTTGAGAAAGGTCTGGCAAGATGTCCTGAAGAGAAAAGCATGTGTAATTGACTTTAATTGGGCTTGAGAAATGCCTGACAAGATGTCCAGAAGAGAAAGGCAGATGTAATTGACTTTGCTTGGGCTTGAGAAAGATCTAGCAAGATGTCCAGAAGAGAGACTTTGCTTGGGCTTGAGAAAGGCGTGACAAGATGTCCAGAAGAGAAAGGCATGTGTAATTGACTTTGCTTGGGCTTGAAAAAGGTCTGGCAAGATGTCCAGAAGAGAAAGGCATGTGTAATT
>BFEA01000730.1:410594-424634 GCA_003427395.1 Chara braunii | reverse complement strand
AAAACATGTCTAATTGACTTTAATTGGGCTTGAGAAAGGTCTGACAAGATGTCCAAAAGAGAAAGGCATGTGTAATTGACTTTGCTTGGGCTTGAGAAAGGTCTGGCAAGATGTATAGAAGAGAAAAACATGTGTAATTGACTTTGCTTGGGCTTGAGAAAAACTTGGCAGGATGTCCAGAAGAATGATGCATATGAAATTGATTGGGCTTGGACGTAAAAAAAGGAAGACATGTATGTGAAATTGATTGGGCTTGGAGGCAAGAAAGGTCTGCCAAAGAAAACGTGCATGTGAAATAGGCAGAGCAAGAGAAAAGTCAGGCGGAATAATCTAGAAGAAATGCATGTAAATTTGACTAAGCATGAGATTGAGGAAAGGATGGCGGGAGGCATGGATTGCACGGGCCGAAGAGCCGATTAAAAGAGGCATTGAGGGTGACAAAGGTCGGAAAAGGGATTTGGTCGGCATGGGATGGAGGGTATAACATTCGAAGGCGTTTTGGATAACTAGGCTCGAAGGAGGAGCATGGGCTGATGAATGAGACGGGAAAAGGCTTAATGAATGAGATAAGAGAAGGTTTGATGTTCTAAGAGTGATGAATGAGATAAGAAAAGGGTTGGTGTTCTAAGAGTGATGAATGAGATAAGAGAAGGTTTTATGCTCTAAGAGTGATGAATGAGACGAGAGAAGGTTTGATGTCCTAAGAGTGATGAATGAGACGAAAAACTTAATGCACTTTGGGTGATGAATGAGACGAAAGAAGCCGAAAGGGGGCTTGTTGTTCTAAGAGTGATGAATGAGAAGAGAGAAGTCTGAAGGAAGTGTTAAAAAAAAAACTTGACCTTCCACACACCCCTCCCTGCCCCAAGGAGCGGAGACTAGAAGAGACCTCGAGAAAAGAACAAGAAAAGACAAACGGACCCTGGCAAACTACCCACCTAATACACCTCACCCCCTTTCCTTCGCCTATCCCTTCAGACCCTCCTACTAACAGAAGATTGGTGCGCAATTAGGACATCGCGAATGAGTGGGGGAAATGTGTCAGGACCGGTGGGTCCCGAATAACATCCCGACACTCGAGAGCCTGTATATAGCCAAGTTGTGCACGATAGAGAAATCTGGAGTAAGGAGGCAAGAGAGAGAAAAGACAAAGGACCAGGACGAGACTACTATGAGTAGTGACGCTCAGGACTGAGTACCGCAGGGAGAAAGAGTCGGCAATAGCAAGTAAGTAAGCGACGGGACACGGACACGTAGGAACATAGCATGAGGCCAAGAGGGTCATGGGAACTCAACATGACTAAGGCCAAAGGATCATTAACTTTGCAAATGCGGTACAGCAAGCGACAAGAGAATAGGGGAGCCGAGAGGCGGACGACCCCGGTGGCCGTGGGACGCAAAAGATAAGGGTCCAACGTGGGGGCCACCTACGACAATTAACGGGAGCCTTGGATTGGAGGTCCCGTGACCGGAGAAACCGGCACGCACAAGGCCCGAGAAAGGCAAGGGAAATGGGCCACCGTAGGGCGGGGGACGCCTGAAGAACACGGGACACCTTCAGGAAAGACACCGGGGACCACCGTCGGGACAAAATATGTCGGGACCACTGGTGGGACAAAGTGTCAGGGACCACCGCCGGGACAAAGTGTCGGGGACCACCCACGGGACAAAGTGTCGTTGATCACCGGCGGGACAAAGTGTTGGGGACCACCGGCGGGACAAAACGTCGGGGACCACCGACGGGACAAGTGGTGGGGACATGAGAAGGTCTCAAGAGAAACGGCAGAGCGGCATGAAGGGAAAACAATTAAAACAAGGTGCACCATCAAGATCGAGATCGTCAAGATCGAGATCTTGACGACCAAAAATATTAGCACCACAACTGCAAGCACTAGTGATAGCAAACGGGAAGACCAAAAGAAAAAGAAAAAGTAAAGAATCATGAAGTGAGCGGCATGGGAGCAATCCGAAAAATCTCGGATCAACCTCCCTCAAGAAAATGGAGTCAAAAGTGACTCCACGAGAAAAATAGGCCTCCGGGAGAAAATCGGAGTAAGAAGGGCTACTGTGGGAGAAAAATAGAGGAAAAGGGAAACTCCCATGGACATGAGGAAGTCATAATTGCAGTCCGAGATATAGCGGACTACACCATGGGCATAGGGAGGGTCAAAACTAAGAGGAAGGGCCTAGAAAATGGCCTTAACGACCACTTGACACTTGGCATGCTAGGAAAAGAAAGAAAAAGAAAAAGAAAAATGTGGGAGAATAACTCAAAAAGAGTGAGAGGGAGTGAGTGATTTGGCCGTAAGTAAGGACTGCCACAAGTAGGGACTGCCAGGTCCCTACTGTCCAAGAAAGAAGGGGAAAAAAAAAAAAAAAAAAAAAAAAAGGCCTTAACGGTAAAAAACCGTCACTTGGGGAGATGCATTCGTGACCAAATACATTCTGGTATGTGGCGGTTGCAAAGGACTTTGATTTTTTCTTGATTTTGCAGACATAATAAAAGAAAATCAAGGCTCCATGCAACCGAAATACAACGGATTACATGGGGGAGGAGAAACACATGTTTTAGGTGCATCCGGAGCCAAAATTGAGTCTGGATGCACTTGAAAGTTGGTCGTTTTTTTTTCCTTCAGTTTTGGGCTAGTTGTGGAGTAGTGGGACTAGGAAATTGACCCCTGTTGCAGTCTGAGTTACAACGGACTGCATGGGGAAGGAAAAACACATGTTTTAGGTGCATCCGGAACCAATATTGAGCCTGGATGCACTTGAGAATTGAGAGCTTAATTTTCTTTCACATGGGGCAAGTAGTGGGGTTGTGGTATCGGTGCAAATACCCTTACAAGGGTATCCGCCCTGGCTTTTGTAAGCGATAAAAAATAAGTTTGATTTAAGATTTAAGTATTCCACGAGAGGCGCGGCTGCGTCCGTGAATTACGGTGGCTGGATGGTTGACTAGAGTAGAGAGTGTGTGGACGCGCAGATTTGAGGCGCGCGTGATCTTTTTATTTTTTATTGATGATTGTGAAAGTCGGCGTAGTTGCCGGAAAGATTTTTATTTCTAATTAAGTAAGGATTAAAAATATTATATCTCGTTGATTGGTATGTTTATTTATGACTTGTGCGTACGTGCGAGAAACGACATTGACAACGAGGAGGCTTTGAAGTGTTTTCAGTAGGTCTGCGAGTCGCGCGGTGTCTGTTTATTTAGGCATCCGTCAGAGCTAAACCCAGACTTGGGCCTAGCATTAGCGGTTATGGCGTCAGATTTTCATCAAAGAGACTCAGGGATCGAGATTGAGTGGCCACAACGCGGGAATATCAGAGTAGCACGAAGGGGCTGAGAGGTCCAGGGTCCGGCGGGGTTATCCCCCCTTTGTTTTGTCGGCGGCGGCGGCCGATCGGTGGTGACACTTCTTAAGTTTTTTTTTTTTTGCATCGTACTTCCATTATTTTCTTGTTATACTCCAGCGTGTCGTTGACCCGGACATGACGCCGGGCTTAATGGTCGTCACGGCAGTCAAGGACCTTGAGTGCGCGCCTCGTGCGGCAGGGTCCGTGTGTTCGGGATACTAGCGGCAGTCCTTTACCACGCCGTGGCTGAAAAACAGGGCGCGCTCAGGGTTAAGTTCGAAGATGCACTTGAGGTGGAAGGGTCGGTAATGTTGAATGTATATGACCTACGTTTCGGGTCCGATGAGGTCGCGCAGGGGTGTGCTGTATTCGCAGGAAACCCCGTAGCAGCCACGCCCGGGCCCAAGCCTCCGATAAGGGAACATGCGGGAGCCGCACCTGCTGGTGCCTGCTATGGCAAGTGGGCGGTTCTGGCCAGGGGTCAACCGGTAGCATCAGGCCGGGCCTCTCCGATGGGCCAGTCACCGTGCCTCCCCTCCAGTCCCCTCCGTCTATGAGCATCAGTAGTCTCTGCTTAGTGCCGCTCGGAAGGGGGGGGCAATGACATATCTCTGGGTAGCGGGCTCTAAGTTTGCCCACGGAATGTTATTGACTGTAGGCAGGAAGCAGAACGCTAAGACAGGACTGATGGGCGGACCGCTGCAGGGCGTTGTCGGGCTGAAGAAAGTTGAGGTCGGGCGGAGTAGGCAGGGGTCAGGACGCCACGAACGGAGAGGTGAAGGACAGGATCGACGAGCTAATAGCACAGCGGGTAACAGGCAACAGGGAAATGGGAAAGAACCTGGACATAGGGTGCGCCAGGTACATCAAGAGTTAAGGTTGGAGGAAAACCGAGATAGCGGGAAGTTAGAGATGGCGGGGAGATAGGGCGAGGCGTAGTGGAAAGGACGCAACTCTCTCGTTCCTTAGTGGAATCGAGAGAGGTAAAAGATGATCCCGGGGTTTTGGCCCCGGACGATTCCAATAAAGAGGCCAGAAAAGAAGAAAGAATAGTAAGATAGGAGATATGATGAAAAAGATGTGCGCTGAAGACGGTGACGAGGGAGAAGAATAAAAGTGAAATAGTGTGTCGCTTGCCCAATTCCCAATGAAATCGGGCGAGAGTAGATCTTAGGCCGAGGTTTTTAAGGATGGCGACTCCAAATGTATTGTCAGATTTAGACGAAGGTTAGTAGGTTAGAAGGTTAGTGGAAAAAGAGTTAAGCGGATATGGCAGGAGGCAGCGAAGAAGGAAGGGGATGAGAGTCGCACAACTCGCTCGTTTCTAAATGAAAACGAGCGAGTAAACGTTCGATTTCTGGGTTTTGAGCAAGGCGAGTTTGATGGTAATGTTAGTTTTGGGGTTAGTTGAGTAGAATTAGTGTTGGATGAGGAAGACATTGCGAGGAGAATGGCGGGGGAGTGAGAAGGAGAAGTTGCATGTCAGTCGAGGAAATTGGGTGAAGAGAGGGTGTAGATGAGGGGATTCAAGATCAGGCGAGCCAACTAGTGAAGGAAGATTAAGAGTTGGCGTGAGTGAATTTGAGGTATAAAGTGGAGCAGACTGCAGGGCTGCGAGCTACGTGAAAAAGGGGGGATAAAAGTTGAATGAACCTTTCCGCGTTTTAGCGAAAGATTCATTCCGATGTTGTTCATCCGAAGGACAAAAGTGGCCCCTCTTTATCTCACTGAGCGCATGACTGGACGACATGCATCTGGTCGTGCTCCGGCTGGAGATTCGATCGGCTTGCCCATAATATTCAAGGAAGAGTAGCGTGAGGCGAACCATACGGGTTGGAGGCATACCCGTAGGCCAGCTCACACCAGCAGAAGGCTCCATACGACTTACTCGGTCGAACAAAGGAGACAACGTCAGCACAGCCGGGGGTTGGAAATTTACCGGTCGGCGGGCACGTTGCTCGTACGATCCGTGGAAGTAGCGAGAGGCCAGCCGCGGAATTGAAGACTTACCTATCCACCAATGCATTGCCCATCCTAATAACGGAAGACTCCCCCTCTCTCCTTTCCTCACACATGGTCCTGATCCAAGCCTCATCCCGTAGTTGCAAGCAGGCGCGCCGTGTGTTGAAGTGAACCTGAGTTGTTGAGGTGTGTTGTTTTAGTTGTGGTTGCTGCATGGCCGGTCTGGAGTCATCAAGCCCAGGCACAGCAAAGATCCACAGACTGAGAACACTTCCTTTTGATCGATTTTATGGGTGGTGTTCCCTGCGGTTGTTAGCTACGACAAATCGGGACAGTGGTTCCTTTATCCTGGTAAGGCCGTCGTGTCCAGCAGTAGAGAGTTTGGTTGGGGCAGCCCATTTGTTATAAGCTAGCGAAGGCGTTTCCATGACTTGAGGAGGTAGCCGGGCTACGAAGGGAGAATATCATCGTCGCTTGGAGGGTCATCTGAGAAAAGGCAGTTTGACTTTGGTTTGACTAGCGGCTGCGAGTGTTGATCATCATTGCGGGGCCCTCAGGCGATGGAAGACAACAAGGCCCTCTCCTGCGAGTCTGAGTGCACCTATCTTGTATCTGAGAGACTAAATGAATCTATTTCTGCCCTTTTTACTGTAAGTCTAGTCCATCAGTTTAGAGAGGAAGGCTGCAGGCGGGATTGCAACCCGTAGGTACGCATCAAGATTCTGTGGGGAGTCAGCCCACCGATTGCGGGAGCTCTGATGGAACTAAGAAGGAGTTATGGAGGCAACGAATTGAGAGGTAATCTTCCACCTCCTTCTATAAACCCAGTTATAACCCCTATTTGTACTGCTTGCTATGTTTTGACTGAGTATACTGCGTGCACCCTATGTTGACTTTGGGTTTGACTTTCAGGACACGAACCAGACTAAGTAAAGGAATGCATGCGTAATCTTAGTTTCAATTTTGTTGATTGTTTGAAAACAGATTTGGAGAAAAGGGGTTGCATCAGAGGGAAGGTGGGGAGGAAGGCAGCTATGTTTGAGGTTGAAAGGGTCTTAAAGGGCTGGACATTGTTTCTAAGATGAATGTTCTAGCCGCTGTTTGTTTTGGGTGGTTTCTGAACAGACTCTAAGTCTTGACCAAGATTACTCTGTTTTTTTTAGTGCTGAGAAAAAGGGTTTGGGCATTGTTTCTAAGACGAATGACTCAACTCTTTTGATGTTTTATTCTGAGGAAGGTTCAGGCCAAAGACTCGACATTGTTTCTAAGACGAATGGTCTAAGTCTGAGGCCACAAGATTTTAACATAAACAAGGGAATAAGACTCTCTATATTTCTATGTCTATATGCTTATAAGAACAGGGCTAGCCAGACATTGTTTCTAAGACGAATGGTCTAAATATAGCCTTATCACAAATTACGAGAGTATAATTAAAGAGCTACAACTGAAGGTAACCTGGGCCGGCTGAGCATTGTTTCCATGTCGAATGACTCAGTCCTACGCCCACTTTTGAACATTAAACTCAGAAAGATATATATAATTTGGCTATTAAACAGATCAGGGCGATTAAGCATTGTTTCTAAGACGAATGACTTAGTCATATGCCCAATGAAGAGAGAATTGGTTGTGCAACATGTTTATGTATAACGAAGGCAAATAGTTGACATTATTTCTAAGACGAATGACCTAACTCGATGCCCTATGTAAGCTGGGTATAAAGGGATAAATCATTGAAACACTTTGAACTGTTGGTTGCCAAGATTGACCTAGGTTGGTGAAAGTACCTACCTTTGTGGTCTGGCCTTGCATGTGACTAAGTGAGACTACTTAGTCTTTGTTTCAGTTTGATAGGTAGTTGTTTTAGTTGCTCGCCACGTGCTAGAGTCATAGGAGTTAGTTTCAATTCCTACATTTTTTTAGTTAAGTTTTTTTACTTAGATCAATTTTTGCATTTTCTGAGAACGTTTACTATACTTGGTCTTGTATAAATCTTGGTAAGTCACTTGCCCTACGGGAAGCGCTGCCGAAATTTCTACAAAACCAAGAAGTTAGTCAGATTTTGTAATTTTAGGGTCCAGTTTTTCTTACTTTCTGGCTTAGTAAAAATTTGGAAGCCCTCCTTTTCTTAGTTGAACTCCGATTTTATGTCTGAGTTCATATCTGACTTAGTATAAATATGAGAAGTCTACCTTTCTAAAGGAAGTGTTGTTCAAATTTTTACTAATTCAGCGAGTTAAACAAATTTTGACTTGCCAGAGTTAGAGATCGTTTTTGTTTTCATATTTGGGTTATTATAAATTTTGCGAAGACACTTTTCCTATGGGAAGCGCTGCCGGAATTTTCTTAGTTTAGAGGAGTTAGATTATATTTTGAAAGGTGACAATTATGGCAATCCACTCTAAATAGAGGAAATTCTGCCAAAGATCTGCCTTTTCATTAGAAACTGTAAAGTTGACTCAAGATTAGTTAAGTAGAATGATTTTTGGTTAGGTTGTGATTATGAAGATTATTCTCGAGTAGAACTCATAAATTTAGCTTGGGGATTCACCTGTTTAATTTCAAATCAAGGCTAGATTCAACTTGATCCTACGAGGATCATCTTCTGTCATCACTGATAACAGGTCGATTGCCGATTCGTCGGTTTACGATTCAACTCCAATCCACTTCTGTCACTCAACCTAAAGGCTTTAACCTTACAACGTCCAACCATAGAAATTCTAAAGAGCAAAGGTTAAAAAGGGAAGTCCATTTTCTCGCGAAAACATAATCTGTTTAACCCTTACACGCGGTCACAGTAGGCCGCACGAAACACTCAAGACATATGTATTTACATATATACAGAGGGCTATAAATATGTGACGATCACTTCTCACAATCACAGTGGGGCTCCTCTCAGCCGTATATATATATGTATGTGGGCGCAGACAGTCAAATTCAAAGTCCGAATCACCAAACATACCTGCAATCACATCAAAGATTCAACCAAAAAGTCCATGCACTACATGGGGTCAACTTCAACCATTCTCTGCGCCCACACCCCTTGCTTTAGTCATGCAAGCCTCACTATTGTGCAACTCCTCGAAATAAAATACTCAGTACTTTTCTTAAATGGCCATTCAAATAAAGTCCGGGCGAAACCCTTTGATTTTCTTAGGCCCTAGATGATGGAGCTGGTCTCTACGGCAATAAAAGACGATTGCCAGCACAGGTATGAACCGGTGTACCACCCACTCTCCGCAGGTTGCAGAAGAGGGTGTGGTTCTCAACCACGCTTGGTGGTTGTCCAACATCGAGAGATCAGTCCCTCAAGGCGCATGTCAGCCGACACTTGAGTGTCGAACGCGACCCTCGAGATTAACGAGGATCTCGTAAGTATGGGTACTACATAACACGCCATCACTGCGACCGCTTGCTTACGCTTGCATTGCAAGTTAGTATGAGTTAGCCCTGCGTCCGCGTGGTTTTGTACTAAGTCTCGCTCGCGACGCCAATCGGATTTCCGCATCGGGGAGTTATGGGATTGCTACTAAGGGACTTGGAGTGTTGTCGCGTTGTTTAGTCAGTGTCGTCATGTATATGTATATGTATGTGCGTGTGTGTGTGTGCTTTTATTTTTATGTTTTTTATAGTGGTATGGGCGTGGCGTGTGGGATGCGTCCTAGTAGACCGACGACAAGTCGCGCTTGGGACCTCAGCCCCCCAAGATGCCGGTTCGCGTGCGAGTTCGATAGAGGCGTAATACCGCTCGTACCCCCTATGCTACAAAGAACGAGAAACGCCATCGGTTGGTCCACCTCTGCAATTGCATCTGATTAGCTTTCGTATTGTGGACTGGTAGCTCGGCGGGGATACGCCCACCGAAGGGAGGTGACAGCTCCCGCAAGTTGGAGGTAAGTCGTGCCTCGCGTAGGCCCTATCTAGTCGTAGGGGCTCGCGAGAGGTATGGCTGGCGCACTCGGTCGAAGCGGCTTGTGGAAGCTCCATATGTATTCGCGACGAGGATCAAACCGACTCTTGCATGACGTGGCCGGGAGGGTCCCGCGCTGCCTTGTGCAGTGTCGGACCGATGCGCTCGACAGGTCGCGCCATTGTCGGGGATAATGGTTGTCTGCCGTTGTTTCAGGTGGAACGACATACGGGAATGAGAATGTGAGAAATAGGCAAAATGAGAAGTTTTTTTTTGGCTTTTACGGTTAATCATTTGATGGTATTGAATAAAGAGCGAGTGAGGGCTGATTGTGCGAGTTGATTTTGTTTGATGCAGTAAGGATGGCATAAGAGCGATAAGAGGTTTGAATGTGCGCTTACGTGCTCTGACTGATAAGATGGTAGTTGGAGATGGTACCCCTTCTGACCATGATAGTTGACGGGTTTGGACGTTGCTTTACATGGTTGATATGGTTAGGGTACGATGAGGGGACGTCGATATGGCTAAGAACGTTAATTGAGGAAGTTGACCCTATAAGGTACCTATTATGGTCGAAGAAGTTATCTGAGTGGTCATGAGGGCAACTTGGTACCCTTGCATTAGGGTGAGACTGAAGATGAGTAAGGGGCCCTATCAAGTTAGAAGTCGTCGAGCGACTTCAAGAAGAGTTAGGCTAAGGATGCTGAAAGCCTTTATGAATATGGATTGAGATCCTTGAGATGGGTTCTAAGCGGTTATTTGAGTTATATAAGTTATGAGAGTGTGAGGTCTGCACCACATAATGTGTTTGAATTAGGCGTACAAGGCGGCGGTAGGTACAAGGAATATCGTGTTATGACCTCGCCATAAGAGACTACAAGACGTAGTAGGTCTGCATAGTATCTCCCTTGCGAAAAAAATATTTGATTCTAGGGGGAGTCGGAATAACAGTGAAAGGGCTAACATTTAGACTAATTTGATAGGGCAACGAGGTATAGATGATGTTAGATCTTCGCTTAAATCTTTCCAGTTTTTTACCATCCACTTGAATCTATGGGTCGGAGCTAAGAACTTAAGATTATTATCTTCTATGGGCATTTTTTGAGTTATATGATTGAACTCATCCCTATATGCCAGGTATTATCTTAGTTAGTTTGTCTGATGTCTGGTTATGTGAGGCTATGTGCTTGATATTATATTATTTGAATACCCTTGTCAGGAATATTTACATGGACTATGTATCTGAAGTATGTATTTAAACTTTTCAGTCTGCAAGGATCTATATGAGCGTGTCAAGTTCAATTATCGGCTTATGATTGTCTGTTAAAGTTTATGTGTTTGGATTGTTTCTCAAAGAGGGGTAAAGACATTGTGCAGAATCCTTGTCTGATGCAGATTCATAGGTGAATGAAGTGACCATTTCCTTGAAGATAAGTTTATTCTCATAGAATGGTTATTGTGTAAGGTCTACCTTAAGGAAGGTTGCAATCCTATGTTATTGTTCCCCTGAAAGATGGCTTTGAAGAAGTTATAATTTTGTCTTATAAGTTGTAGTGAGACTCACACCGGAACTATGTTCCTGGTCCATAGTGGGGTGTTGTTGTTGTATCATCTGTGATAAAGTGACTACACTACTACTGAATAGGAGGAAAGTATTTGAGCCTTGTCAGACCATGACCTATGAGGGAAACGGCTACTACAAGCCACAGAAAGGTAGGGAGTGAATCCCCAACTATTTTTGTGTCAAGTGCGTTCACTAACACAGAACGGGACAGTACATCCCGAAGCGTGTGTGGTGAGGTTGTTTACTTTGTCGGCAAGGGTCTGCAGGGAGCAAGTGCTGGAATCGGAGGGAGAAGCAGTGAGGCTTGATCCCGAAGCGGGGCTAAGGGATTTGAGATGCTATCCATTCTTAAAAGGATTACACTGCCCCTCGCCACAGTATACTTCTATCATAGCTAGGGGAGTAAAATGTGGTACTCTCGTTGGTATTTGTTTGAGAATGCGAATTGTTAGCGGCTTTATCTTTGATCATAACATATCTATCATATGAAATGTTTGTTGATATAAGCTTATTATGAAGTATTTGTATGTGCTTTAGATAACTGACTAGCTGGTCCATAATACGTTTGGTTGTTATAAAGAATTATTGATGTCAGATTATCAAGGCAATATATAATTTTCCATAAGAATTATTATTATTAATTTTGATATCTGTGAATGTGTTATTATTGTGATATATTACCATTATTGCTTTCCCTAAGCTGGGTGATCGTATACAATGGAAAGTATGAATTTTTAATAAAAGATAGCTTGGAGTCAAGGCTTCCAGAGTAGGGAGTATAAAAAATATGATTGTTAGCGTAGTAATGGAAGACGTATATTGGACATTTTCTGGGGTTGGCAAAACCCAGACAGAGCGAAAGGCAACTCATGATGCCTTATGCTAGGGAAGATCCCAATGTGACATTGCCGGTCAGGAAGGAAGATGAGTTTGAGATATCCTTGCCAAGGCGAGTCAAGGAAGGAAAATATATCTCTTCCTGGTGGAGCGCATTGATAGACAAGGGTATCTTTATCTGAATCGAGTTTGGATTTGATGATAGTCAAGATTGCGCGATCGTGAGGGTGACCCTATATGCTTAACCATCATTTTGGGTCTTACACGGGATTGAGCTGGCGCTTAGGCATGGAAACCTGCTCGCAAGGCCTTTGAGAATAGATGAGGGAGTTGCAACAAAGTGGGCGAGCGACAGGATCCAGGAAGTAGAGGAGCGGGTGGTGACCCATGTAGAGGTCAAGCGTGCCCAAGAGTTTGCACTTCCTTCAGCTCCATTACGAGTTGTCTTACCCGAGCTCCTGATAGAAAAGTGTTTTGGGGGACAGGCAAGGGTAGAGGCCGCAACAGAGGCCGCTTTGAGGATGCGAGTGTGGGGATATGCACGGTACACGTGCGAGTTGATATATGGCATGTACTTGGACCAAAGGTTTATGCCCCATAGTCAAGCGATTAGAAATATGGTCAATATTGTTCATGCCTATGCTGGCTCCCACGATCCGGATGACAGGGCTATAGATTGGGATGAGATTTGTGCGGTAGTGGGTCAATAGAGAGTACTTCGCCAAGTGTGTCCCTCACAGACTTGTCTATGGGAGAGAAGCTTAACAACAGTTGTATTTTTAATTACCACTTCAAGACACCCTTCACCATTTCAGGATGCAGCCTGCCTAAACAGGTGGTTTTCATGGTCTTCGGACCTTTCATCACTTCAGGACCATTCATGTCTGAAAATCCTGAATGGCCCTGAAGTGTTGAAAGCTCTGAAGACCCTGAAAACCACCTGTTTAGGCAGGCTGCATCCTCAAGTGGTGAAGGGTGGTTTTCATGGTCTTCGGACCTTTCACCACTTCAGGACCATTCAGGGTTTTCAGAGTGCCCAAAAATCTCACTTGACCACTTCAGGACACCGTTCACCATTTCAGGATGCAGTCTGCTTAAACAGGTGGTTTTTCGGGTCTTCGGACCTTTCACCACTTCAGGGTCATTCATGATTTTCAGACTGCCCAAAACTCTCACTTCAGAATTTTCATTCCTGAATTTTCAGCTACCCGATAACCGCTTGTGGTCTATGGCCGCTCCTACTATGTGATACAAATACGAAGGTTAGTGGTACGTGTAGCCTCGATTATTGTTTGCCTAAGGCTGGCTTTGAAAGCTCTGCCTATGTGGGATGTATATTGTTTATAGTACCCTCAAAGTTAGAATAGGGGTGACTAGAGTTTAGAGTATGGCTACGATCCGGACCACCGGGCAGGGATCCGGACCGTCCGTGGTCCGGGGTCCGGGGTCCGGGTCCGGATGTTGGTCCAGATTAGAGGGCCCCAGCACAAGGGGCAAAAATGTTTTGGGCGGTCCAGGGCTTTTACTCAGGCCCTGGGCCGCCCAAAAAAAATCGCGCCCAGATTTTTGCCGCCGTCGGCCACGAACCGGAAAGTGGCCTGGCAGGTTACCTTCACTTTTTTTTTTTTTTTTTTTGAACCGTTGTGGGGGGTGTTTCGCGCCCGGTGCTTTCCGAACGCACCTGCCCAGTTGTTGAGCGCCGTGGTGGAGAGGCTTCGTCAGCTCTGCTGTGCCATCACCGGGTGAACTCGTGGAGAAGCGCGCGCGGCAAGGGGAGGCAAGTGTGGGGGGGTGAGCAGCTGCGCAGCGACCAGCGTGAGGAGAGGCGCGTGGAGCGGTGAGCTGCACGTGAGGCAGGTATGTCTCTCTCTCTCTCTCTCTCTCGCACACACACACACACACACACACACACACACTTACACTTCTTGATGAGTCGGTGAAAGTCTGACGAAACAGTCCGGCACAGTCGATGTATGGGTGTCATTCTTGCATAGGGGCCATATATGATATATCTTTCGAATCTTTATCATATATGCGTGTCATCCTTGCGCAGAGGCCATGCCAATCTTCTTTCTCTGTATCGTTCTGATTTCAACGAAATGCTGTTTTTTTTTTTCTTCTTTTTTTTTCTTTTTTACGGCAAAGATCTGCTCTACCCCCCATATGGCAAAGATCTGCACAGATCTGCAAAGATCTGCGCCGATCTTTGCCATATGGGGGGTAGAGCAGATCTTTGCCTGTCGGCTTCGTCCTCCCCTCCTCCCCGTCGGCTTCGTCCTCCCCTCCTCCCTGTCGTCATCCTCCTCCCCTCCTCACCATCGTCTTCGTCCTCCCCTCCTCCCTGTCGTTTTCGTCCTCGCCTCCTCCCCGTCATTTTCGTCCTCCTCCCCTTCCCGTCGTCGTCCTCCTCCCCTCC
>BFEA01000730.1:389077-406114 GCA_003427395.1 Chara braunii | reverse complement strand
GAGAGTCATTAGAGACTCGTGAGAGAGAGAGAGAGAGAGAGAGAGAGAGAGAGAGAGAGAGAGAGAGAGAGAGAGAGAGAGAGAGAGAAAGAGAGAGAGAGAGAGAGAGTGGACTGCCGTTTTTTGGGTGGTCATTCATGAATCGTGAATCATGAATGACTCTGCAATCACTTAGGGGACAGCGACGGTCTAGAAGTTGTCGGTTCTGTTCAAACTTCAAAGTTCAATGTTAAGTTAATTCAAACTCCAAAGTTCAATTTGTTGCGTGTGCAATGTGCACTGTGCCCTGTGCAGTCTGCACAGTTCAAGTTGTGCATCTTTGAATCTGTGTGTAGGTGTGTGGCTGCAGTGACAACACACTGAACAATGTTCAGTCAGGTAATGTAACTTCTATGTTCTGAGCATGTATACTGATTTTTTATTTTATTTTTTCGGAAAATATACTGCATCCGGACAGGCATCCGGACAATGGATCCGGACCAGTCCGGATAAACCGGAATATTCCGGGCTTCCGAAATTCCGAAGGACCCCGGGATATCCGGTGTCCGGGGTCCGGTCCAGCGTAGCTATGGTTCAGAGTCGTATTGTGTGAGCGAGAAAAGTTAGTGTGGCTTGAGTATTAGCAGTTTTTACTAGCCTTGTTTGTTTTGCGCCTTCTTGTGCCATAACCTGATGGCCGATTGCTTGTCATGCGTGTCAGGCCAGTATCAACATCATGACCGAAGAAGGTGGTTTCACCAAGATCCTGCTCTAGAGGAGCTCGTGCCTCAGCAAAGTGCTGTTGTGCGAGTCGGTACAGGACTCGATGCCTACAGACCTTCGTGCTTTGCTGTTTCAGGGAAGGAATTTGTATGCCTTCCTACGCGGCTATCATAGCTTCAGTCTCATGAAGATGTGGGACGAAAAGGCGATGTGGAGCATGTTGCCGTTGTTTGTCTGCGAAGAGTTGAGTGAGGAAGTGTATACTCTTATGTTAAGGTCACGGACATGGGTTGAGCTGAAAACCTCTCTGAAGTTAAGGTTTCCAGAGAGTGGAGTAGAGAACCAACTTGGTGGAAGCCCTGTGCAACTAGCTGAGATTGAGTCAACGCGAGGAGAGGTAAGTGGTATACAGAGGCAAGTTGGGGTATTGGGAGAAAGGTTGACGCGACTAGAAGAGGCCAGGCATGGGAAGAGGAAGGGTTTTGACGGTACGTCGAGTGGACCGACTGGGCAGGATGGAGCGGAGGCAAGGGATGCCGATCGAGAGTCAATCCTCCGCAAGGGAATCCCGAGGAGGCGAGCTTGTACTCAAGGGAGAGATGAAGGCGAGAGGTTGATTGAGGTAAAAGAGGAGCAGGAATCTAGCATAGCCCTGCCTATTGTTGCGTATGATCCGAAGAGGGGGCCTGCTGACGTGGAAGCGTCGTCAACTGTAGGTAGGAGGGAGCGCAGGGGTAAAAGAGGGCGAGAGCACTTGGCAAAAATGGTGTGTGATTGTTGTGAAAAGGCTGGTCATACCCCTTGGAGATGCAAAGAAAAGGGGATGACAGGGGAAAAAGAGGAGCCTGAACCTCCCAAGTTAACGAAGGCTCAACGGAAAGCGAGAAACCTGGCCCAGGGAGGTCAAGGTACCGGAAAGGGGTAGTGTTCGCGGCAAGTAGCGGCCGCCCCACAAGAAATGGGGGACAAAGCAACACAAAAGGGGCCTCCGTCGGCTGAGTGGGAACTATATGGGCAGTGGGCGCCATGTAATCAAGTGGGTTTGTGGCCGATGTATAATCCATATGTGCCATGGGCACAAGGCAGCTGTTTGGGTCCACAAATGAGCGTGATACCACCTAAGTCTCCTGCAGCCCAGGCTCGACCTCAGCCTATGGGGCCGTTGCAGCCGCCGACACAACAAGTGTCATGAAGCATGGCTAGTGAAAGAAGCCAAAGGCTGCAGGCTGGGAGGGGCCGCTGGGATGGAGGACGCAGCAATAGAGGACGCAGCAATAGAGGACGCAATGGCGGCAGAGGAGGCACTGGAGGACATGATGGGCCTCAACGAAATCATAAGTGGAATGCAACGAAGACAAAGGCATAATAAGCGGTGGTTCAGATAGTAGTCGGGTAGGTAAAGCAGCCAAGGCGATGAGATGGGAGGATAGAATAGCTGAAAGATGTAGAAAGTGATAAGGGGATGAGGTTAGAGAGAGTGTAATAGTGTGAAGAGAGGAGTAACCCTAACTCTTAAGTTTGGGAAGTATTCAACCAGAAGATGGTCCTGTTTCACTTTGGCTTGTTTTACCTTTAGTGGATTCAGTTGTATATACGAGAACGTGGAACTAGGATAGCAGACTAATCGTTGGTGTGATTTTAATTCCGTATTTTAATCATCAGGGAGCCTGACAATATACCGAGAGGGTTTCGTAATAATGGTCCGGTAAGATAACCTGAGTTGCACGCGGGAGGAACCCCAATAGAACAGCTGTATATGTGGGGTATGTTAGGCCTGCCTCAAATCACGTTATTGGAATGTCTTCAGTGGATAAAGCAAGAAGTGGTTTTAAGGGTCTCGTTACGAAATGAAAGTCTATTCCACTAGACCTATCGTTGAGAGGGGAAGAGACGAGACCTACTTTTGGTCCAGGTCGAGATGGTTGTACATGTGTGAGAGGCATGAGAGACTTAGGAGGAGACCTCAGCGTGTGTGAGGTAGACTCTCTAACCTAGAAGTGTAGTTTGTAAGGCTTGTGTAGGAATGATTCCTGGTCTTACTTTTCCTGGATATTTGGATATGTCTTGGGTTACTTGGGTCCCTCTGATTTGAGGGGTGTGATTACATCCTAATCAAGACTGTTTCAGTTTTAGCTCTGGTAAGGGAGGCCGCGATTTTTGTGTGTGATACTGGTGCAACTTTGAGTTGAGATTGTTCAACTCTTTGTATTCAAAGATTATGATTGTTTGGGTTTTGAGTTGGGATATTGTACCCCTGTGTATACATTGAGTTGAGATTTTTTCTGAGACTACTATTTGTATATGATGATCACAATCATTCTCACATGTGTGGTTTTATCCTGATGTATGATGGTGTTGTGTAAGGGATGTATGAGAAACATCTCATGTATTGTGTATTTTGTGAATGCGAGTGAATGTGAACTATTTACTCTTCGGTATACTCGTACGATCTGCCCACGGGCGGGTGATAGGGTCGGGTATAAGGAGAGGGAGTACAACTTGTTTTTGTGAAAAGCGTGAGAATCCTAAGGAATTTTATGGGTCTTTGAGACTTAAATGCTTACCATGCCGAATGTTTATTGCTTGAGTTGTGGTGAGGACCCATAAGTTGGTCTCTCAGTTTGAGTTGTATTATGGTTGAGACATCTTCAAATGAGGAAGATAGTCTTGTGCTTATTTGGAGACTCGTCTTCAGAGAGGGAAAATGTTTTAAGGCAAAGGTCGCGTGAAAGTCCATCCTAAATAGAGAAGGGGTGACTGTGAGACCTATTGAGAGAGACCTCCTTCATATGAAAACAGGGGCAGATAGATTCAATGGCATGGTAAGCTGATTGTGGATGAGAAAGTCTGACGAGAAGGACCACGTTTTGCTTGGCCATTCATGAAAATTTTAAAAAGGTTGCAAAAAACTTCATGAGAGATGTCTTCGGGGTGTGTGGACTTCTTGCCTTGATCGAGTAAGGAGGCTACGACCTTGCGGACCTGGCAGTGATTCTGTTTTGTGATAGTGGAGAGGTTGTCGTGTTCCCTCTATGTTGTCCCACGGAGGGCTGGTAAATGCCTTTTATGTGCGACAGGCCTTTGCGTAGTCCCGCAGTAGGTCTGTATTGTTGCGACACACCGTCCAGCCGCTTGTGCTAACCCTGAGCATTTATGAGAGACCCAGCTAGGGGTAAAACTGACATCACTTGGGCGCACCCCCTAGTGTTGGTTGCTGACCTGCGCAACCTGGCGGAGGGCCCACGTCTCGCAGGAGGGGGTAAAGACTTAAAGGGGTGCCACCGAGGAAGGTTTTACCTGCCAAGGGATGGCGTGGGATAAGAATCGAGTCAAACGAGTCTTTCTGGAGTCCTGATTGAATGTTTATCAAGAGAAAGTCTATCGTAGCGCAACCCGCGAGGGCACCGCTAAAGTAACAAATGCGATGGGTCGTCGATCTGGATCGATCACCTAGGCTATGGTGGGCCAGGATGGAGACCTAGCCTTCCTATACCAAACTGTAGGAAGGTTTATGATGAGATTTGTGCGATGTATGAATATACATATGCTTGACTATAAATTTTTTTGAGAGGAAGGCGAGAGAGTGCCTTTGAAGGTCTTAGTTAGGGCCCGCGTCCTTGGTTATGGCCCTGCTTGCAGGGTAGAGGCTAGGGACACTTAACGAGAAGCCAACGTTTGTCTGGGACAAAAGGAGAGAGGACAGTTGAGAGGGGCCGTTGGAACTTATGCTATAGTACGTATGTCCAGTACACCTGCGTCCTAGTGTGGGACAATGGAGACCCAGGTTACAACATTGGCAGCATATGGTTGTAAGGGCTTGGATTGTTGGAGCCCTCAAACCTGAGTCTGTCGGCTAATCGGATTGGTTCCTTTCTCGTCAGCATTTGGAGTTTTGAATGGACTTATAACTTTCTGATTTGGCGAAGCGAATACGGTCCGGTAAGTTGTCGGTGCGAATACCCTTACAAGGGTATCCGCCCTGGCTTTTGTAAGCGACATAAAATAAGTTTGATTTAAAATTTAAGTATTCCGCGTGAGGCGTGGCTGCGTCCGTGAATTACGGTGGCTGGATGGTTGACTACAATAGAGAGTGTGTGGGCGCGCAGATTTGAGGCGCGTGTGATCTTTTTATTTTTTATTAATGATTGTGAAAGTCGGCGTAGTTGTCAGGCAGATTTTTGTTTCTGATTAAATAAGGATTAAAAAGATTACATCTCGTTGATTGGTGTGTTTTTTATGACTTGTGCGTATGTGTGGGGAACGACATTGACAACGAGGAGGCTTTGAAGTGTTTTCACTAGGCCCGCGCGTAGCGCTGTGTCCGTTTATTTAGGCATCCGTCAAAGCTAAACCCAGACTTGGGCCTAACATTAGCAGTTATGGCGTCGGACTTTCATTAGAGAGACTCAGGGATCGAGATTGAGTGGTCACGGTGAGGGAATATCAGAGTAGCGCGAAGGGGCTGAGGGGTCGAGGGCCCGACAGGGCTATCCGCCCTTCGTTTTGTCGTCAGCGGCGTCCGATCGGTGGTGACACTTCTTAAGTAATTTTTTTTAATTTTTTTTAAATTTTTTTATTTTTTTTTTTTACACCGTACTTCTATTATTTTCTTGTTATACTCCAGCGTGTCGTTGACCCGGACATGACGCCGGGCTTAATGGCCGTCACGGCAGTCAAGGACCTTAAGTGCGCACCTCGTGGGGCAGGGTCCATGTGTTCGGGATACTGGCGGAAGTCCTTTACCACGCCATGGCTGAAAAATAGGGCGCGCTCAGGGTTGAGTTCGAAGATGCACTTGAGGCGGAAGGGTCGGTAATGCTGAATGTATATGACTTACTTTTTGGGTCCGATGAGGTCGCGCAGGGGTGTGTTGTATTCGCGGGAAACCCTGTAGCAGCCACGCTCTGGCCCAAGCCTCCGATAAGGGAACATGCGGGAGCCGCACCGGCCAGCAGGTGCGATGCCTGCCATAGCAGGTGTGCGGTACCGGTCAGTGGTCAGCCGGTAGCATTATGGTCGGGCCTCTCCGATGGGCCAGTCACTGTGCCTCCCCTCCGGTCCCCTCCCCCAATGAGCATCAGTAGTCTCTGCTCAATGCTGCTCGGGAGGGGGGGGGCAACGACATATCTCAGAGTAACGGGCTCTAAGTTTGCCCACGAAATGCTGTTGACTGTAGGCAGGAGGCGGAACGCTAAGACAGGACCGACGGGCGGACCGTTGCGGGGCGTTGTCGAGTTGAAGAAAGTGGAGGCCGGGCAGAGTAGGCAGGGGGCAGGACGCTACGACAGGAGAGGCGCAGGACAGGATCGACGAGCTAATAGCACAACGGGTGACGGGCAGCAGAGAAATGGGAAAGAACCTGGACGCAGGGTGCGCCAGGTACATCCAGCGTTAAGGTTGGAGGAAAACCGAGATAGCGGGAAGTTGGAGATGGCGGGGAGATAGGGCGAGGCGCAGTGGAAAGGACACAACTCTCTCGTTCGTTAGTGGAATCGAGAGAGGTAAAAGATGATCCCGAGGTTTTGGCCCCGGGCGATTCCAATAATGAGGCCAGAAGAGAAGAAAGAATAGTAAGATAGGAGATATGACGAAAAAGATGTGCGCTGAAGACGGTGACGAGGGAGAAGAATGAAAGTAAAAAAGTGTGTCGCTCGCCCAATTCCCAATGAAATCGGGCGAGAGTAGATCTTAGGCCGGGTTTTTTAAGGATGACGACTCCAAATGTATTGTCAGATTTAGACGAAGGTTAGTATGTTAGAACGTTAGTGGAAAAGAGCTGCGCGGATATGGCAAGAGGAGCGAAGAAGGAAGGGGATGAGAGTCGCACAACTCGCTCGTTTCTAAACGAAAACGAGCGAGTAAAGGTTCGATTTCTGGGGTTTCGGGCAAGGCGAGTTTGATTGTAATGTTAGTTTTGGGGTAAGTTGAGTAGAATTGGTGTTAGATGAGGAAGACGTTGCGAGGAGAATGGCGGGAGAGTGAGAAGGAGAGGTTGCATGTCAGTCGAGGAGATTGGGTGAAGAGAGGGTGTAGGTGAAGGGATTCAAGATCGGGCGAGCCAACTAGTAAAGGAAGATTAGGAGTTGGAGTGAGTGAATTTGAGGTACAAAGTGTAGCGGACTGCAAGGCTGCGAGCTACGTGAAAAAGGGCGGATAAAAGTTGAATGAACCTTTCCGCGTTTTAGCGAAAGATTCATTCCGATGTTGTTCATCCGAACGACAAAAGTAGCCGCTCTCTATCTCGTTGAGCGCGTGACTGGACGACATGTATTTGGCCGTGCTCCGGCCGGAGATTCGATCGGCTTGCCCATCTTATTCAAGGAAGAGTAGCATGAGGCGAACCGTATGGGTTTGAGGCATACCCGTAGGCCAACGCACACCAGCAGAAGGCTCAGTCCGACTTGCTTGGTCGAACGAAGGAGACAGAGTGAGCATAGCCGAAGGCTGAAAATTTACCGGTCGGAGGGCGAGTTGCTCGTGCGATCTATGAAACTAGTGGGAGGCCAGCCGCGGAATTGAAGACTTACCTGTCTGCCAGTGCATTGCTCATCCTAATAATGGAAAACTATCCCTCTCTCCTTTCCTCACGCATGCACATGACAACTCGTGCACATGGTCCTGATACAGGCCTCATCCCGTAGTTGCGAGCAGGTGCGCCGAGTGTTGAAGTGAACCTGAGTTGTTGAGGTGTGTTGTTTTAGTTGCGGTTGCTGCATGGCTGGTCTGGAGTTACCAAGCCCAGGCACAACAAAGATCCACAGACTGAGAACACTTCATTTTGATCGATTATATGGGTAGTGTTGCCTGCGGTTGCTAGCTACGACAAACTGGGACAGTGGCTCCTTTATCCCGGTGAGGTTGTCGTGTCCGGCATTAGAGAGTTTGGTTGCGGCAGCCCATCTGTTACAAGTTAGCGAAGACGTTATGACTTGAGGAGGTAGTCGGGCTACGAAGGAAGAATACCATTGTTGCTTGGAGGGTCGTCTGAGAAAAGGCAGTTTGACTTCGGTTTGACTAGCGGCTGCGCGTGTTGGCTATCATTGCGGGGCCCTCAGGCGATGGAAAACAACATGGCCCTCTCATGCGAGTCTGAGTGCACCTTTTTGTATCTGAGAAACTAAATAAATCAATTTTTGCCTTTCTTACTCTAAGTCTAGTCCATCGGTTCAGAGAGGAAGGCGGCAGGCGAGATTGCAACCCGTAGGTCCACATTAAGACTCTGTGGGGAGTCAGCCCATCGATTGCGGGAGCTCTGCCGGAACTCAGGAGGAGTTCCGGAGGCAGGGAATTGAGAGGTAATCTTCCACCTCCTTCTATAAACCCAGTTATAACCCCTATCTGTATTTTTTGCTATGTTTTGACTGAGTATACTGCTTGCATCCTATGTTGACTTTGGGTTTGACTTTCAGGACACGAACCAGGCTAAGTAAAGGAATGCATGCGCAATCTTAGTTTCAATTTTGTTGATTGTTTGAAAGCAGATTGTGAGAAAAGGGGTTGCATCAGGGGGAAGGTGGGAGAAAGGTAGCTATGTTTGAGGTTGAAATGGTCTTAAAAAGCCAGACATTGTTTCTAAGATAATGGTCTGGCCGCTGTTTATTTTGGGTGGTTTCTGAACAGTCTCTGGGTCTTGACCGAGAGTACTCTGTTTTCTTTAGTGCTGAGAAAAAAGGGTTGAACATTGTTTCTAAGACGAATAACTCAACTCTTTTGGTTGTTTTATTCTGAGGAAGGTTCAAGCCAAAGACTGGACATTGTTTCTAAGACGAATGGTCTAAGTCTGAGGCCATAGGATTTTACCATAAACAAGGGAATATGACTCTCTATATTTCTATATCTATATGTTTATAAAAACAAAGTTAGCGCGACAGTGGGACTAGGGAAATTACCATAATTGAAGTCCGAGAGATATCGGACTGCATAAGGATGCCTGAGCTAAGACAAAATGAGTCATGGCAAACCCAAAAGACTATAAAAGAGTGATTTCCACATCGGGCAAATAAAGACGGTAAACGACAACCGTGAGATGAGATCTCGCGCCCAAGAATAATCGGCACACGTGGGGCACCTAAGGAAGGGGTATTGGAACCACCAAGGGCAAGGAGGTCCAAAAATAAAAATGAGACATCATCTGGGACGCTGCCGGGGACTAAGTGAGCCCAAATAAAAATAGTCGAAAAACGGGACACACGTCGGCTGGACTACCGGCGGGACAAAAAAAATGAAATTAATACGGGGGAGTGGCGGGGACTTGAGTTGTCCCAAGGTAACCGTGAGCCAACATGAGGAATGACCGCACAAAGCAAACGGCACCGTCAAGATTAAGATCTAGACGGTGAAGAATATTAGCATCGCAAGCACTAGTGGGATCAAGTGGGAGAGCCGTGAGAAAAAAGAAAGCAAAATAATGATGATGGAAGGGTGGCCCAGCAGTCCAGGATATCTCGGACTAGCTAGGCATGAGAAAATAGAGTTCCAAGGGGCCCAACTCATAAAAAAGGCTATCAAAAGAAAATCGGAGCAAAGGGGGCTAAAAATTGAGACTAACAGAGGCAAAATGGAGCCCCCTATGAGCATGGGGGTGTCATTGTTGTAATCCGAGATATAACGGTCAACTGCTGAGTCTGAATCTGACCATGGATAAGGATTTGTGGCCTAGAAAAAGACTCAATAGCTACTTGACACTTGTCACATAAGAAATAAAAGAAAAGAAAAGAAAAATGAGAGAAAATAGAGGGAGAATGAGACAAAAGGGGAGAAAAGAGTGGAGGCGAATGTGCCGGCCTATTGGGACTGGCATAGTTGGGACTGCCAAGTCCCTACTGTGACCTCATCCCTCCTAGAATTGAGGAGGGCAATCCGGATTGCAGATATATGACCCTTGGGGCAATATCTACACAAAATCTGAATTAAGAAGAGAAAAATGAGAGAAAATGCAAAAGGAAAATGACCGGTTTTCTTTTGGGCCGTGAATCTGAGATTCAAATCCATTGAGGAGGGTATATGGCCGTTTTTTATAAGGCCTACCCAAACGGCCAACTCCGGAATGAGTTGGCAGCCCAAAATGGAAAGAAACAAAAGAGAGAAAAAAACAAAACTGTGCATTTGGCCCCAAAAAAGGGCCAGATGCACCAAAAGTTGAAATGGAGAGCTTAGGGGCTCAAATTTGAAACAAGGACTATTTGGGGGTGACACGGAATATTGTTGGTCTTAGATCTCAGTCAGATCCAAGGCTGAAAAGACTCTGAGGCATGGGGAAATACCTCGGCCTACCAAAAATGGGGTAGAAACTGAAAAAATCGAGAAAAAGGTCCTCTAGGCCTTTTTCTCTCAAGTGAGACTGCCCCTTGGGCATTAGGATCCAAGGGGCAGCATTTTGAAAATGAAAAAGAGGCTGAAGGAGACCAAGAGGCAATCCGAGTTGGTACCAACCACTCGGACCTAGTGGTGAAATTTTGCATTGGGGGTACCTCGGTTCACCTCAAGGCACACAGGGAGGCCCATGGGCTGGCCGGAGTGCTGGTTTCAGCCACATAAGTTGAGGATTTAGTCCGCCACACTCACATTTGCATGAGGAGTGCCCATGCTACCCAAGTGAGCTCATAGGAACACTTTTCTCACTTGGAGAGAGGAGAGGGGAACCCCTGCCAGTTTGGGAACTTAGAGGAGACTGTGAGGTAGGGGGAGAAGCTCTAGAGGTTAGTGGTAGTGAGGCTGGCCTAGGGAGGTGATCTGCCATAGCCCCCAGGCTGTGAGGAAGAGAGAGAGGCTAGAGGGGGTCCGATTAGCCCTCCTAGAGGGGAGGACTCCATAGCCATATTGAAGAAGTTTGCCATAGCTTGGGTGAGGTTGAGAGAGGAGGAAGAGAAGGGTTGGAGGAAGGAGAAAGCCATAGTCAAGGTGATACTTGTGCAAAGAAGGGAGAAGCTTCATCAAGGTTGGTGCTCCATCTCAAAGACACCAAGGAGGTGAGTAGAAAGAAAAAGATTCTTCTTCTTTTTCTTCTTCTTCTTCTTTCTCTTCTGCTTCCTCTTCCTCTACTTCTTCTTTTTTTTCTTCTCCTTCCTCCCTTATGTTCTTTCTCTCCATCCTCTTCTTCTTCTTCTTCTTCTTCTTCTTCTTCTTCTTCTCCTTTATTTTCCTGCCCTTCCCCTTCCTGCTCCTACTCTCCCAATGATCTTTTATTTATATCCCACTCTCTTCTTCCTCACCCCCTCTCCCTCTCTCCATAGGAATTGTCCTAAGCTTAGAGTAGATGGTAGGGAACCTTCACACTAGTTATGATCTCCCCATGGACTCATTCTACACCTCCATGTGAATCGCCACTTCCCCCCTTGTGATTTCATGCCTTTGAGTGAGTTACACTCACTATTTTCTCATTTTCTCTCCTCTTCTTCCACTTGGCGAACGGGTGCGTAAGAGTTATTTACTATTATTTATTGTGGTTTCAATTAACACAATTGCGATGTCGACTCATCACATCCTAGAGCTGGAAAAAATGTAACCTTCTCTCCTCTATGAAAACTGTCCAAAGATCCCATATTAAATTCTCATAGGCGGAGTTATCTCTATGTCGTAGAATGAAATCTGCGTTGTGCAGATGCATACACCCCTTCCCGATTACTGATGAGATTGTCAGTGTTTTCCTATTACTAGGTCCCTTTCGGGTTAGGCAGGTACTATGGGTCCTCTGACTTCCAATAGGTACATCAAACAAACCAGTTGGATCTCGCCGGTATCACCTAKAGRCTTTAACGTTGTAAGTTGTTGTTTAGTCACCTGTCCCCCAATCAATATCAATAGATGGGTAATCAACTCCCATACGGTCAGTATCCACCGATTTGGATTTTTTATTGTAGATGTTCATGTGGGAAGATCTATGTTGGGTCGTGTTGTTGATGCGTTAAGAGTACCTATTGATGGAAAAAGGTGCTTTAGGCGTTGTAGAGCGAAGACGTGTAGAAGTCAAAGCTCCGGGAATTATTTCACGTAAATATGTGCATGGACCAATGCAAACAGGATTAAAAGCGGTGGATAACCTTGTTCTATGGAGCTTAACCAGCAGGTGCGAAGCACAAGAAGTCATAATGGGATATCTCTCCTAAGTACTCAAATTCATGCCGTGAAATGGAAGGCACAAGATCAAGTCTCTTGGGTTAGGCGCGAAGCGCACGGAGGACCCTTTGTGATGTCTGGCATCAATTACTACAATGGTCCCTCCGTTGCCCTCAGTGTTTGCACTTTTGAGCGATCCCGAATTCCAACCAATTGCGAACTCTCGAAAAAAAACAAACAAGGCCAGTGAATTTTCACAAAAATTACATGCGATTAAAAAATTATCTATTTTTTATGGTAATCTGTCTGTTCAAAAAGTAGCAAAAAAAAAGGATACTTGATTTCCTGGCTGTGCTAATTCCATGCGAATTAGTACAGAGAAGCATGTGCCCATTACTCCAGCAATTGCACCAAAGATTAGATATAAAGTACCTATATCTTACTTGTGGCTTATAAATAGTAATATGAGGTGATAATGATCGATTGATTTTCATATAAAGTTTCCAATTTTAAAAGAATTCACGCTAAGATAACAGATCCAGCGTTGGGTGCTTCTACATGAGCTTCAGGTAACCCCAGTCTTAATAGCATCTTTTTTAACTCATCCATACATTTGGTTTCAAGTTTTGTGTGTTTTACCTATTTATGGTGTGATAGAATTAGCTATATTTTATGCTTTTATTTGACAAATTTCTCAAGACAAAATAGCTGACAGATCTAATATGGAGACTTGAAGGATAATTGAAACTCATGGGCACTGGGTGTATGCGCGGCGGTACTCATCTAGAAAGGCGGGGTGGATGGTGGAGTTGAAATAGCAGATAGCTGACGATCCTCGCACTGAGGGTCGGGGCGGTGAGATAAGACATCTACGACGAGATTGCTTTCGCCGAAAATCTTTTTGATGGTGAAATCGAACGCTGAGAGGTCCGACCACTAACAAGCCCGGCGAGAAGTGAGCTTAGGCTTCGTCTGGAAGGTGGCGAAGACAAAGTTGTCCGTCATAACGATGAAAGTGTGACCGTGCAGGTGATGTCACCACTTCTTAACAACGGAGGAAGTGAGTGAGTTGGCCGTCAGTAGGGATTGCCATAGGTCGGGACTGGCAGGTCCCTACTGTCCAAGAAAGGAGGAGAAAAAAAAAGAAAAGAAAAGAAAAGAAAAGAAAAGAGAAAAAAGCCTTAACGGTAAAAAACAGTCACTTAGGGGGATTCATCCGTGACCAGATTCATTCTGGAATATGGCGGTTACAAAGGACTTTGATTTTCTTTGATTTTTGCAAAGAAAATCAAAGAAAATCAAGGCCTCTTGCAACCGGAATAAAACGGAATACATGCATGAGGAGAAACACATGTTTTAGGTGCATCCGGAGTCAAAATTCAAGGTCGAACGCACTTGGGAATTGACCGTTTCTGTTGTGGGGTATTGGGGCTAAGGAATTGACCCCCATTGCAGTCCGAGTTGCAACGGACTGCATGGGGAGAGAAAACACATGTTCTAGGTGCATCCGGAACCAATATTGAGCCCGAATGCACTAGAAAATTTAACGCTTCATTTTCTTTTAACATGGGGCAAGTTGTGGGGCTGTGGGTGTAGAAAACAGCCATGACTGCAGTCCGAGAAATTATGGACTGCATGGGGATGCCAAGGCCAAAGGGGAATGGGCTACGGCAAACCCGGAAGGCTAGAAATGAGCAATTTCGGCAAGGGGGCAAGTAAAGACGGTAAACGGCAACCCTGAGATGAGATCTCACGGCCTAGAAAAATCGGCACACATGTAGAAATGATGGGACCACGAAGGGCAACGGGCCCCCAAAAAATAAAATGGGACGTCGTCCGGAATGTTGCCGAGGACCAAATGGGTCCAAATAATAAAAATCGAAAAACGGGACACGTCCCGCCGGCGGGACAAAGAAATGGAGCTAGCATGTAGGAAAATGGCGGGGACTTGGGATGTCCCAAGGGAACCATGAACAAAGACAAGGAATAATTGTGCAAGCAAACAGCACCGTCGAGATTGAGGATCTAGACGGTGGAAAATATTAGCACCACTAGTGGGAGCAAGTGGGAGAGCCATGGGAGAAAAAAAAGTGAAATAAGGATGTTGGGAAGGCTTCCCAGCAGCCCGGGATATCTCGGACTAGCAAGGCATAAGAAAATAGAGCCTTGAGAGGCTCRACATGAGAAAAAGGCTGCCCTTAGAAAATCGGAGCAAAAGAGGCTCAAAATTGGGCAAACGGGAGCAAAATGGAGCCCCCTAGGAGCATGGGGGTGCCATTATTGAAATCCGAGATGTAACGGCCAAGTAACAACCATGAATCTGGCCTTGAATGAGGCCCTAGGGCCTAAAAAGAGGGTGCACAACAGTTTGACACTTATCACAACTAAAATAAAAGAAAAAGAAAGAAAAATGAGAGAAAAAGGAGGGAGAATGAGACAAAAGGGGAGAAAAGAATGGAGGAGAGTGTGCCGGCCTATTGGGACCTGCACAGTAGGGACTGGCAGGTCCCAACAGTGACCTCATCCCTCCTAAAATGAGGGAGGGCAATCCGGATTGCAGAGATATGACCCTTAGGGCCATATGTCAATAAAATCTGAATTAAAAAGCTGAAAATGAGAGAAAATGCAAAAAGGAAGTGGCCGGTTTTCTTGTGGGCCATGGATCTGAGATCAGATCTCATGGTAGAGAGGAACTAACCGTTTTTTGTGGGCCAGCTCAAAACGGCTAGCTCCGAAATGAGGTGGAAGCCCAAAATGGAAAGAAACAAAAAAGGGAAAAGGACAAAATAGTGCATTTGGCTCAAAAAGAGAGCCAGATGCACCAAAAATTGAAAAACTGGACTTAGGGGCTCAAAATTGAAGCAAGGGCTACTAGGGGGTAGTTCGGATTATTGCTGGCCTTGGATCTTAGCTAGATCCAAGGCTGAAAATGTGCCGCCATATGGAAAAATGCTCCGGCCTACTCAAAAGAGACCGAAACTTGAAAAAATCGAGAAAAAGGTCCACAAGGCCTTTTTCATTCACGTAAAAATGCCCCTTGGGCACTAGGACCCAAGGGGGCAGCATTTGTGAGGCAAAAAGGAGGCTGGAGTAGGCCAAGAGGCAGTCCGAGTAGGTACCAACCACTCGGACTGCATATACTTGGCCAAAATGAGGCCCAGGTACCTCCAGGAGGGCCTAGTAAGGGAATTTTGCCTTGGGGGTACCTCGGTTCACCTCAAGGCTCATGGGGAGGCTCATGGGCTAGCCAGACTGCTGGTTTCAGCCTACATAAGCTGAGGATGCAGTCCGCCACTCTCACATTTGCATGAGGAGTGCCCATGCTGCCCAAGTGAGCTCACAGGAGCACCTTTGCACGTGGAGTGAGAGAGGAAGAACCCATGCTAGTGGGAGAGCTTAGAGGAGACTAGGAGGTAGTGGGAAAGGCTCTAGAGGGTAGTGATGGTGGGAGAGGCACTTAGGAGGTGATCCGCCATATCCCTCCTGGGTGTAGGAGAGAAGGAGAGGCTAGAGGAGCCCCCATTAGCCCTCCTAGAGGGGAAGACTCCATAGTGATAGCTGGGGGAGCTTGCCATAGCCTGAGAGAGAGCAAGGAAGGAGGAGAAAAGGGCTTGGAGAAGAAGGAAGCCATAGCCAAGACGGGATTGTGCAAGGAGTAGAAGCTTCATCAAGAGGACACCAACATCAAGGAATCAACAAGGTGAGAGGAAGGAAGAGACTTCTTCACCTTCATGTTCTTCTTCTTCTTCTTCCTCTTCTTCTTCTTCTTCTTCTTTCTCTTTTTCTCCTTCTTCCTCTCCTCCTTCTTCTTCCTCTTCTTCCTCCTCACTCCCTCCTTCTTCCTTCTCTTCTCCTCCCCTCTTCATCTCCTCCTTCCTCCTCTTCACTTATATTCTCTTTCTCTTCCTCCCCTTCTTCTCCATCTCCATCTCCCTCATCTCTCTCCCCTTCTCCTCCATCTTCTCTCACTTCACCTTCTCTCTTCCATGGGCTGCTCAAACTCTTCTCTTCCACTTATGCACTAGGAGGTAGTACTCCGATTCTTTCCTAGATGCTTCTTGATACAATCTTGGTGATTTGGGCTCTCCAAACTTGTGTTTTTCACACTCACACTAGTAGGTAGTGTAGCGCTTCACACATGGATGCTTCTTGATACAATCTTGGTGATTTGGGCTCCCCAAACTTGTGTTTTTCACACTCACACTAGTAGGTAGTGTAGCGCTTCATACATGGATGCTTTTTGATGCAATCTTGGTGATTTGGACTCTCCAAACTTGTGTTTTTGACACTCACACTAGTAGGTAGTATAGCGCTTCACCCATGAGTAATCCATGATGCAATCTTGGTGATTTGGGCTCTCCAAACTTGTGATTTTCACACNCACTAGTAGGTAGTATAGCGCTTCACCCATGAGTAATCCATGATGCAATCTTGGTGATTTGGGCTCTCCAAACTTGTGATTTTCACACTCACACTTGTAGGTAGTCTAGCGCTTCACACATGAATGCTTCTTGATGCAATCTTGGTGATTTGGGAGCTTCAAACTTGTGATTTTCACACTCACACTAGTAGGTAGTATAACGCTTCACCCATGAGTGATCCATGATGCAATCTTGGTGATTTGGGCTCTCCAAACTTCTGATTTTCACACTCACACTAGTAGGTAGTGTAGCACTTCACACATGGATGCTTCTTGATGCAATCTTGGTGATTTGGGCTCTTCAAACTTATGATTTTCACACTCACACTAGTAGGTAGTGTAGCGCTTCACACATGGGTGCTTCTTGATGCAATCTTGGTGATTTGGGTTCTCCAAACTTGTGTTTTTCACACTCACACAAGTAGGTGGTATAGCGCTTCTTTCATAGATGACCTTTGATTCAACTTTGGTGATCTTGCCTACTTAGACTCTTGTTTTCACTCACGTAATAGCATATAATGTTCCGGATGATCTTCCCTTGTGCATGTGCCTTTTCATTAGTCTAGCCACTCAGTGTCATGTTCCTACTTAGTGTAATGTTCCGGATGATCTTCCCTTCATGTGCATGTGTTTTCTGTTAGTTTAGCCTCTCCTTGTCATGTTCCTACTTGGTGTAATGTTCCGGACGATCTTCCCTTCATGTGCATATACTTTCCGTTAGTGTAGCCTCTCCTTGTCATGTTCCTACTTGGTGTAATGTTCCGGATGATCTTCCCTTCATGTGCATGTGCCTTTTTATTAGTCTAGCCACTCATTGTCATGTTCCTACTTAGTGTAATGTTCTGGATGATCTTCCCTTC
>BFEA01000730.1:373661-388862 GCA_003427395.1 Chara braunii | reverse complement strand
CTCATTGTCATGTTCCTACTTGGTGTAATGTTCCGAATGATCTTCCCTTCATGTGCATGTGCCTTTTTATTAGTCTAGCCACTCATTGTCATGTTGCTACTTAGTGTAATGTTCCGGATGATCTTCCCTTCATGTGCATGTGATTTCCGTTAGTCTAGCCTCTCCTTGTCATGTTCCTTCTTGGCGTAATGTTCCGGATGATCTTCCCTTCATGTACATGTGCCTTTTTATTAGTCTAGCCACTCAATGTCATGTTCCTACTTGGTGTGATGTTCCGGATGATCTTCCCTTCGTGTGCATGTGCCTTTCATTAGTCTAGCCACTCATTGTCATGTTCATACTTGCTGGGATGTTCCGGTTGATCTTCCCTTCATGTGAATGTGCTTTTCACTAGTCCAGCCTCTCAATTGTCAAGTTTATGTTTGAGATGGTGTTCCGGATCTTTACTTAGTTAGTCTCTTCTCTTTGTGTGTGTGCTTCCACTAGTCTAACATGTCTTTGTCAAGTTAATGTTCGATGTGATGTTCCAGATCTTTACTTAGTCAATCTCTTCTCTTTGTGCATGTGCTTCCACTAGTCTAGCCTCTCCTTGTCAAAGTTCAAGTTGGATGTGATGTTCCGAATCTTTACTTAGTCAATCTCTTCTCTTTGTGTATGTGTTTTCCACTAGTCGACCCTCTCATTGTCAAGTTCATGTTTGATGTGATGTTCCGGACCTTTACTTAGTTAGTCTCTTCTCCTTATGCATGTGTTTCCACTAATCTAGCCTCTCTTTGTCAAGTTCATGTTGGATGTGATGTTCCGGATCTTTACTTAGTCAATCTCTTCTGTTTGTGCATGTGCTTCCACTAGTCTAGTCTTACATTGTCAAGTTCATGTTCTGGATCTTTACTTTGTTCAATCTCTTCTCTTTTTGCATGTGCTTTCCACTAGTCTAGCCTCTCATTGTCAAGTTCATGTTGGATTTGATGTTCCGGATCTTTACTTAGTCAAAAGGGAGAGAAGGGTCAACAATCTTTAGGACAAGGTAATGAGTTAGAGCTTGTTTTAACTTTCTAAACGATGACCCACAATCTTTGTCCCACAACCAAGGTTTTTCCTTTTTCAGCAGTCTTCTCATAGGAGCAACTATCAAGGAGAAGTTTCTGACGAACTTCCTATAGTAGCTCACGAGTCCTAGGAAAGATCTCAGTTCAGTTATAGTCTTAGGTTGTTGCCAATCTCGGATTGTTGTAATCTTCTTTTCTTCAGGCCTTAGTCCTTCCTCGTTCACTATATGCCCTAAGTACAAGACTTCAGGCTTAGCAAACTCTGACTTTTTCGGATTCAATTTGAAGTTGCCCTCACGCAACTTCTGCAAAACCACTCGTAGGTGTTTCTTGTGATCTTCCAGTGTCTTACTGTACACTAGAATATCGTCGAGATAGACTACTACGAATTGATCAAACCATTGTCAGAACAAATTGTTCATTGACCTTTGGAAGGTCGCAGGCGCATTGGTCAAACCGAAAGGCATAACCACGAACTCGTAGTGACCATACCTGGTTCGGAATGTCGTCGTGTGTTGATCCTAAGGAGCCACCTCGATCTGGTGGTACCCTGACTTAAGATCAATCTTGCTAAAGTATTTGCACCCTTGCAACTGATCCAATAGATCGTCAATGCGTGGGAAAGACTCCGCGTTTTTGACAGTGACGAAATTTAACCCACGATAATCTCAACATAAATGAAGTTCACCTTATTTTTTAGGTACGAATAAAACAAGCGCACCATAAGGAGATGAGCTAGGACGAATCCATCCTTTATCAGTAAGCTCTTGCAGCTGCTTACGCAGTTCCTCAAGTTCCCTAGGAGACATACGGTAAATGAGACCCTTGGGAATCTTGCTTCCAGGAACAATCTCAATCGTGTGCTTGATCGCACGCTAAGTGATTCTCGTCGGCTCAGTCTGCAAGTCCTTACACTCGTTGAGAAGTTTCTCGATAGAAGGTGGATAGGATGAGGAACACTCACCGACTCGTTTAACAAGCACCATCATCACCTCTTGATCCAGCTTCTTCTTTGCCACCATCGAACGAAAAGTTGGATAACTCATACAATAGAAAGACAGAGTACGGTAAGAGTCGGACCTATGATACAATTTTATAGCACGTAGTTCGGACTTTTCGTCCTTGAGTTTGACAATTTTATCTTTGAACCTTACCTCTGGGTCGGCTTCCCCGTGCCAATCCATTCCCAGAATCATGTCGAATGGTAGTTTTTTTTCTATTAGGAAGGATATGTCATGTAATTTTTTTTTTCCCTCCTTAGTTCTGAAATAACACTTGACACGATCGACGTATTGAGAGAGAGTGACCGTGCTCTTGTCAGCCAGTATAGACGTAATAGGTTGAGGTAAGTCTTTTATCTTCATTCCCATATGCAATTTATGAATTGCCTTCTCTGAGATAGAAGACCGCGTCGATCCCGAATCTAACAAATCACCTACTCGTATGTGCGCAATCTCAATATCCGCAATCGTCAACTCACCCTTAGACTTAACTTTCTTCGCCCATTAACTCCTTATGAGTTCATTGTCGAGCTCATCAAGGGAATCGTCCAGTAAGACATAACGAAGTACTGTGTCAGGGTGGTCTTGACGACGGGCGGAAGAAGAGTCATCCTCTGCCTTGAGAGTCGAAGGGGTAGAAGGGGTTGTAGGCACCTTACCTTTGTCTTCGCCTGAACCCATCGACTCAGTAGGAGTAGATGCTACTGGCTGCTCGCTTCTAGGTTTCGAATAAGCAGGCACCAGGCTATCATGTGCCCCACGTTACCACACTTAAGGCACTGGCGATTGTCCATCTTGGACTCCATTCCTCTCGTGTCATATTCATTTTCTCCCAAGGCCTCTCGAACGCAATGCCAGGATGCTCGGGAAACGAGCGTGGTCTCTTATTCTTCTTCCGTTGGGTCTGGCCTCCCTTGTTGGCCATTACGGCAGTGGCGTTACCCTTCCTGGACTCACTGCCGCCTGTACCACCTCCTCCCTCGGATTCTTCGAGTGGTAACTTTTCTACCGTATCATCATCAAACATTACAAGCATGTGGTCCTGACGCTTTTGCCGCCAAAGAACCCGCTTGCCATATCCCCCAACTGGTCCCGATTTGACTACCGAAGCGTAAGACCCTTTTACCTGTGCGGTCATCTGCTCTCGTTGGAGAGCGAGATCGTGAAACTGCCGATAGTTATACTTACCAAATTTAGCTTCTGCTACAAGTTGTCTACAGATGGGCTTAGGCAGTGCACGTGAGTAGATATAGAGAACCTGGTTGTCTTGTAAGTTGAGTCCAGGTACCTGCAACAGATGATCTACTTCACGAGACAGTGCATCGACAAAAATCCAACGTTTCTCGCCTACAGTGGTGAGTTCATCAAAGGCCTTATCGACCGTCGTCTTATCTAGGAACATCTCCTTAATCTTTTGGAGATATTGCCTGAGAGTAAGTGTCTTGGCCCACTCACCGATATCCTCGAAGCCAACAGCATTGGCTTCAGCCAACACCCATTCCTTGGCCACTTCTCCGAGTCAAGATGTGGAGAAAGCAACCTAACTTCCAAGCTCTACGGGTGCGGTACTACAGTAAGCCTGAATTTCAGCAATCCATAACAACAAGTTTTCATCCTTCTTATTTTTATACGTAAACGACAATTTCATTTTGACCTTTTCCTTCTTTTTCGGCTTCCAGTTCCTTTTTCTTAACCGGTTCTTCTTTCTTCTCGGCACGTCTTTCAGGTTCTTTCTTAGAACCTTCGGGTTTGTCTGGCGTAGCTTGCTTCATGGCATCCTTCATTAACTTCTCTTGGGGTTCCTTCTTTACTAACTCCCCCCTGATCGCCTCCTCAACTCCAACCTTGTCCTTTCCTTTTAAGAGTCTGGTCACTGTCTCTAACGGGGCAGTGTTACTGTCAATCTTCTTTTCAAGGGAAACAAGATAGATCATGATTGATTGAAGGATGGTTTCAAGGGAAACAAGATAGATCATGATTGATTGAAGGATGGTTGCCTGCCTCCTCATAATGAATCTTTGTCTTAATTCATTTATTATTCATTCTTCTTCTTCCTGTGCTTTCTGCATTCTTCGGAACTCCACGATCTTTCTCCTTTCTTCCCTCAGAGTGTTTTCTAGTTGTCTGGCATTTTCCTCCATCATCTCAACAGACAGTTGTAATTCTACCTTTCCTTTTTCTTCTTCTTTTCTCTTCTTTCTTTCTTGTTCCATCTTCTCAAAGTCCTCGGCGACATATAGGTCAAGGGCAATCCGTCCTTGCTTTATGAGATCCTCAATCCTCCTGCTGGTTTCCATCATATGAACAGCAGTTTCAGCAACATCAAGTTCCTTCTCTACATCTCGCACATTGAACTGGCCATGAACGTGTTGTTCAACTGCTGGACCAACACCATGCATCTCGCCAAGCAATTGACAAAGAAGGTCTTTTAATGTTTGCCTTCTTGCGTCAATCTGACTATGCATTCTAAGATCCCCCCCTTCTTCATCGGCATAGACTATAAGAGGGATAGGGAAGAAAATAAGAGGAATGAACTGCGTCAGGATAGAGGCACGCAAGCATTTCCAGAGGGAGTTCATTTTCCCACACGTGTAGATGCCGCACAATGAATAAAACCAGAAGACAATAATAAATTCCGCGACACACGCAACTCCTACAGCAGGAAACAAACAAGGCAAATACAAAGAAGCAGGTTCTCAATCAATTTCTAAGTCTCACTTTGTTGTTTGTTTCCTATGTGATGATGTCCTACAGCTACAAGTATCGCAGCCACGACCAGTGTGATCAAGACAACAACACACTTGTGAGTACACATAGCATCCACAGAACAGACAACAGGTGAGTAGAAAGCCAGCACAACAGCACAATCAATGGTTAGCTTCTACTATATCATCTGCAGAAACAATGTGACCCTTAGTAAACAAGTGCACAGTCTTTGCACGCCACGTGTCACCCCTGGAATGCCAACGCAGCAATTCTGCCACGTCGGTGACAAGGACCAGGAAGGTCTACTAGGAGGGATGCCACGTCAGCAATGCAGGTCTTCCAGACACTCAACACCAGCATACCATGTCGGCACATCAACAGCAAGCAGTAGTGACACAGGTACGTGCCACGTCAGACCATGCCCTGCATGCCACATAAACAATGTGCCACATTAGCGGTACCAATCTCTCTCTGCACCAGCGCCACGTCGGCACATTGCCAACGAAGCTCTTGCCGGCATCTTGAAATCTTCAGTTCAGCCACGTCATCATCTTCAAGGGGCAGCTGCTCGCACGTGCATTATTACAATGTCTAGACTTGCGGTATATACCGCGCGCGTTAATAAACGCGTTTCATTTTGCACATGCGGCACTTCCCACTCACCTGGGTGCCATGTCAGCACCTGACAGCAAACAACAAATTGCGATGAAGAAGTTGCTCCGGTACCAAATTGTAATGAGCCCAGTCTGGCGGATACTCAAAAGTCATCAAACATCAGTAGTCTCATTATCTGCACCAAAGTCTCCACATCGTGAAGTGATATCTCAAACAGTATCGCATTACCATAAAAAGAAGATAGTGGAGGGGGAACAGACAAAGGACAAGATGAAAGATCACACAATAATAATCCCTTCAGATCCCTCTCCTTCCCCGGGCTTCTTCCCTTTCCACATCAACAATGATAATAAGTATATTCCTGAACACACACAATAGTGCCACGTGGCACTTTATCTCATGAAGACCATGAAGACATAGCAGATTCCAGTGACGAAGTCAACCTCAGGTGAGTACCCGACCTCCATCCACAGGTCCTGATCTTCCTCCTCCTCGCAACCTAGTCACCTCATCTAGACAGCGTGGACAATGCCATGTCAGCAATCGAAACAGGTGGCATATGCCACATCATCAATGGAGACCAGAGGCAGCGCTACATCAGCATGCAATGTAGACCAGAGGTAGCACCACATTAACATGCAATGTAGACCAGAGGTAGCGCCACATCAGCATGCAATGTAGATCAGAGGTAGCGCCACATCAGCATGCAATGTAGACCAGAGGTAGTGCCACATCAGCATGCAATATAGACCAGAGGTAGTGCCACATCAGCATGCAATGTAGACCAGAGGTAGCGCTACATCAGCACCTCTGCAAGCCTGGCACACAATGTAGAAAGCGCCAACATGCTGCCTCCACCTCGTACCATCGTCCCCATCGCTAGTGCACAGCCAGCGTCTTGCCAGCGCCGAGCCAGCATAATGCCAGCATCTGGTCAAAGTCGAGCCAGCGTCAAAGCAGCATAGCAAGACTGAATGCTTGATTCACTCGAGGCCAGCCTTAAGTAGCAATTGTCGAGGCTGTCTGGCCTCGGGTGCTTTCCCCACAATCGTCCAGATGGACTCACAGTTGGAGGCCCCGATTGTGCAGTTGCGGACTTCTCCCTTGGACCTGATGCTGTCTAGGTACCTGCATACAAACAAGTGTGTGTGCGTGACCAGCAGCCTGGGCTAGGTACCTTTGGACTTTGACTGTTGCGGTCTCAATAGTTGACCAAAGTCAACTGTCACACGTCCAGGCCCTGGGTCCTCGTATGGGTCCTTTTTGCCCCCGTTTCAGCCTGGGCTGAGGGCGACGGAGTTGGCTCTCAGTCTTTCCACGAGACATATGGCATGGGTTATTGCAGAGGCTTCTCGGTCCAAAATGAACGCGCCAAGATTCTACCGAGAGAAGAAGGGGAGAAGAGCAAGATGGAGAAGCAGATTGAGACTCGGAGGCAAGAGTATGAGGTTATCAAGAAACATATGGAGGAGATAGCGCGCTCCATCAAACAAGCTGGGACAGAGAGATCTGGAGCAGGCGTATGCATCGCTAGTCCACCAGAGGCATCATCCAAAGGCAAAGCAAGAGTGCTAGGTGTTGGACCGCGGACCTCACAATATTTTGGGGAACTTCTAAAAGCGTTCAACTCGATGAAGGAAGAGAAGCGGATTGCGGGTTTGGAGGTACAAGCGCTAAGACAGAGGTTCGAGAAGGCGGTCTCTAATCTGGTTCGCCAAGGACAGACCCCTCGATCTAACCTCACAAGGAGAATGAATGAGGTGACGGACGAAGAGGATAACGAGGATGTTGGCCAGCCATAGGAGGGACAAGATGATCTAACCCTTCAACCATCGCCTTCAAAAAGGACCTCAGGAAGATTGGCCAGGAAAGCAGCGGTGACCGAGAGAGTAGAGTTCATTAAAGGGACCAAGAAGTATTTAAAAAGATTGAAGAAGCATTTCCTACAAATACTTTGTGGCGAGGACGGCATTAATTTCGTTACCTACAAACAGGCCATCAACGAAATAGCGGAGCTGAGGGCTTCTCTTGCCTTCGACTTTCGCCCTTCGGCTCGAGGTAACTTGAAGACCGCTCGATCGGTCCAGGATTCAGAGTTGGAGGACGTGCGGGACGAAGACCAAGCCGGGGAAGATGCACACGGTACCCAGCGAGTGGATGTCGAAGATGATGAACAACTCAGAGAAGAATAGGGACTCTACCCAAGCGGTCGGACATTCTGGAACTTACTACATGCATGTCCGCCTCTTCAAAATTCCTGCAAGGGTCTGGGAGATATTGAGTTAAATTATCTTTATCGTATAATGGTTTATCAGGGCAGATACCTTGGGCTATGAAATTCGCTGATTACTTGTCTGACCTCCTCGAAGTCGATTATGATCTTAGGTTAGCACAGGACCAGTGATTTCCTGCTTGGTTTCCTTCATTAGTAAGCACTGCTACGTAGGGTGCTTCTCAAGATCGGTCAATGTGCGATGGTCTGAGCATGTTAATTGTACGTATTCACTAGAAAGACAGTCGGGCACGGTTCAGAATCATAGGCTGTACACATGGTTCAGAAGGATTGGTCTCTACCACTATGTTGCATTACCACTGACTGTAGCTCCACAAGATGAGCTACTGATCGCAGAAAGAAGTATCATAGGTTGTGTGTCCCCCTATCTGAATTCGTGCCCATCAGGAAGAAAGAAGAAAAAGAACAAGAAGACTAGGCCAGGAAAAAGGGAGAAGAGGAACATGACTAGGTGGAAGCTGCGTGAGGACGTGTCTCTTAAGAACGTCAAACCTAGTAGCCAGGTGTCTCCCCCTGTTGCCGGTGGAAAGCGAATTGGTATGCTCATTACTTCGATTGGTATATCCTCTATTTTTGCCCATTTTTAACGAATCGGTTCGTATGGGTATATCTTCTTTTTCAGCAGTCTGTAAAGGAGGTTCTATTTTTGCTGACTTCTGGAAGGTTCTTAAGCGGGTATTCGGGGCATCTATTGTTCGAAGTAAGTTTGGGAGAAGTCAATTGAAGCACTGTAAGGACTGGATTAAAAATGGGTGTATACCATGGTAACCCCGGACCCGGACACCGGACACTTCCGGACTGTCTTCCGGACCAGTGTCTGGACCGGTCCGGACTGTCCGGTGTTCCGGACACCACCGGACACCGGACACCACCGGACACCAGACAGTCCGGACATGCATCCGAGGTCCGGGGATGTCCGGACCAAAAAAAAAAAAAAAAAAAAAAAAAAAAGACAGGGTGAAGGGGGTGGAGGGGGTGTCGGCAGGGACTTACCTGCTTTGCACTTCGGAGCAGCAGAGCACCTGTCTTGCCGCAAATCAACAACCACACTGAACTACCAAACATGCAGAGTTCTGAACAGTGCAAAGCAGGCACAAGACTAAAAAAACAGAAGAACAAAAAAAAAATCAAAAAAAAATCGAAAAAGTTTAAATAACTTAGAAGTTTGAACTTGAAGAGTGTTCAGACTACCAGCACTGTCAGTGCTCTCTCTCTCTCTCTCTCACACACACACACACACACACACACACACACACACACACACATGCGCGCGCGCGTCAGTGGGATGTCTTGCGGAATTTAGACAGGGGTTCTGATTCGGAGTCGCCCTCTTCCTCCGACGAACAACCATCTTTCTCGTCGCCTTCGCCTTCGTCCTCCTTGCCACTGCCATCAGTCCCATCGCAGCCACCGCTCCCGTCGTCACCATCGCCGCTGCCATCATCACCATCGCCGCTGCCATCACTTTCGTCGCTGCCGCCATCATTTTCATCAGCGCCGCCACCACTTTCATCGCTGCTTGTCCCTTCTGGCGCTACTTCCTCCTCCTCTTGCACGGGCTGCTTCTGCGGTCGACCCCGCTTTCTTGTGAGACGTGAGGGTGCAGGACCTTCTGCCAAACTGCCACCTTCCACGTCGTGAGCCTCCTCACCACCTGTCCCGCCTCAAGTTGCAACCTCCTTCCAAGGTCTCCCTCTCCCTCGTTTGGCCGGGATCGAGGGCGGTGCACATGCAATTGCCCTGGCAGCTTTGTATTTGTTGGCATGCTCAACGGTCATGGTCCTCGTGGCATGATCCAACTCATGCAAATGTTGCCGGGCCAGAAACTTGGAAGCCTTTGTGGCCTTCCTCCACGACTCATTGAGTTGTCTCTCGAGTTCAAGCAGATTGCTGCGCAGCCGATGAGGTTGGATTGTGACCTCCTCTGGAATAGGCGTTTGTGGTGCTTCAACGGGATTGCCGTCGTCGTCGGAGCCTGAGTCATCGTTCTCACCTGCATCACTAACCGACTCTGTTCTGTGCAGCCGGGCACGCCACTCCGCCAACCGCATCCGTGCATCCTTGGCCATCTCATCCCGTGTGAGATTTTCCACCGGTTCATCCTCTTCCCATTGCGGTGAACCCTTGTTGGCCTTCGGCTTCTTGATCAACGCATCCAACAAATGCTGGTTCCATCTGTTGAAAACCAGCGTGCTAAGCTTGATGGCGCCGAGGTTGTTACGGAGACGATTATGAATTCGTTCGAACAAGCTCCAGTTCCTCTCGCAACAAGAGGAGGAGGACGCTTGTCCAAGCAGACGAACGGCTTGCTCTGGAGGATGGGCATGTCACTGCACCACTTCCTCCACCACCTTGCCGGCTGCATCAGTCGGGCCTGCGTCCTTGCATCTTCGCAATTGTGTCCCCCAATGCCCTCAATCCAACAACAGACCTCTGCGTCGACCTCAACAAACGACGACTCTTTGCGCCACGAGTAAAGCCACGTCCAAAACCCATCTGCAACCTTTGCATCCGTTTCTGGCCGCGATGCTCTGTACTCCGGACCCAAGAACAGCGCAGCACAATGTAGCGGTGATGTCATTGCATTCCAGCGCCGCATGATGATCTCCTCGAGTTCGTTTATATCCCTTACCGTCATCCTGATGCACTAGATACCTGGAAACACTACTTGTTAGGGAGACATTTCACTGTCTACTCTGATCACTCTACCTTAAAGTGAATCAAGACTCAGCCTAAGCTCTCCGACAAGTTGGTAAGGTGGTCCGCTTTCCTTAACACATTTGACTTTGAGGTGAAAACCATCAAAGGTAAGTCTAACATGGTTGGGGATGCTTTGTCCAGGTGTGTAGATTTCTTTGGACCCATTGTCTCCTATCTCGATATCGGAAATGAACTGAAAGAACAGATCCGTCAGGGTTATGGAAATGATCCAATTTTGAGTCCTATTATTGAGACTCTACGAAAGAATCCTGAGTTGTTCCCGGAATATCGAATGACTGATGGCTTACTCTTCTTGCTGGATAAAACCAGAGAAAGATTGTGTGTTCTTCACTTAGAATCAATCAAGAGTTTAATCATTGGGGAATGCCAAGATGCGGAATGTCACTTTGGTTTTAAGAAGACGTATGCCGATATACGTGAACGCTTTGAATGGAAAGGAATGAAGGAAGATGTACTAACGTATGTGCGGACTTGTCTTGTCTGTCAGAGGAACAAACCCTCACATGAGAATCTGATGTGACTATTGAGACCGCTGCTAATTCCAAGTGAGCCAGGTGAGTCTATTTCAATTGACTTTATGAGTCTCACTAAGAGTCGAAACGACAATAGATAGGTAGTGGTCATCGTCGATAGATTTTCGAAGTATGCTATGTCCATTCCTTTGCCTGCTGAAGCTAGAACCGAAGTAGTCATTCAAAAGTTTCAAATGTGATGGGTCTCTGAGTATGGATTTCCCAAAACCATCATATTCGACAGAGATGTTCGGTTCAGCAGTCTACAATGGCAGAAATTGATGGAAGTCTATGAGACCAGGTTGACCATGTCTTCAGGCCGACATCCTGAACCGAATGACCAAACTGAGCAAATGAATCGTCTCGCCAATAACTTTTGCGAATGTATGTCCATCCTGACCAGATTGATTGGGATGAGAACTTGCCTAAAATTGTTAGTGCTTATAATAACTGTATATATATTGTCATAGGTAGAACGCCTAACACACTGCATAAAGGATGGAAGCCTAGGCATCTCATTGATGCACTAACCAGGGATCAAATTTAAAGGCTACCCCCAGGTACGGGTGAATTCGCAGTTTTCTACGAAGAAGACATTAAGAAGGTGAAGGAAAACATATAGAAATCCCAACTGCAAATGATCGAACAAGCTAATAAACATTGTCGTCCTTCACAGTTCCACTAAGGGGACTTTGTTTGAGTTAAGTCTAAAGAGTTTTCCTTAGAAGAAAATGTGTCTCAAAAACTGTTACCTGTCGACTACGGACCCTGGGAAGTTTTCAAAGTAATTGGAGGTGAAGATGGACCTTCCTATCGTATAGATGTACCTCCACATCTAAGGACATACCCTGTCTTTCATACGTCTAAACTGCTACCATACGTAGAAAGTGATAAATTTCTGAATAGACCATCTCCATTTCCACCCTCTATGAATGGAGGCTATGAAGTTGAAAGGATATTGGAACATGGTTATTTTTCTACAGGTGGCAGAGGACAACCTCAGAAGCAGTACAAGGTAAAGTTCAAGTCCCAACCTCCATCTGAAGCCAGATGGTTTAGTAGGAAAGAACTCCTACGCACTGCTCCTGACATTGTTGTTGCATATGAACGTGGGTTGGTGAGAGTTAATGTATTTTCTGCGACGGAACCCGAAAACTGGGCCGGCAGGAATGCAATAACCCATGCCATATGGAAAGACTGAGGGCCAACTCCGCCGCCCTCAACCAAGGCCGAAACGGGGGCCAAAAGGACCCGTACGAGGACCCAGGGCCTGGACATGTGACAGTTGACTTTGGTCAACTGTTGAGACCCCAACAGTCAAAGTCCAAAGGTACCTAGCCCAGGCCGCTGGTCAAGCACACACACTTGTTTGTATGCAGGTACCCAGACAGCATCAGGTCCAAGGGAGAAGTCTGCAACTGCACAATCCGGGCCCTCAGTTGTGAGTCAATCTGGACGAATATCGGGAAAGCACCCGAGGCCAGACAGCCTCGACAATTGCTACTTAAGGCTGGCCTCGAGTGAATCAAGCATTCAGTCTTGGTATGCTGCTTTGACGCTGACTCGACTTTGACTAGACGCTGGCATCATGCTGGCCCGACGCTGGCATTATGCTGGCCCGACGATGGCATTATGTTGGCCCGACGATGGCATTATGCTGGCCCGACGCTGACAAGACGCTGGCTGTGCACTAGCGATGCGGACGACAGCACGAAGTGGAGGCAGCATGCTGGCGCTTTCTACATTGTGCACCAGGCTTGCTGAGGTGGCATGCTGAGGTGGCATGCTGATGTGGGACTACCTCTGGTCTACATTGCATGCTAATGTGGCGCTACCTCTGGTCTATATTGCATGCTGATGCGACGCTACCTCTGGTCTACATTGCATGCTGATGTGGCGCTACATGTGATCTACATTGCATGCTGATGTGGCGCTACCTCTGGTCTACATTGCATGTTGATGTGGCGCTACCTCTGGTCTACATTGCATGCTGATGTGGCGCTGCCACCTGTTTCGATTGCTGACGTGGCATTGTCCACGCTGTCTACATGAGGTGACTAGGTTGCGAGGAGGAGGAAGATCAGGATCTGTGGATGAAGGAGGTCGGGTACTCACCTGAGGTTGACGTCGTCACTGGAATCTGCTATATCTTCATGGTCTTCACGAGATAAAGTGCCACGTGGCACTATTGTGTGTTCAGGAATATACTTATTATCATTGTTGATGTGGAGAGGGAAGAAGCCCGGAGAAGGAGAGGGATCTGAAGGGATTATTATTGTGTGATCTTTCATCTTGTCCTTTGTCTGTTCCCCCTCCACTCTCTTCTTTTGATGGTAATGAGATACTGTTTGAGATATCACTTCACGATGTGGAGACTTTGATGCAGATTATGAGACTACTGATGTTTGACGACTTCTGAGTATCCGCCAGACTGGGTTCATTACACCGCTGCACTGCCTCCCATGGCCATATCTGCCCTGCCAAGAAAAAGCTCGCACGCATCGTTTATCTTTGTCCCAACAATTGCACTAATCCTCTCTTGGAAATCATGACCCTCGTTCATCTTGCGAAGAATCTTCTCTTCCACCTCTTCAGCTTTTCTTTTTTTTTCTTCCTCCGTCAGCAACTTCTCTTTCTCTCTGATTGCCTCCTGCCTGGCTTCCAATTCCGAAGCCATAAATTCGTAGACCCGATCCAACTTTTCTTGGTTTAACTTCCACCAAGGCTGTCGAGGAATAATCGCCTGACCTGGACCGGGGTTGCCTGAGGAGGGGTTGTTGGGAGGGGGAGGGGAAGGGAGGGCAAGGAGAGGGGCCTGGGATGGAAAGGAGCCATTGGACGATAGTACCAGCGAAGCGTCCATAGGGGAGGGGGGCAGAGGAGGGAAGGCAGGCTGGCGAGGCATAAGGTTAGGCCGTTGGGCAAACGAAGGCTGGTGATAGGGGCATTCCAGATCGAAATGACCTGGCATATCACAATTGTAGCAAAGATTGGGTGCCGACATTTCCGACTGCAAATAGAAACCAAGCACAGTACCCCTGCAAGACTCAGCACGTACAACAAGCAGAAAGCGAGTGGGGGAGAAAACCCCAAGTGATTGGCAAGAATAACCCCCGTCGGACACTCTGATATCGTTCATAAAAGATCTGCCGAGCGTGGCACAAGTTCTGCCCACGTGGCACAAAGTGAGAACCGGTTCAACCAAGAACAAACCTCAGGAAGACAATAAGATAAATAAGTGGGGAGAGAGAGAGAGAGAGAGAGAGAGAGAGAGAGAGAGAGAGAGAGAGAGAAGGTAAGGGCAACGGTAAGGGCAACGAACCAAGCAACCACTCTACAGTAGTATTACTTCTACCATGGTTATTGCTCGAGCCGCAGGTGAGCTATAGCATGCGAAAACCGCATTGATCATCAGGTAGTAAAGCACATAAGACAATATCAGTATGACACATTGCGCCTATGATGCCTGCCGCGCCGATTCGCATCTTCTCGCTTACATTTGGCGATGGCATAACGAAGAGTACCATAAGATACTTCCGCAAAAATACAAAGGACTCGAAGCCAGAAAATGAGAAGATCCATAGCCCATATGATGAGGTTCAACCACTCCATTTTATTAGAACGAATAGAGAGAAGAGAAAGAAGAAAAAGCCACAACCAAGCATTAATGTCGAAAGGTACTAGGATGAAGGGGAGCGACCGATCAGAGTGAGTACAGGGAGCAATATCACGGAAGGGGGCGACACACGAGGTACTGTATGTAAGGGAAAGTGGGAGGAGGTGAGAGTCATGGAAAGAAGAGGAAGAAGGAAAAAGAAACAGGATAGAAAAGAAAGAAAAGACGGGAAAAGGGAAGATGAAGAAGAAGAGGGGGAAGCAGACAAAGAGGGTAGAGAGGAGAAGAATAGACACACGCTGAGGAGGACACGCGTCGAGAGGGCAAACGGAAAGTGGGTGGTAGGCAGAGAGAAAGGGTTTTCAGAAGGACACAGGCACGCAGCGATATTCCTTGAAGCCCAAGCGATTGAACACGTAATATAACATGACGCTCAGCAATGGTGCCCCATTAGGCTCCTCTCAAAGCCATGGCGCGAAAGGCCATCCAACTCGCCTACGGAGAAGCACATATCCGCAACTCCCGACATGTTTCGACTGACGCTGATGATCAGTCATCCTCAGGGGAAAAAATCGCAAGGCACCAAGATGAAGATCACTGCTGGAGAATACAATAAATAGGTCCTACCAGGCCTATCCGAATCTCCACCAAGACTTACATCGGCGGCAGAAGGGGGGGGGCGGGGGGG
>BFEA01000730.1:361151-372097 GCA_003427395.1 Chara braunii | reverse complement strand
GCGGGCCAGCAAATCAACAAGAGCCCTCTGTGCCAACATTTCACGAAGTGGGGTTCATACAGTTGCAGCACGCCAGTTGGTTGGGGTGCACCGAGTCTCGGATTTCAGCAAATGCTGAAAGCCCAGGGCCTCTGAGTTAGTTAGGCCCTGGGCACTCGAACGTGAGGCCGACAATGCATGCTGGGTAGAGAGGCCGAAAATGCCAAAGGGAAATCGGCCCACTATCTGAATCTGGCCACAGGCCTTGATGAAAGAGGCACAACTACATTGCCCCGGGGCCCAACTGTATCGAGTTGGCTTCAGCCTCTGGGTCCCGGTCACTGACTGAAGGCAGGCCGCCCACACGCTGCATTGGCATATAGGCAAGCAGGGCGAGGGAGCAGGGATCTTGGCCAATGTTGGCACTTGCGGGCACGCTGCACGGATGCATGTGTGCTGCACTGTGCAAAGCAGTGCTGGGCTAAGAGCAAGCAGGCCAGCACTAGGCGGTAGGGCGCTGCCTGCATGCAAGGCACTGTCGGCCATAGCCGGGCCGCATGAGGGTGTAGGAGAGGTGAAGGGCGAAGGTGGTCTTCGGAGGTGAAGGGCGCTGTGTGGGTAACAAGGGAGAGCGTGGGGAAGAGGACACGTACCTGGTGGAGGTGTAGGTCGGCATTGGTGTTGACATCATCACTCGCTGGTAGTCAAGTTGTCTGGTTGCTGTTCATTGCCGTAGTTGAAGGATAGGCTGTAGAGTAGATAGGGCGCCTGGCGCCATTCACAAGAGAGAGCTACATTTGGGTTATGCTGTTGGTGTTGCCCTGTTGGGCATGGACATTGACTCACGATTCTTCTGTATCATTCTCAATTGGATGGTTACTCGGTTCCATGTGCTATCTACTTTGGCTTTGACTACTTGGACTTCAGTGTGATTTTGCATTCTGGATTTTTGTGCTTCGTCCATACTCATGTTCCTTGCATATGCACAGCGGAAGCTCAAAATACACAGAGAATTGAAAACGAATTTCAATTCTGCAATCCCTCATCCTCCTCCAATCAATCCAGACTACTTGTTCCAAGAATCCCAATCACGTTATCAACACCCATGGACCAATTATTTACAAGATTTCATCGAATACTTTGGGAGTCTTCTTCTTCCTCCCTCTTCCTCAAGCTCTAGCTATGGTGCCTGCGGGCACCCAACCTATCAAGCCTGCCAATCGCCACACACCCTCCTAAATCCAACCCCCCTCTGCACCACCCAAGAAGCCCCTGCAGATGAAGTGTCCACTCAGCAGGGGAGCGCAGCTCCCAGGATGATGAAGAAGAACAACAAATCGATGAAGATGAAGATCTGCCACTTCGAAGCAGGCATAGAGAATCTACTTCGATGGCAGCTGTCGAAACCCCAATAGGACAGCTATGGAGGAAGCACCACGCAGAGCAGGGCCTGATGTCCCTGGGCCAATTCCGCACCAGCCAGGTAAGCCCAGTTATGGCCGTCAGCTTCCCTTCAACGAGGAAGACGAACGGGCACTTTGAATTAGGGCAGCTCCAGCCGCGACCTCCAGCAGCACTTCGTGAAAAAAAAAAAAATGACGAAGCAGAACCCAAAATTCGTCGGCCCCTGCCTACTTCTACCTGACTTCCTTAGACCTACAACACAGTAACCACGTACATACCTATCCGACCGTCCAAACAGAAAACATCTACGGCCCAACAATCAAGATCTACCTACATGCATCTAGATGGAATCCTAGACTAAGGAAACCCAAGGCTAGGACACACAAAGAAATACCTACGGCCTACCAGTTTCCAGAAGGGCAGAAAAGGATAAAACAACAAGGCTGAGTGGCCTAAGACTACGAAGTAGAGACTACTAGCGACAGGTTCAAGGTTCAAGCCCAATAAACCTAAAAAACAGTCACACACCACGAACACACTACAAGTCACGGGTTCAAGTCCTCCAACGCCCAAAACAAGGAACCAACAAACACAGTTAGTGTACACACAGACAAACACACACACACACACAATACCAGTCACGGGATCGAATCCCGGAAAGCACAAAACAGGCAGCAACAAAATTAGTGTACAGCCCGCATCTCACTGCAATTCATTGCATTCCTACCCTCCCGAGGAGCGAGGACCCCGAGCTAAGAGTGTCCGCGAGGAGAACGTCTGAGAGGTTACCTCTTCTGTTCAGCCTCATAGGCGTGTACAACTGAATTTGCAGACTTGAGAAGTTCCTTCCTTGGGAACCATCGGTCCTCTGTGTGAGGTTGGAAAAGGAACTTCACAAGGTATTCACAGTTGGGGCCTGTGCCCCACTGATCTTCGATGCTCTCAACTTCATATCCCTTTCCAGGGATTGGGGGTCCAAACTGCGGGGGCCTATCAGGGAATGCATCAGCAGACGTGAAAGGCAACAGTTTTGAGGCATGGAAGACCGGATAGGTCTTGATATGAGGCGGTACAGCAACCACATAGGAAGGTCCAAATGGATCTGCCCCCACCGTATCAAGTACCTGCTATGGGCCATAGTAGATAGGCAACAACTTTCTTGAAATATCCTTCTCATCAGTTAGTTCAGATCTTTTCACCCAGACCCAGTGACCTGGCCGAATAGTAGAGGGAGAGCGATGCTTATTAGCCTGTTCGATCATCCTCTTCTGGGCCTTGAACATGTTATTTCTAGCTTTCTCTAGGTCTTTCTCATAACTCTTGGTGAACTCTGCAGTGCTAGGAGTTAGTTTAGGCTTAGACTTGTCGATCAGATCATCCAGATGTTGCCTGGGGTCTCTTGCAAAGTGTAGCCTGTAGGGTGAAAAGCCTGTAGGGTGTAAAGCCTGTAGTGTTGTGAACAGATGTATTATACATTAGTTGCGCCCGTGACAGATGTCTGTCCCAGTCCTGCTGATCAGGCGTGATCATAGGGCGCAACAACTGAAACAAGACCTGGTTCATCACTTCAGCCTGTCCATTGGCTTCCGGATGTCTCCCAGAGGTCATGTCCAGTCTAGAATGTAGGTAGTCCTTACAGAAGGACTGTCAATCATCGCTGCAAAATCTGGGATCTCTGTCGCTGACAATGAAGGTTGGGCACCCATGGACATTTACCCACCTCTCACAAAAGAGCTCTCTAACCAGAGGTACTCTGGCCTCAACAGGTAAGGGGATAAACTCAGCATACTTAGAGAATCGATCAACACAAACCATTACCTGTCTCATCCCACGTGGCGTAGTCTTGCCCAGGTCTGTGAAGTCAATGGACACTGACTCACCTGGACCATCAGGGATAGGTAGAGGTTTGAGTAGTCCCATAGGAGGCCGCCTGTGGACCTTATTCCTTTGGCACAACTCGCAGGTCTCCAAGTAATGCAGGATATCGTCCTTTATCTTAGACCAATAGAAGCGTTGGGTCAGGGCAGCATATGTCTTTAAAAACTCAAAGTGTCCGCGAGCATCATGACTCTCTGAGATCAGATGAGTAATGATCTTGCGATCATTAGGGATGCACAGACGCTCTTCCCCCTCGCTGATTGTGTACAGCAAGCCAGAAGTCAAGGCATAGCCTGACTCAAAATTGGGGTCAGCCTGTAGATTCCTAAGAATAGGGCCAAAGACTGGGTCCTGAGGCAACGCATCAGCGATGGCCTGTCTGGTGGAACCAGCAAAGGAGTAAGTGTCAACAATGGCAGCAAATGAATCATGTCTACGTGACAACGCATCAGCAANCATCAGCGATGGCCTGTCTGGTGGAACCAGCAAAGGAGTAAGTGTCAACAATGGCAGCAAATGAATCATGTCTACGTGACAACGCATCAGCAACCTTGTTATAGCATCCCTTCTTGTGCTTCAGTTCAAAGTCAAATCCGTCAATGAACTGAATGTACCTTCCCAGTTTATCATTTAACTCACCTTGGGTCTTCATCCACTGTAGAGTGGAGTGATCAGAATAGATCTTGAAGTGTCTCCCAAGCAAGAAATGTTTCCACTGTTTAAGGGCACAGACGAGAGCATACAGTTCTTTTTCATAAGTAAATGCCTGAATTCTCTGCACCTTTATTTTCTTACTCATGAACTCCACCGGCTTCATACCAGTCCCATCATCTTGCTGAAGGACTGCACCAACGCCATATTAACTTGCATCTGTGGTCAGCACAAATGGCAAGGTAGGGTCAGACAATTTCAACACAGGTGCTTGGGTGAGTGTTTTCTTCAATCTGGAAAGAGCTAACTTACAAGTGGCTGTCCACCTGAAGGGAACATCCTTAGCTAGCAAATTTGTTAGGGGTGTAGCAATAGAGGAAAAGTTTCTGATAAACTTCCTGTAGTAAGAGGCTAACCCCATGAAAGATCTGATGTCCCTCACAGTTTGTGGTTGTGGCCATTCCCTGACAACAACCACTTTAGAGGCATCAGGGGATAAACCATCTGCATAAATCACATGACCTAAGTATAAAACAGAGGAAATACCAAATGATGATTTCTCTTTGTCCAGTTTAGACTTACGTTCTCTCAGGACCTGCAGAACTTTCCTGAGGTGGTCTGCATGTTCCTTGGCATCTTTGCTGAACACCAGAATGTCATCCAGGTACACAACAACAAAGCGGTCAAGGAAGGGTCTGAAAATCCTATTCATTTCAGTTTGAATGTCCCTGGTGCATTACACAAACCAAAAGGCATGACCAGGAACTCATAGGTGCCATACCGGGTCTTGAAGGTTGTCTTGTGCACATCCTCTTAACCCATTTCGATGTGATGATACCCGGATTTCAGATCAATTTTGCTGAAGACTTTGCAGCCCTGCACTATGTCCAGCAAGTCATCGATCCTAGGCAAGGGCTCAAAGCTCTTCCTAGTGATCTTGTTCAAGCCCCTATAGTCAATGCACATCCTGAGTTCACCATTTCCCTTTGGAACAAAGAGAACTGGTGCCCCATACTCAGATGAGCTGGGCCTGATTTATCCCTTCTCTGTCAAGGACTCTAGCTGTTTCCTCAACTCATCCAGTTCAGCAGGTGACATCCTATAGACTCTTCCCTTGGGAGGGGTAGAGTCAGGCAAAATCTGAATATGGTGCTTGGTCTGCCTATGGACTAGTCCAGTAGGCTCCTGAGCCAAATCAGAAAACTTATCAACCACCCGTTCAATGGAAAGATCAATCTGAGAAGGGGAGGAATTTGAATCTGTTTGAGTGACATAAGCCACAAACAGATTCTCATGGTCAGTTTCCTTAGACAAGTTGTAAAACTCCCTGGCTTTCAGGCAGTAACAACTTGTTTTAGGATGATGGTCAGTAGCTAAGACACATTGTCTTAGCTCACCCTGGGAATTCTTCAATTGAATATTGGGCAGGGCCTAGTCAATTGAAGGGTTAGTAGCCCTTAACCACTTTAGACTTAGGACCAGATCAAAGGGAAGATGGGGAAAAACATAGAAATTCAGGGAATGTCTGATTTCCCCTTTGTCATCAAAGGTGATTGACACTCCTTTGATGACTTGCTTGACTGAGACAGATTGGGAATTCCCTACCTGTATCTCCAAAGGGTGCTCAAGGTCAGTAACCTTGAGACCCAAGTGGAGTCTCTGAACTCCATTCTGCGAGATGAAGTTCCTTGTGGCCCCACAGTCAAGCAAGGCTTTGATCCTAGTTCTGTTAATTTGAGGCTTGAGCATGATCAGTTCTGATCTCTTCTTCCTCTTCTCCTTTAACTGGAGATGTAGGGAACAAAGCTGATCAAGCTCCTCCTCAGATGAGGGCTCATCCAGATAGGGCTCATTATAAGAGTATACTAAGTCCCGTGCAACCTCAGAAAAATCAGGCTCCACAACTGATTCATCTCCTGAAGGAGATGGATTGAGTGCAGGGCTGGCTGCAGCCTCTGCTGGCCTCCTCAGTTTTTTGAGTGGCTGCAGTTGTTGTGGTTCAGCCTAGGGCAATCCTTGACATAATGATTGCCCTCACACCTCAGACAGACCCCCCTGTCCTTCCTCTTTTGCCATACGCCCTCTGGGATTTTCAGGTCCCTCCAAGGAAAAGGGGAAGCGTCCATGGGACTGGCTGGGCACTTGGCAAACTTTGGGAGGTTTTGCTGTTGGGGACCATTGGGGCGTTTGCCTGACCCCTAAGGAGAGGAGGGCTTTTGTCCCTGGAACTGCTTGCCTCCAGTGAGGGTTAGCAGTGCCTGGGCCAGCAATTGAGCAGCCTGGTCTGCTGATGCTCCTGCACTGTGGCCAGCTTGGGGAGTAGATCCCCCCTGGCTAGTGCTTGCAGAGTCATCATCAGACTCCATGGCGTACAAGTTCCCCTTTCCCTTCCTCCTGCTCTAGGAAGAGGGGTTGCCTCCCTTCTGGGGAGTGGACTGAACATGGAGTGTTGCCTCCATGTCCAAGGCTGCTCGACCAAAAGACCGCCAATCCTTGTGTCCTGCAAAGTACAGGGCCGTGGTATATTTCTCAGGAGCTGCCCTGATGAACCAAGTCAATTGGTCCCTGTCAGACATCTCCAAACCGGGAGTAGAGGTGAGGCGCTCAAATTTTGCATAGAGCTTGGCCAGGGAACCCCTGTACTTTGTCTGGCCAAGACTAACCAGCTCGTCTGCAGCTTTCCAGACCTTCTCTTTGTCTGCAAACCTCGCCTCCAGACCCTGGAAGATAGTCTCTAATCCTGCTGCAACAGCCTAATCTGATAACTGCTGCTGAGACTTGGTAGCCTCATAGATCGCCCACTTCAATGCTGACCCACCGAACAGGGCCACAGTGGATTGCACCTTGTTAACCTCTGGGCAGATGAATCCCCTCTTCATTGAAGCGATCCAATCTGACACATCCACTTTGGCGTCATCACCAGTGAATTTGTCAGGTTGCATCATCTTGGGGAAACGTTGTTCCTGCTGGCCTGAGCTGCCAGCACCCAGTCTGAGATCCTCAGGGACAGCCTGTTGCTTATTAGGCGAAGCAAGCTTTCCCTTGGGAGAAGGGGGTGATGTTGCAAGGGGAGTAGGGACCAATTTAGGTTCGAGTTTGACTGACTGACGAGGGGTAGGGTAGCTGAGTGGGGAGAGGTAATGAGATCTTGCCTGATTCGATCCAGGGACTCTACAATAGAAGACTGTTTGGCTTCAACTGTATTCAAACAGACTTGTATTGCAGCAGCCCGGTCCATCCAGGCAGTGAGGGCATCTTTGATTGAAGTGAACCCCAAACGGATCCACTCAGCCAACTTCCTGTTAGTGTCACTGAATCTTTCATCAGATTCAGCGGACAAGAAATGTTATGCCAACACTGCTCGTCTGGCCTCATTCTGAGCCTTTCGGTCTCCTTCATCCTTCTCTCTCCTCAGCTTCTCAATGCTCTTGCAGCTTTCCTCTGCAGCCGCCTCCTCCTTCTCAATCTCCAGCTCCATGGCGGTTTTGGGAACCATAGGATCCTTGCCTTTGTCATTCCCAGAGCCGCCAGAGGCTGCACCGTCAGCCATACCCATTTAATAATTTTTTTTTTCTTCCAAAAAAATAAAATAAAATTCGGATTAGAGTTCACACACACAACAACAATCTAATCAGAATCAGGCTGTACCGTTTACTCACTTAGAGGGAAGGGTTAGGACAGATAGCAGATTAGTACTTCGTGTCTGTAGGCATTCAGGGAGGTTGCAGACAGCGGTCAACAGCAGAACAACATTTGTTCACTTTTACCGCACACCCAACCGATCAGAAAAAAAAACAATACTTTCAGACCAGATCCCTACCGGATCTTCCCACGAACACCAGCACGATTAGCAACGCAAGAACACCCGAGTCCATATGCAGAAAAAAAAATAACTGCGGCGGGACGCCGTTCGTTTTGCAGAAATAAAAATAAAACCTGTAGTTTGCAGGCTGCAAACCAGCACGTAGACTGTGTGGACTTGATTAGACTGACGACACAGCATTACTGCGCGGACCGTTCTGACATGACTGACAGACCACTTTTGGACTGACTGCTCTGCACTGACACTAGATCTGACATGGCAGACTATGACAGGACACATCAACAGGCATCACGGAAAACGCAAGCACAGCTTGTGCGCAGGCTCAAGACCCACGGTCAACTGCAGGCAAGGTCAGAGGGGGGGTCAAACCGTTGACAACCCACTGACGACACAGACTGACAACACTCACCTACCTCCCGACTGGCCACGGACTGACAAACCCGACATACCAGTTCTGACAGACTGACGGACTGACGTCGGAGGGACAGGTCGCCGGAACGAACTCACTTAATCAAGGTCTTGATTGGAGATTGCCGCCGGTCAGCGCCCAAGCTGAATACTCACCGCAAGTCCCAATCAATTGTCGTAGATTGAATTGTCGGCGTCTCTTCTGCAAAATTTGACCCTCAAGTGGTCGTTCAATATTGGTGGCTGGCCAAGCAGGCTGAGCCTGCCACTTTTTTTTTTTTTTTTTTTTGAACTCGCTTTCTCGCCCTTGTGTACCAATCAAGCGACAGATGTCGCCGCCGACGCTGTTGAAGACTACGGGGCACCGCCCCCAACCGCCAACCACCGGCCCGACAGATGTCGGCCGCTAATTCGCCCACTGGATGCACGCGGTCGTGGCTCCGATACCAACTGTTATATGCCCGATTGAACTTCAATCCACAACGAATTCACACGTTCCCATACACGGATGCAATTTCAGAGTAGACTCGACGAAGGGAAATCCACACAAAACCAGAGAGGAGATATGCACAGCGGAAGCTCGAAATACACACAGAATTGAAAAACGAATTTCAATTCTGCAACCCCTCATCCTACTCCAATCAATCCAGACTACTTGTTCCAAGAATCCCAACCACGTTATCAACACCCTTGGACCAATTATTTACAAGATTTCATCGAATACTTTGGGAGTCTTCTTCTTCCTCCCTCTTCCTCAAGCTCTAGCTATGGTGCCTGCGGGCACCCAACCTATCAAGCCTGCCAATCGCCACACACCCTCCTAAATCCAACACCCCTCTGCACCACCCAAGAAGCCCACTGCAGATGAAGTGTCCACTCATCAGGGGAGCGCAGCTCCCAGGATGATGAAGAAGAACAGCAAATCGATGAAGATGACGATCTGCCACTTCGAAGCAGGCATAGAGAAGCTGCTTCGATGGCAGTTGCCGAAACCCCAATAGGAAAGCTATGGAGGAAGCACCACGCAGAGCAGGGCCTGATGTCCCTGGGCCAATTCCGCACCAGCCAGGTAAGCCCACTTATGGCCGTCAGCTTCCCTTCAACGAGGAAGACGAACGGGCACTTTGAATTAGCGCAGCTCCAGCCGCTACCTCCAGCAGCACTTCCTGAAAAAAAAAGAAATGACGAAGCAGAACCCGAAATTCGTCGGCCCCTGCCTACTTCTACCTGACTTCCTTAGACCTACGACACAGTAACCACCTACAGAGTAGTACAGAGCTATCCAACCCTCCAAACAGAACACCAGTCACGATCTACCTACATGCATCTAGATGGAATCCTAGACTAAGGGAACCCAAGGCTAGGACACACAAAGAAATACCTACGGGCCTACCAGTTTCCAGAAGGGCAGAAAAGGACAAAACAACAAGGCTGAGTGGCCTAAGACTACGAAGTAGAGACTACTACAGGTTCAAGGTTCAACCCCAATAAACCTCAAAAACAGTCACACATCACAAACACACTACAAGTCACGGGTTCAAGTCCTCCAACGCCCCAAACAAGGAACCAACAAACACAGTTAGTGTACACACAGACAACACACACACACACAATACCAGTCACGGGATCGAGTCCCGGAAAGCACAAAACAGGCAGCAACAAAATTAGTGTACAGCCCGCATCTCACTGCAATTCATTGCATGTGTGTGTGTGTGTGTGTGTGTGTGTGTGTGTATTATGCTGCTGAAGAACTCAAAGATTTCCTGCAAGTTGTCAGTCTGTAAGTCTTCTTCTTCTTCCTCTCCATCTTATCAGTCTTCTTCTTCTTCTTCTTCTTCTTCTTCTCGTCATTCTTCTTCATTTTTTGTCAGTCCTGTTCTTCTTCAGAATGAAAGGGTCGATAACATGCATGTAATGACCCGTCAAAACACAGATTGAGAACACTGCTGATTTCTGAAGTTCTGCCGATGGAATGGATGCCTTGATGAGATTCCCGCATTCTGCTGTGTTTTCGAAGTCTGTCTGTGTGTGCGTGCTTGTGACCTGCRTGCCTGTCTGAGTGCTTGTCGGTATGAGTGTGTGTGTGACCCGCAAGGGTAATTGCTTGTTTGGTGGGCCCGTAGGGCCGGTACTTACCTGTGGCCGTGGCATTGAGGGTTGCAGCAGGGAACACACTCAAGTAGTGGAGCCAGGGGCCCGCAGTGCTTAGAGCAGCGGAAAAACACTCAAGTAGCAGGTAGGCCGGTACCGCACCCAGTAGCGGTAGATGTGCCGGGTACTCGAGGCCGAGCAGAACAAGACAAAGTTGGCATTTTTAGAGGCCCAGTAGCGGTAGGCTAGGTCTAGGCCGGTACCAGTCCATCCAGTCTGAGTCTAGATCCTGCGCGGGCAATATCAGAGTCTGCAATGACGTTTCCCTCGGAAAGGGAGGAGGTACCGGTTGCTTGGGAGGCCGAGCGGCCTAGAAGTCACTGCCCAAGAGGCAAGCAGGCTGCTATATCAAGAGGCTGAGGCAAGAGCTCAGCCTTATTCTTCAGTGTGCAAGTTTGGCAACACACTGCTGGAGCGCTGGCTGGAGTGGCGCTGGGTACTACAGCGCTGCTGGGAGGAAGAAGCCGGGAGCTTCCACCTTGGCTATGGTGGAGCTCTACCGGTAGGAGGAGGAGGGAGAAGGTGACCAAGGAGGAGAGTGGTGAGCTTCTTACCTAGCTATGGTAGACACCATCTTCATCACCTTGCTAGGCGCTGCATCAGGAAGGCCCCAGTGGGGGTAGTGCCGCATCAAGGAAGCTCGGGACAGAGT
>BFEA01000730.1:282400-331969 GCA_003427395.1 Chara braunii | reverse complement strand
TACCTCAGGCGGCAATGGCCGCCGTGCTGGCTCAGTCGCCCTGCCGCTGCTCCGCTCGCTGCTGCGCAAATCCGCGCTATGCTGCGCTCCTGCTTCAGCCCCTGCGCTAAGTTTAGCGCATCAAAACAGCGCTCTGGCGCTGACCATACCGTACCGGTATAGTGCCGGTAGGTCGATGCCTCTACTGAGGCAGGTACCGGTACTTATACCGGTAGGCCATGGTCTGGCCTCAATGCTGCGAGGCCAGGCCAGACCCTGCACCGTCCAGATGGGCCTACCCGCTGGGCTGAGTGCAAAATCAGGCCTTTAGGGCCTGTGACCCTCAAAGTGCAAAATCAGGCCTTTAGGGCCTGTGACCCTCAAAGTGCAAAATCAGGCCTTTAGGGCCTGTGACCCTCAAAGGTCGGGCCTTTAGGCCCTGGTGTGTCCCTCCGGCCCTAAGTCGGGTCCGGTAGGACCCGTGTGACTCGAAGATGTAACATGTAGCCTGTATTTAAGGGCGAGAGATTGGAGGTTTCTGTTAAGCGATCTGCTACAGCTGAAGACCGGATAGCGGCGTGAGGGGAAGCGGCAAGGCGGTACACGTGGATAGGAGGCAAGTACCTACTCAGCGGGATGGGGAGATCACGATCCAGGTCTAGATCAAGATCACCAGGCCATAGGAAGAAGGGAGTGGATTCAAGGAGGGGCAAAGCACCTACGAGAAGGACAGAACGATCGAGAGAGCGATCAGATGAACGAGGGAGGAGGGACCGGCGTCGATCCAGATCAACATCATCAACATTAAGCAGGTGAAGGCGTCAAAGTCTATCACGGGAACGGGAGGATAGGCGACCAGAATTCCCGTACAATAAACCTGCGCCCGGAAATGGGGCCTGGTTTACTGTCGAACTTCGAGATGAGCTCTACGCTCTTCGTCGAGAGCTGGACAGATTGCGGAAGAAGGTCGATAAGATATCGGACGAAGTGAACGCGGGTGCCGAACGACTTGCTGACGTTACGGCCCACAAGATCAAGCAGTTGGTCGACGCAGCAGTACAAGAGGCATTGACAGCTCACGCTGGGAAGAAGGCGGATGATGGAAACTCCCAACAAGCAAGCCGTGGGAGAGGAAAGGATGGTGACGTCTCGAAGGTGATGTCGGAACTAAAGGGGCTCAAGAAGCAGCTGGAGGATTTTCAGGGCATGAAGTACGACATTGCCTCCTTACAAGGAAGTGTGGTTAACTTAAAACCACCAACAAGGCAGTTTATCTCTCCCAGGCAGCTACTAACCAATGGGAAGACTCCAATCAAGAAGGCCACACCGAAGCCGAGCGAAGCACTGGCGAGCACGTCGAAGAAGACTCAGTGGGGTATCGACCCCCGGAAGAGCGCACGACGATCGACGGCGAGACGGAGAATACTGCTTGGTAAGCAGATCTCCGAGGATATGCTGAGTGCCCTCCAAATGGAGGATCTCAAGCGGCTGTGCGCAATGCACAATGTACGCTACAGGAGCATGCCACAAGCTAGGGTGGCTTTACGGAAGATACCGGGACTTATACTGTCCGACACCGACGATCTGCCGGACAAGACTGGGACAGGTGACGAGGCCAATGGAGGTCGGCCAGATGGTGACAAGACGAAGGAATCAGAGTCCGAAGAAGAAGGGAGTTCGTCAGAAGACGTGGAGGCAGAGTTCTCCGAAGGACCAGTCGCATCAGAGGAAGTGCAGCCGAACGCGCATTAGCCACCACGATCGCAGTGCGCAAGCTTCCCTACTACTATCACATGGAGTCTTGCTACACAATGCAGCGCTACTATTCTTAGTCTGATCGGTGATCGGAAGTGGACTGACTGCACGACGGTGAATAGAGCGTACAGACTGGCCACACTGGAACTAATGCGAGTAGGGGAGACTAACTGGGCACAGAGAGTGTACGGTCTCATTAGCACATACAGAGGAGACTGGGATCAGCTTTTGACGGAACAAGTATGTGTGTATATTTGGGTATCACCCTGGTGTAGACACTACTATATAGGAAGAACTGCAAGGGGGATGGATAGAAGGTGGAAGGAGCACGCAAGTGCTGTACTGCGTCGTGAGAACAAGCAGCACAGGAAACTGTACTCTTGGATTGCCAAGTTCGGAGTACATAAGTATGTATGTATTCCTATCTGGGCAGGGGATGTCACCACAGCTTCACTCCTAGAGAAGAAACTAATCCAAAGATGAAGCCCTTATCTTAATACACAACACAGGTCGTCGAATGCAAAATTTAGAATCAATAAGAAGAAGAAAAGCCATAAGAAGAAGAATGCTATCCTACAGAACATGACATACGACACACCGATCTTGTTCTCGTCACAGGAGAAAGTTACCGCGCAGCTTTCCAGCCTCATCAAACCAAAGGCAGCCATTGAATCTTTCAAAGGCAACCTCTGGGTTGAGAGCTGGAAAGTAACAAAGAGAAAATTCGGACACAGCGTAATCATCATTAATGGTAACAAACAACTATTGAGGGATAGCGGACTGACTTTTGAGAACGGATGCCGTGCTGACGTTGCTTGTTGTGTCGAGAACCATTCCAGGACCGCTAAGATCAAGAGTAAGCTCATCTCCCTTCTGCGCACGCCGTGGTCAAGAGCCAAGCTCTACGGGTACACCTTGACAAAGCTCATCAAAATGTACTCAGGCATGGGCCCGATCCCATCCAAGAAGAGTCGAGGTATACTCAGGGCTTGCTTGTCGAGGATCACGAACAAGAAATTTCGGATTAATATTCGGAAGCGGCTCATAGTACGCCTCCCGTTCTCACCATGTATTGACCTGCTGCAGGTCAAGAAGACCTTCTCGAGCGTGATACTGCGTAGTATTACGCACACTGCACTTGCGATGAGTATGGAGAGGCGAGCTAGAGTCATGTTCGGAAGGCACAAGAATGTGGCTGAAATCATACACAACCACAGAAAGATGATAAAAGACAGGCCTGATTGTCCGTGTGCACAGATGGAATTTCCAAAAGTTGATAACCACGTTTCTTTTCGTTTGTCTGATGTGTGTGCTGACCGATTGCTGTGTAACGCTAAAAATGTGCCTATATACGAAGAGGAGGACTGTAAGAGACAGATTATCACAACGGTAAATCAGACACTTGCGAAAATTCCAAAGAGGTACTGTCCTAGGATCACAGATTCAGCTGAATTTGGTCGGTGTGTAAAGAAGAAGAACGGAACAGACGATGGACTTACTATACAGACAGTCTGGAACTGGAAAAAGAAGCTGAGTCTGCTCATTTGCTCTCCACTTGATCGAAACCCAGGAGAAACGTACGTGGAATGTCCGCAAGTTTTCTGGGACAGGATGAACCGGATGTTTATGAATGTACTGAATTATCAGATTGTCAACACAACAATGCAAGGCGTCCTAGATACTAGTCAGGTTACATATAAGCAAATGGGACTAACTAAGTTTGTGCGCTGGAACAACAGCGGGATGTACGGGCATGCCTACGTAATGCCAAAGGACAAGGACATCTTGAAAAGACGACCCATCGTTCGAACTTTTCAAGAACCTTTGCTCCAAGCCAGCAAAATCCTATCTAGGTGTGTCAACTATCTCGTCAAAATTTTGCACAAAGGGTTTGGCATTATGGGTACTAATGAATTGGTACCAAAAATTTCAGAAATTAGCATGAATGCAAGGTCCACGTTCAGAGAACAGGCTGAAATCATTAGTGACACGTTTGACGTCAAAGACATGTTTACATGTCTTGACCACTCGCACATTATGCGCGCCATGGACTGGCTTGTCTGTGAACATCTGAGAAAGGGCAACACACACATAAGAATGAAGCTACACAGCAAGAAGATTGGATTAGGAAAAGCAAACGGTGACTGGGGATGGAAGACGATTTAAATTGTTGACCTTCCTAAGTTGCTACATTTTGACAAATCGCATGCTTATTTTTTGGTACAAGGGCAAATGCTCAAGCAAACGCTCGACATTCCAATGGGGAAAGGGTCAAGCCCACCCATTGCGAACCTAGTCTGCAATTTTGATGAACAAAAATGGACAAATTCACTTGGAACTGATGAAAGGTATATTACCAGAATCAGGTTCGTGGATGATGTTTTCATTACGGCAATGTGTGATAAGGAAGATAGGGAAGCAGTCAGGAGTCGCATCCAACGGTTTCATAATTGTTATCACAATTCACTGAAGCTTGAGGAAACAACTTGCATCCAAGATTGTAAAAAGAAATATCTGGAAACGCAGATTATTAAACAGGAGAAAGAACCCCTCTTGAAGTGTTTACATCGTTTGAAGAATCAGGAAACACTCCAAGAGGGGTTTTTTGGTCGGTATCACACGATTAAACACTTCAAGAGCTTCGGTCTCGTAAAAAACAAGGATATCACGATACTTGGTACATTGCATCGAATCCTTACGAATTCCACGACCCAGTCGGATACAGTGAATGTTATCAAATGGTTCTTTGTTGAAGCCCGACAGTTGGGCTATCCGACGTACATACTGAAGCGCGCAGTTTTGGCCATCAGAAGAAAAAGGATCAACAAAAAGACGGCCGCAAAGATCCTGCGTTGGTTGCAACTGCAGGCGTCGGCTGAAAAATAAAAATAAGATAAAAATAAAAATAAAAATAAAAATAGTAAAAATAATAATAAAAATGAACAAGTACATTTTTTGCAAATCACGGTGCCTGATTTCGGGCAACGGGTATAACCGTTCAACATTAAGGACTTCCTTGATCGATTTCTCTGACATTAACGGATCAGCCGCTGAACTTAGAACAGTTAATAACCGACGACATCACTCCTTGAGCACAAGCACGAATTTAACCTTGACAGCAGACCACATTCAGGGACGGTGCTACAATTTTTACRATAAGTRTACTTGTGGGTAAACTAGGCCGCATACAGAACGCCACGGGAACCCCGGGTACTACGGGACGCTTTAGAACAGTTAATAACCGACGACATCACTTTTTTAGCACAAGSATGAATTTAACCTTGACAGCAGACCACATTCAGAGACTGTACTACAATTTTTATGATAAGTGTATTTGTCGGTAAACTAGGCCGCATACAGAACTCCACTATTACGGAAACCCGGGTACTACGGGACGCGTTTTATAAACCAACGGCAGCGGTTACAGAACTGCTCGACACGAATCCAGCTAGGACAAACAGACTACATTCTGATACTGCACTGATGTACCTACATGTGGACTGGTCTACATACATGACTCCAATGCTGAGATCTTGGGAATTACGATGATGTTGCGCTAAGATCGACGTCGATTATTGAAGTTCTCGCGAATGATCACGGGAAGGAGGAAGATTGCGGGTGACGAGACAGGGACTTGGAAGGTTTCTGAGTAGGCTATGTAAGTAGTTAGTCTGAGGAAATCTGCGCCTGAGTGGACGAGGCAGAAGGGCGTTGCAACATGCAGTCATGCATGTCGATATCCTTTGATTGTAGCACATTATGTCCTCCTCGAGAGTAAAGCCTCATATTTTGTGCTAAATGTTTGAATGACATTGGTATCGGAGCGGATTCTACTTGCTGGCGAGAGTTGACTTTGTTGCCATAACCCTAACCCTAGTGGTAAGGGCTAACCACTTAAGGATAGGGATGAAAGTTAGGGTTAAGTGGGGCAGCGTGGTGAAGGGAAGCTGCTCCCACCTGGCAGGGCCGTGTAGGGTCGACACTAGACCCGACCAGGTTGTTTGAGTGCATGTTTGTGGTGGCGAGACACAAGGTGGGACTTCGTGTACTTAGGATACGGGTCTTTGACGATACACCGTTTGGCATCGTCGTCAAACCTGTCAGACAAAGCAGTAACGCTTTCAATAGACGCAGCCACATGTTTCTGCAAAGCTTCCTCCTTACCTATTCCACAAGCGTTCAGAACCCTGACAACTCTCTCGAAAAGGCGAGACATCTGGACCCTTTTAAACAACCCTACACTTGACGAGGACTTCTTCGGTAAAGCGGCCAATGACCTCCCTGAAAAAGATTTTCCGCGCATGGCTTTTGAAGGCTTCATGGGCAAGGACATTGACAACCTCACACCTGTAAAACATAGAAAACAACCCACAACCCACAAGTTTTTCTTAACAAATGGTAATAGCTACATGAGCCCATCATATCAATTTGGATGACCACAGAGCTGAACAGTGACAGATATGCGAGTGCTACTATTCACAAATCTTACCGTGCTCGGGAGTCCTTCGAGGGAAATCGGCCTCCTGTCGCTCCACTGTGCCAACGTCCACGGAGGATTCGATGTTCTGCACCTCGGCCACGACTGAGTCACTAACCAGCTCGATGGCAACTGAGTCGCTAACCAACTCGATGGTTTTATGAAGTACTATTTTCCGACCGGTACTGAGGACAGACGCTCGATCACCTTGTTCTTCACCGCAACGGGTGGACGGAGAATCATGATCTTTCCGCTCTGGATCCATCTGGACACCGACCGACACCTCACCGCCAAAAAGTCGAGCTTCCACCACGGGTTCTTCGCCTTCCTCATCGCCATGAAGCCGAGCTTCCACCACGGGTTCTTCTTCGCCTTCCTCTTCGCCAAGAAGCCGAGCTTCCACAAACGTCCACGCACGTACTTCCTCCCCACAGTCTTCGCCTTCCACAAATGTCCACTGACCTCCATTCACGTCACCCTCTTGCGTCGTCAGTAGCGACCCACTGTGCAGAACCTCTTCGGTGTCCCTAATGTTGATGGTATTTCCCGATGAGCCCTGGAGAAGCTCCTCATCCTGCTGCACAGCATGCGCTTCCTGTGAGAGCTCCTCTTCCCCCGGAGCTGCTGTACTCTTGCTCTCAAAATCGACGAACGCACCCTCCGAAGCATGATAGTGATGCTAGCTAGCCCCGGTCTCCAACACTCTTGCATCGAGCCCCTCCAACACTTTGCGAGGCTGCCAGTGCCGAGTCTCCTCTTCCCGCTGCACAGGATGCGCTTCCTGTGAGAGCTCGTCTACCCCTGGAGCTGTTGTACTCTTGCTCTCAAAGTGGACGAACGCACCCCCCGAAGCATGACATTGATGCTCGCTAGCCCCGGTCTCCAACACTCCTTCATCGAGCCCCTCCAACACTTTCCGAGGCGGCCAGTGTTGAGTCTCCTCTTCCCGCTGCACAACATGCGTTTCCTGTGAGAGTTCCTCTTGCCCCGGAGCTGCTGTACCCTTGCTCTCAAAATTATGGACGCACCCTCCGAAGCATGACATTCATACTCGCTAGCCCCGGTCTCCAACGCTCTTGCAGCAGGCCCGTCCAACACTTTGTGAAACGGCCAGTCTTGAGTCTCAACATTTGAGAACGATGGTGAGCAGGGGAACATTGTGCCCAACTGAAGATGCGGGGGGTTGGACCTCACATTTTCTTCGCCCAACAGAAGCATCGCGTGAGGAGCACTGCTGGCGGACGGCCCGAAGGGTGACGTCAGTAACTCCGAATCTATTCGGACTTTGAGGCGCTCGCCAAAGCTGAGGGAACTGACGCTGGCACCTTCGCTCCTTCGCAATGCAGGCATCCCGGTGTCCAGGCAAAACGAAGACGCAGTTCTCGGTAAGGAATGGTTTTGCCGCTCAGGAGATGCTGCCGTACGCTGCAGACGTTCGCCTTCTTCCAAGAGGTGCAGGAGCAAGGTATCGTCCACAGGATACGCCGACTACGTACTGTGACACGGACTCTCCTCGACATCGCAAAACAAAGTCCTCGCAGACAAGTGCGAATCTACTCGCACTTGATAAGACCTCAGGGCGGCCTCGTCTCAAATGTCGGAATCTCGACTCCCTTCGCAGTGGCTTTCAGTTCCCGTAGACTCGTGACTCCCGAACACTGTACGCTTTCCACCCGACCCCTTTCCGCCGGACATTTTTCCGCCAGAGCCTTTTGATTTTGACGACGTTTCGCCTAACCACTTTTCGACAGATCGCTTTTCTCCAGAACCCTCTCCGCCTGACCCCTTCCCCTCTGCTTTGTCAGCACCAGATCCTAAGCCGTCTCCTCCGTCACCTCCTCCACTAGATCCTGAGCCGTTTCCTCCATCACCTCCTCCACCGCCTCCCGGATGTTGACCACCGGCCGGAGGTTGAGGCATGCACTAATCAATGCAACAAGACGGTGCTGTCTCAAGAGTGTAGAAAGACGCTCAAAATTCCAACATTTTGTTGTCGTAGAGCTCGTCGAGCTTTTGGCCTGCATACGCATTGAGGTCATGTGGGCTCCTTTAGAGGTTTACTACACTCAAATGCTCCACTAGAGCTTCTCTGGCCTTTTTCTTAAATGGACCCGCTCCCAGTCTGTTCAGGGCACTCCACTTGTCGTCGACTTCCTTTATTGCCATGACCCACTTTCCATTCTTTACAGCAGGTTGGAATTTCCTGGGGTGCTAGACGACGTTGTGGCCCCAAACATCCTCTGCTATGAACTGGTGGTGCTTCCCATAGAAGAAGAGCCTATCATTCTTCCAGGTATCATGGTCCTTAGAGAGCTTGTCAACAGGTGCGTATTCATAGTCTCTCTCTTCTTCCCCGTCATCAGACGATTGGTCCTCGATTGTTTCGTGCTCAAATACACGCTTCAAACCGGCAGGGGACATGCTATATCTCCGAGGACCACCTTCCCCTTCATCATCAACTTGTGTCACCACCCGAGGAAGAGGCATGGACTCGAAATCGAAGGTTTCGGAGTCGCTCACCTCCTCCATGTCTTCAGCGTCGAACGGGTCGTCCTCTTCAAACTGGGCCTTGTAGTTCTCGAGGGTTAGTGGTTTTGCCATCAAGAAGAAAATGTGCTCCAGCCTTCTCAGGAAATTTAAGACAGACTCCCTGAACGCACCGTGGTCAGCATTCAGCACACCGAACACCAGGTTTCTCCGTCGATTGTATTCCAGGTGGGCCTGAGCAGGCGGTCCTGGTTGGAAAAAGAACTCCCAAACCTCCATCCTTTCTTCTCCAACAATTTCCAATACATATCACGTTTGGGATCCCAGTTTCGTTCGCCGGTGGTCTCGACAAAAGAGCAATGGTTGCGAGGGTCCCCCACGCGTGTCTTCACAAACTTGTGAAAGTAATCGATCATCTTCGCCTCGTCCTCTAACGCAACGACGTTCCGACCGCTACACAGGAGCTCCCACACGACAGATGCATGCGCCTTCCCGAAGAAGAAAACAGTTTGCCCAACTCTACAAAAGTTTTCGAGTAGACCAACTAGATGAGCTGGGTTTCGTTCCCTGTCCCCTTAAGCAGCTCCTCGAACACTTGCCACACCGCCGTCCTCCCACTGGTTGCGAGGGAACTTGTCCTCGTCTGCCACGTCGAAATAGGCCACAGCCTGTCCCGAAGGGTCGGAAAAACAACCAACTTTCGAATGGGCGGCCCCCGCAGGTTTGGTCGGACTTGGAGCATTCGCACGATGGACTACCGGACGGGAACACTGCGACCGTGCTGTCTGCCAAGTTCTCGCCATTGAAAACGACATACAGGCGATCATATTCCTCGACCAGCATATTGTCTTTCCGGACTATGACCTTCCTTTGTGCATGGCGCACCCGCTTCCCTGTCCTCACGTGATGAACGCTAAGCTTGGTCATGCCCTTCAAGAAACTGAGCTCCCAACGCGATGGGAAAAAGATCACAAGTGTCCAATGCCTTGGCGACAGGGTTTGGAGAACACCTTGCAACGAGGCGAAATCACTTTCTTGCGAATCTGACAGGAGTGTGGGATCATACAAATCGAGGACGTACAAGTTGCTTACGTAATGTCGCACAATATCGCGGATCTCAGTGAGACGAATATTAGCTTGGGAAGGCGGACAACCGAAAGGAATAAGGCTGGTAAAGCGGTTGAGCTTCTGCCATTTGATGTGCCTCACATCCCCCCTGACCCTGATCGTGTCTTGTACTTCTTCCTCTGTTTGTCACAAGATGGAGTGGACAGACTTCTCGAAGGATGTAGGAAACCTGTCATCATCGTACCGTCTCTTCGTTTTGTCAAGGGACTCCTTCTCGTACGGAGGGCAACGTTTGCAAATGTTCACGTAGTCCATCGCACCGTGGAAATGCTTCCTCAGTTTGACCCATACCTGCTTTGTGAGGCCCTGTGGCGCGAACTCCGCCATAAGCTGCTCTTCGGTCCGAAAAAACTGGTTTCCATAGCGCCAAACCTCTGCATCCTCCTCAAATTTAAGGAACAAGACATAGTGGAACATGTGGAGCATCATTCGATCCACTTTCCTCGTCGCGACCATCTCTTTAATTGCCGACTTATGTTGTCGTTTGAGATGCTCGTCCGCTGATTGCACGAACACTCCCTTAAGTGCGAGAATGTCCTTGAGGATCGACAATTTTTCGTCATCGGTCATGTCAGCGAGAGATTGCCAATAGAACATGTCCGGCTCCTTCACGACGACGAAAAACTTGTCGTCCAATTGCGTTTTCTTTTTGGTCTAAGGCGTAGGGATCCGGACTAGCCACCCCATCTTTGTCTCAACAGCCGCCCCTTTCACGCCCATTTCCGGAATCGTTTGAAGCCTCAAAGATTTGTCTGACATGTATTTGCCAAGCTTCGACAACGGCGTTTTCCCGTCTCCACCTAACAACTTTCCCTCGGTCCACTTATCGTAAAACTTCATCCCTTTCCGGAAAACCTCATCACCGGCTGTCACAAGCGACATCCATTGCCTCAATGCATTACACATAGCCGCAACTTTGTCCTTGTCGGCGAGCGTTGTCGCTTTACGTGCCATCCTCTAATGAGCGTCGTTGGGACTCTTTTCGGCCTCCTTACCAGAAGGTTTTCCTTGAATAGCCATCGGCCTTCCCTGCTTCTCCCATGCCTCCCGCATATCCTCGAAAGTGGCCTTCTGCGAACGCTGCATAGACATTGTGTGTCTTGTGTTCTCCTCTAGACTGACCTGCAAATACCCCCCAAAGTCTTCATCGAAGATCCACACGACTCTCGTTGGCCACGAGTGCATCTTCCACAATTCAAATATTGATTCACCATCCAATTCCTTCACAACAGCCATATTGTGTTGTCCATTCACGGGGTAATAGAAGTATTTGTCCTTGTCCTTTGGCTTGAAGACATCCTTGTGAACCCTTCGAGCTCTCTCCGGCTTCTGCGTCACCGACTTGTATATGGGAGCCAGAACCAAAGCGTTTTTCGTCCATATCTTTGCCTTCTCCTCGCGGAACTGCCTTAGCATTGCATTCTTGATGTCCTCCACACCATCCCGAGCGAGACTGCAGTGATTATAATATCTTTCCCACGGCGGGATAACGTAGACCTTCCTGGGTTCGATGACCAGTTGAATTGGGTGCTCCTTCTCCACGATCTCAATGTCATCGTTTCGCTCGTATTCGAGCCAAAACGCCGCCACTTCGTCGTATTGCCCACCAACCGCCCTTTCGCCACCACTCGTCCCCTCACCAGTCTTCCTCCTCCGAGTTTTCTTCTGGTGATCGCCTTCTTCAACTGCCAGTTTCCTTTTAGATTTATGGGAAGGTTCTCCTGCGGCGGCAATGCCTTGATGAGCCGAATTTCCTCCACCTATAGCTTGCCCTTCGCTGATGGTCAAACCGCCGACCCTCTTCGCTTTCTTACTTGTTGTGGCAACTTCGTGCTTAGAATGCCTCTTTTTGACTTCTTCTTCTTGTCCGCCACACAACCTTGGCGGCCTTTTTCCCAAGGCACGTTCTGGTTTGTTCCGCCACCTCATCTCGTACCGTCTTCTGTCGCTCGCGCTTTTTCTCCGAAGAAGTCGGCTCCCCGCTAGAGTTGTCGTGCACAACGCCCATCCCTTCAACCTCATTCCCTCCAACCTCTTGTCTTGAACTGCCGGATTCTCTTCTCGCCTCATCTCGAAGAGAATACGTGTCACCCTGGCAGCGTAACTTGAGGATTTTTGGTGTGGCGACCCGATGAGTCCCTGCATCTGGAGAAGTCAAGGAAGGCACAAGATCGCCAGACGTGCACCTAGAAGGACTCGGGCCGACCTGCAGATAACTCCTGCCCGCCTGCCCCACACCCTGACCCTTGGTGCCGTGAATGATACTCTCGTGCCCCACTTTCGTCAGAGGGGTTTCTTGAGCTAAGCCGGACACCCCTCATGGGCTGGTAGAAGCCGGAAAACATAATCTCGCAGAAGAATCGGACGCTCTTTTGGCACCTTCAACGCAAGATCGAGATATTCCATTGGAGGTGGAAGAGGCCTGCTTTTGCTATCGTAAAGCCCTTTGAAGTGACGGCAGCGAAGCATGTTCGAGCCGTACCCCGAGAAATTCTTGATCGAAATCATCACACCCTTGATACCTTTGTAATGTAGTCTGCAAATGTCGTAGAAAATGCTAGTCCGCAGCTTGAGCAAGCCTCCAGACTGTTTATGGGACGAAAGGATGGTACCAACAGACTGAACGTCGGCTGCTCCCTTAGCGTCCGGAAAGGCAGCGGACCGCATGAAAACAGTTGGGCCAACAAGGTTCCCGTCAACAACGAAGTCCAAAAACCATTGTGCAAGAGTACATCAGCAAAGTGTGAACTAACTCGGAGTTGTGGAAATGAAGGACTAAAACGACGTACCAGATGGGTTTTTGAAATGCACACGAAGTCACAACAATTGGGTCAGGGGGAGGAAAGACAATACTCCTCTGGGAGAGTGAGTTGGGAGGAAAGATAACAACTCCTCGGACAGAGTGCGGACCAACTCGTAGTCCTGGAAATGAAGAAAGAAACGACTTATCTTGGGGAAAGTGTGAACTAACTCGGAGTTGTGGAAATGAAGACCTAAAACATGTACCACTTAGTGTCGACAAAGTGCGAACTAACTCGGAGTTCAAGATACGAAGGGCGACACGCAACAACTCGTACACACTGTAGGTCGCAAAGTGCGAACTAACTCGCAATTTTGTAACTCCTCCAGCAATACATGTCGCAAACTGCGAACTAACTCGCAGTTGTGGATCAGTTCCGACCTCACTAGATAAATGAACAAAAACTGCGAATTAATTTGGCCTTCTAGAAGTGGCACGAACGAGTACAGTTGGGATATATATAAATAAATATATATATATATATATGTCAGGTCGGCGACCTCACAAGGGACAGGTGGACGAAAACCGGAAATTGATTCGGGGTTCAACATGGGCACCGACGAGTATAAGTTGCTATATATGTATTATATATATATATATATATATACAAACAATATCATGGCAGCTTTATAGCGTGCAGGTTCAGCTATGGCGAAAGGAAATCGAGCTACGAAGCACGGATCGGCTATGGCGGACGGAGGTGGAGGGTGAAGAAAATATATCAGAACACACGCGGTTAAGATAGCGCGACTTGACCTTTGGAGCTGCGAAACAACGAAACCGGGAATTGATTCGGAGTTCAACATGCGGCACTGCGGCATTATAGCGTGCAGGTACAAATAGGGCATCTGTGAATCTGTTCGGACATCGGACGCAGATTAGGACAACTGAAATAACATCTCACCTTCGTCGTGCATTGCACGAACGACCAACGTCAGACGGATATGGATGTACGATGAGCGAATCAGCTATGGCGGAGGGAAATTGAGCTACTAAGAACGAACCGGCTATGGGGAATGGAAATCGGGGTATGAAGACGAACCGGTTATGGCGGAAGGAGGTGGTGGGTGAAGACAAGATATCAAAATGTGCGTGATAGCGATAGCGCGACTTGACCTGTGGAGCTGCCAAACAAGAAAAGGGATAAAGCAAGGGCGGCAACGACTTATATACTTTTTCGCCCAGAGGAACTCTCCAGCAGCAGGCCTCACGTCGGGATCAAGGAGGGTGTCGAGAGGGCGTTTCGATTCATCGGTTGTTCGCATATCGCACGCCAGGGCCCATAAAACGCCAGGACCTATAAGACGCCAAGGCCTATAAAACGGTAAGGACAGGTTGGGCCTCGAAAGGTCAGAGGTACCAAAAATTGTTGAACGTCGATCTACAAAATTCAACGGCGCAGATTAACGAAGCCGCTAGCATGCGAGAGGCCCTAAAATCTCCGCCAACTCCAGCATGCATTGATATGACACTTCCAGAAAATAAGGGACAATCTACATCATTTCCGCTGTTCTCGTCTCGACCATCGATCGTCATGATCCAATGTACAAAGTGGAGCTTTGTTACCCCCCGGAGGTCAGGCGCAGTAATCCCAGCACAACGGTTCGTTGCTCGCCAAGGCCAGGCGCGACGGTCCGTTGTACGTCGAGGCACAAATCCGAACGCTCCCGAAAAGCCTGCGCGGCGGTTCGTTGTGCACTGAGGTGAACACTGGAAACTGATAAATTATGGTATCGCAGTCATTGTAACATTTTGCAAATGTCAATGGCGGTGGATATCGAACACCCACAATTGCTCCAGCGCTCCCATCGCTGCGCTTGCGAACGAAATCGCATCCATTCCAGCGCTCGCCATCGCCATCACCATTGATGCGCTTAGCTCATCGCCATCGCTGCGCATAGCTATATCCTCCATCGCAGCGCTGGCAATCGCTTTTGCTATCACTCCCATCACAACGCTGGCCATCACAACGCTGACCATTGTTATCCCTTCCATCGCTGCACCATCTTTCTCATCGTTGCGCCATCTATCTCCATCAGTGTGCCATCGCTCTCCATCGGTGTGCCATCTTTCTACATATATCTCCATTGGTGCGCCATCTCTTTCCATCGCTCCTACATGATTTATCTTCATCGCGGCGCCATCTTTCTCCATCGCGGACTCTTTCCATCGTTCGTGATCTCTTCTCCATCGTTGAACGATTGCTCTCCATCGCTGCACGATTTCTCTCCATCGTTGGGCGATCTCTCTCCATCGCTGTGTGATCACTCTCCATCGTTGCACGATCTCTCTCCATCGCTGCGCCATCTCTCTCCATCACTGCGCGATCTCTCTCCGTCGCTCTTGCGCGATCTCTCCATCGCCATTGTATTGTCGTTGTAGTCCGTCGTCGATATAGTCGCCAATCATTGCGTGATCTCCCTCCATCACTGCGCGATCTCTGTCCGTCGCTCCTGCGCGATCTCTCCATCGCCATTATATTGTCGTTGTAGTCTGTCGTCGGTGTAGCCACCCATCATTGTGGAATCCCACGAAACAAGCGTCGGGGATGCCTAATGAATGTTTAACACGATGAATTTAACTTTGATTAAGCTAATTTTGAACTGATCTCTGATGCATTATATCTAAATAAACATGAGTTAGGCATTAAATGATGTTGTTTAATAATTTATCTAAGCTAGATCATTAGTCAGGAATCAATATGCTTGCAGCTGTGAGATACGTGGCGCTCCTGCGCCATCTCTCTTCATCGTTGCACCATCGCTAACCATCGCTGTGCCAGATATCTCCATTGGTGCGCCATCTTTCTCCATCGGCTCGCCATCGCTGACCATCGCTGCGCCAACTCTCTCCATTGGTGCGCCATCTTTCTCCATCGGCGCACCATCACTAACCATCGCTGCGCCTGCTTTCTCTATTGGTGCACCATCTCTCTTCATCGTTGCACGATCTCTCTCCATCGGTTCACGATCTCTCTCTATCGCTGCGCCATCTTTCTCCATCTATCTCCATCGCTGCGCCATCTTTCTCCATCTATCTCCATCGTTGCGCCATCTTTCCCCATCTATCTCCATTGCTGCGCCATCTTTCTCCATCTTTCGTCATGTTGTATAATAACTAATCTTGGTTAATCTTGAATTACATGATGGTCTTCAATAAGCAAGATCATTAGTTAGGAATCAATATGTTTGCAGCGGTGAGATACGTGGCGCTCCTGCGCCATCTCTCTTCATCGTTGCGCCATCGCTAACCATCGCTGCTCCAGATCTCTCCATCGGTGTGGCATCGATAACCATCCATGCGCCTGCTCTCTTCATTGGTGCGCCATCTTTCTCCATCGGTGCGCCATCTCTCTCCATCGGTGCGCGATCTCTCTCCATCGGTTCATGATCTCTCTCCTTCGTTGCGCCATCTTTCTCCATCTATCTCCATCGCTGCGCCATCTTTCTCCATCTGTCTCCATCGTTGCGCCATCATTTACCATCGATTGTTGCACCATCGTTGAGCAGAGATCCTTCGCCGCCGTTCCAGTTGTCCATTGTATTGTCGTTGTAGTCCGACATCGGTGTAGCCGCCCATCATTGTCGAATCGTACGAAACAAGCGTCAAGTATGCCTAATGAAGGCTTAACACGATGGATTAAGCTAAATTTGAATGGATCCCTGATGCATAATATCCAAGTAAACATTAGTTAAATGATTCCGTAACGGTACACTGACATGGCAACCGGATATGCTTGGAGTTGCCTATAAACTAGATAATTGTCAGATATGCTTACAGTTGTGAGATTCACGGATTGGAGTTGCCTACGTACAAGAATGCTTGTCGCATATGCCTGAGTTTCGAAATCGAAATGAGTGTGGTGAACAAGTCCGAGTAAACTTGTGCTTCTTCTCCACCCAAAAAAATGAAGTCATTTTCTGTGTGCAAATTTATTCGCTCTTCAACCAACCAGGAACCTAATTTCTTACTATACGGTAAATAAGTCCGAATCAAATCGCACTTGTACTCTCAGTTTCAAAATCGAAATGCTCGTTTCAAGTGCGAATTTATTCGCTCTTGAACCAACCAGGCCCCTAAATTTCTTACTGTACAGTGGATAAGTCTGAATTAACTCGCACTTGTACTCTCAGTCTCGAAATCGAAATACTCGAGGAGTAAACTCGCGCTTCTTCTCGGCCTAAATAAATGAAGTTTTTTTCTGTGTACGAATTTATTCGCTATTGAACCAACCAGGAACCTAATTTCTTACTGTATGGTGAATCAACTCGCACTTGTACTCTCACGCCCCTAAATTTCTTACTGTATGATGAAGAAGTCCGAATTAACTCGCATTTATACTTTCAGTCTCGAAATCGAAATACTCGAGTAAACTCGCGCTTGTACTCTCAGGCCCCTAAATTTCTTACTGTATGGTGGATAAGTCCGAATTAACTCGCACTTGTACTCTCAGGCCCCTAATTTTTTTACTGTATGGTGGATAAGTCCGAATTAACTCGCACTTGTACTCTCAGTGTCGAAATCGAAATGCTCAAGTAAACTCACGCTTTTTCTCGACCCAAAAAAATGTAGTCATTTTCTATGTGCGAATATATTCGCTCTTGAACCAACCAGGAACCTAATTTCTTATTGTATGGTGAATAAGTTTGAATCTACTCGCACTTACATTCAATGTGCAAGTCTATTTGCCGCTGAACCAACCAGGAATCTATTTCCAACTGTACAGGGCATAAGTCTGAGTGAACTCACACTTGTGATCTCTCTTAAATGCGACACACTTTTGTATGTGCAAATTTGTTCGCTTTTTAACCAACCAGGATCCCTATTTCTTACTGTATGGTGAATAAGTTCGAATCAACTCGCACTTGTACTCTCGTCGAAATGATCTTCATGCTACGCATTCAATGTGCGAGTCTATTTGCTGCTGAACCAACCACGAATCTATTTCCAATTGTATGGTGCATAAGTCCGAGTCAACTGACATTTGTGCTCTGCCCTAAATGCGACGCACCATCCGTACTCTATGTGCGAGTTTGTTCGCTCTTAAATTTTAGTATATGGTGAATCGGTGTCTCGAATGACTCGCACATGTACTCTCGCCTTAATGCAAGTACGCCTCTTATTCTATGTGCTAGTCGATTCGTTGGTGAAACAACCACAAACCTGTTTCGTATTGCGTGGTCAATAGGTTTGAGTCAATTCGCACTTGTGCTCTTGCATAAAGAGGATTTCCTTCGCCAGGAGTGACAACCAACTTGCACCGGAGAAAAAATGCGAGTTCACTCGGACTTATCTAAACCACTTGCACATTAAACTAACTATCAGGAACAACAGTCCTTCAACTAGCACAGGAGAACGAGTGGGAGAGGAATCGGATTTGTGAGACCACTTGACCTTTAAATCAGGGTCTGGAAGTACCACAATGTCCCAAACCACTTGCACATTAAACTAACTATCAGGAACAAAAGTCCTTCAACTAGCACAGGAGAACGAGTGGGAGAGGAATCGGATTTGTGAGACCACTTGACCTTTAAATCAGGGTCTGGAAGTGCCACAACGTCCTGGTTGGTTAAAGAGCGAAAAACTCGCACATACATAGATTACACGAGCCCAAGAAAACGAAATGGATTCAAATATTGTTGTTTCATTATTTTGTGATAAATATTAGAAATGCGAGTTTACTCCCTCTTGTTTGTTTTCCCTAACCTCGTTATACGCTGACGTGATTTTCTTGTTGTATAGTTTTCGTGTGAATCGTCTCTTCAAATGGGTGTCCAAACCTTCCTCTATGGAACGTCACCGCCACCGTCACGACAACGTGGAGAAAACGATGTTCGAGAACGTAGTTTTTGTGACAGCAGCCCGAAAGCTCCCTCTGAACGACCTCATGATTTGAAAAGGGGGTTCTCGATATTGAACCCGACAAATCATTCAGGCCCCTCTACGACGTCCAGTCGGCGTCGTTTTGTTCGCTTTACCGACGTTCTTGACGGTCAGCGCGTATCTACAGCGTTAATCCATGATAGTGGGGGTAATCGGGATATGGAGACGTTTCCCGGTGCATTGATGTTCGTGGACATAGATTTTTGTGGTGTGTCCCAAACGACTGGATCAGATCTCATGCGGACAACGGGTCGACTGTGTGAAAGCATTGAAGTTACCCAACCCCCAACATTTAACTACAGTCGCCCGTTAATGGATACAGGCTTCTACGGTACGCCTGATAGAAACGGATCTGATCGGGAACAATGCGGTACGTCCGATAGAAACGGGTCTCATCGGGAACAGGCAACGGAGCGTCCGTGTGAAAGTGCCGAGATAGGTAAGTGAATTGCATGTGAAGCCAGAAAATTTGACTCTCCCCTAGGTTTGTTGAGTTCGCAGGTCCACGTACATGCTCAATCGATGAGAGTCACGGGTGCAACGAGAAATTGGTAGATTGGTTTTGTAGACACAGATTTCTACAGTTTATCTGAGTCCTCCCAATCTGATTTTTCGAGGACCGCTCCCACTGACAGATCTGAATTTATAGATGCAGCGTATCAGTCCCCGACTACGACTCTTCCTTTAACTCCCGAAGCAGTTCGTCAGGTTTTGTCTCGTCCTCTACCTGGAGAAAGGAGAAGATATAAGTTATATAATCGAAAATATAGGCCGGTTAGAAAGTTAGAACATTCGATGTTGATTGAATGAAACTAACATTACGTTCGTCCCAACACACAAATGTTGTAAGAACAAGTGTCTTCGGGTCTTGACCATTGACGATATCAAACCGGTGCGCGAAGCTTATTATAAAATGTCCCTCGAAAGCAGGATTGAGTGGTGGATGCAAACCCTTGACAATTTCACTATCCTCAACGGTGGTCTGGAAAGAGTGGAACCAGTGCAGTGCAACCGCCGTGTGTGCATCACCAGTTGGTGTAAAATAATAGGGATATATCGAAACACATACTGTCGTTATAGCAAGTGTAAGTCAGACGGGGTCGTCCGTGGCCGACATGGTCGATGGGGATTGTTGAACCCGAGACCCGAGTATGTGACCATGCTGGCTCGTGTGAAAAGGTTCGTGGAAGAACATGAAGATGCTATGCCTAACGAAATGGTTGTGAAGGGGACCTCACAGAGACCTAAAGTCAGGCTCCCGACTTATTTTACGAAGCTCCTTGTCTACGAGTCCATCAAGGCGGACTTGGAAGCAGCGAGTCAGACCGTCGTTTCGGAGCAAGTCTTCTACTCCATATAGAGGAAGTACTTGTGGCATGTTGACCTTGCCGAATCCAACTCATTCACAAAGTATGGTGAGTGCGTCCGCCTTAGACAGGCAAGAGATAACGCCCTTCGCCTTTGTGACCGTAAGGATTTCGATGAAAAGCACCGCAAACATCAACTAGATCAGGTCGCTCACCGTGCGGATTACGCTGACTGAAAACTTCATTCCATTTTGAACCTCGCTGAATACCTCTGTCTTATAGTGGATGGAATGGATGAGAAAAAGACAACCATTCCTCACATCGGCATGTATAATTACTCCAAGGATCATTGACACGGCATGATGATGAAAACGAACCTTACCGCAGTTGGAACTCACGGCAGAAAATCATCCATTTATATTTACACGTATTTGCCTTTCTATATGCACGGTTCCGATGGTACCATGACGTGCGTTATACGGACTTTGTGTGAGTTGCAGGCGTCGGGATATAAATAGCCATGCCACCTCCGAATCCAGGCAGACAACTGCTAGAGGGAAAACAAAAACCAATACCTTATGTGCTTGACCTCACTTCTGGTGAAATTCAGGATTTTTGAAGATGTCGAACTGGGGTTCATGCTCGTTGACCACACGCATGCCGACATAGACGTGACTTTTAGTGTTTTCTCGAAAAAGTTCAAGGACAACGATGCTTACATCATGCAACAGTTGTTCTCGCTTATCGAGTCGTCACACAAGATACCGCCGAAGTACACTGAGCTCGATCACATTGCCGATTGACGCTGGGTAGTGGATCGATACGTCGACAAAAGCATCGTCAGTGTGTCGAAACCCCATCTCTTCAAATTCTTCATGCGGGATGGTAGTCGCGTCATAATGTACAAAAAGTATTGCACCGATGCGGAATGGATGCCGGAAGGCAGACCAGTTCACTGGTTCCCGGTGTCGAGCGCATCGGCCCCCGCGCGAGCTAGGGCCCTCCCGGCCGCTTCACGCAGGAGAAACTTAGGCTTTCAACTTTTTAGAGACAACTCGGGGACGACACGGTAACCCGCGTCGACCCTTCGCCGCTCCGGCCGAGTGCGCCAGCTGTACATCCCGCGGTCCCCTACGACAGGAAAGGTTCTCGCGGGGCATAACTTACCTTCCCTAAGGGGCTGTCACCACCCTTAGGGGCGTATCCCTACCGAGCTACCGACCCACATGCGAAAGCTTTTATAATGCAATTGCAGAGGTAGGCCGACCGAGGGCGTTTGATCGTTCGCTGTAGCATAGGTACGCATGGTTAAACGCCAAGTGGACCCGAACGCCGCCCGTCCCTGGGGCGCTGATCTCCCAGGAATCGGAACGACGTCGGTCAACTAGGACGTGATATTCCAAGCGTAAGAAAACCTCAATCAATCGTAGTCCCTTCTTCCAAAGACAATCAAAAGTTAAACATCAAAAGAAGACTCAGGTCAACGTAAGTTGACATATATTCTGAGATCAACTTATATATAATACAGCCATGCATACCACTCGCCCCGATCAATTTGACAAGGGTTGATTTGACTTTCATCCAACGACGAGACACATAAGTTGACTCGCCTTCGAACCTCACTTATCAACAAAACGACAAAGCATGACTTATACACGATGCGAAGCTCAAATGACATCTGACTAAAGTATCTACACTCTACTTGTCAGACGGTTGGACTGTCACGACTTTTTCCGACTCGATGAGATGCGTTGCCGAGTTATTTCATTCCACCGCATGCGGACTGCAAGCAAGAATGCAGACAAATCCCAGTACTCGATTAAAGCTAGGATGTCATCGCACCAATGATGACTATGCTCCCACTGTAACTTTGGTGTGAATGCCATCTGCAAATAACTCGGCTACCACCTATATAAGTCAGCGACCAACTCGAACAACTGACACACTGATCACTTCGCCAAAGACGGGGTCCACCTTGCCTCTGGGTAACAATTACTCTTGTTGTTCTATGAATGATGACGTACCCGCCTCCGACACAAAGACATTCGAAGCAACATTTTAGTCGTTACCTTCTGTCAACTAGCCTGATGACCCCAGGCTTGCACTTCTTATGGTGCAAACCTATCCGCGAAGATGGTGCCTACATGCACTCCACTCATAACTAACGAAAACACGAACTGGGCTTCTTATGGCGTCAGTTCTCCATTCGTCTGTGGCTCCTAAGACGGCCACAAAGGGTAAACTATGACGGTCCTCCTTAGCGTAAGCCGACAATGACTTAACGTCTTTCGTGAATAGCGCATGTCCATCCCCTAGGAGGTGGTCTGGGATACCCTCGTCCTCGCTCGAGTGAACCTCGGATCTCAGAAGTCGGACCAGCTCCGCCACAACAACATGGTATCCCCCCGCAGTGCGGTCCACTCCGAGTCGATCACAGGGTCGGCCCCTAAGGCAACGAACCCCCGCCTCAGATGCCTCCTATGGAAAGGAAACGCCTCTACCACAACAGACGATCAACCCCTTATCGCCTGACGTCAAGGTGAACCTAGACGAAGAAGAAGATCACAGAGAAGAAAAACATTCAGACAGACGGGCATAGACAAAGGTGGTCATTCGGGAATGAATGGGTAACATCTGGAACGAGTCCATGTCCAATTAAGTTTCTATTTTTTTTTTTTTGTGTGATCGTTCCTTTTATCGTCGTCAACTGATTTTCTCTCTTGTGACAAACATGCAAACAAGAGATAGAAGACAAACACCCTGTCCCCATTTTCATTGACATGGCTAATCTAGTTTTCAAGCTTTCTTCTACCTACCTGCATATCAGATCAAACAACAAGTTCAAAGGAAAACAATGCAATTCACACTCACGTCAGACTTTCATTCACACACGCAAACACACGTCTTCTCTACCTATCCAGTAAACATTCAAAGAATAGGGCCAATCAAGTGTGGGTTCACACAGGTGTGAAGGGGTCTGAGTCGAACAACTGACCTTGAATGAAGTTAAAAAAAAACGGCCCACTCGAGAAGACCGTGTAAAATTACACTCCAGAGAAGACAATCGTCACAATAAGTCGCCCGCAAAACGATCCACACTACTTTCTAGAATGATCGCTTGACGCGATACCCTCTCAGCACCCAATCATCTCCCAGTGATCTGACAGCGTCGCCGGTGCACACCCCCAATTTCACTGTGCCACTACGGCGTCGCACTCACACCACTTTCAAGCGCACCACCACTTCGCGGTACCTTCCCTGCGCTAATGCCCAAATGCCGCCTTATATACTCAGTGTAAAAATATTGCCACCTCTACCATGAGAAACTGGCAGCGCTACCGCACCACCGTCGTCAAACCCAATGCTGCTGCCGCAAATTTTCAGCAGCGCTTCCGCACTACCGGCGTCAAACCCGGCGTTGTTGCCGCAAAATTTCAGCAGCGCTTTCACGCTACCATCTGAACGTGTTGCCCTCGTCGCAAGGCGGCGCAGCATCACCCTTGTACCTCATAAAAAATGGCTGCCAACACCGCGTTGAACAGGCAGCACCTTCTCTGCTTTGCTACCAAAAATATATGCCGCCACCATGCCCGACGGGCAACACCTTCCCTGCACCGCAACAAAAATAGTCTGCCGCCGCCGCACCGTGCAGGCAGCACCTTCCCCACACCACAACAAAAATAGTCTGCCGCCGCCGCACCGTGCAGGCAGCACCTTCCCCACACCGCAACAAAAATAGTCTGCTGCCGCCGCACCGTGCAGGCAGCACCTTCCCCACACAGGTCCAGCTATGGCCGATGTTACTGCAAAAAGGGTTGGCAGTGCTCCCTCGTCACCTTCATTTACTGTCGTCGCGGCCGCACCGCGCGGACAGCACCTCCCCTGCGCTCCACTGTTCACCAAGGTGGTGGTTATGGCAGCCTCCACCTTCTCCTTTCACCCTTCCTGCAGACCTCCAGCACCTCCTCCCTTCCTCCTCGCTGAGACGGCGGCTATGGCTGCATTCTACAGTTATGGCCACCTTCCCCTTCCTCCTGCAGTCCTCCTCCTCCGCCGCCAGCAGCTCCGCTCCGCCTTACTTCTCCGCAGCTAGCCAGCAATCTCACAAGTGAGAGCCCAACACTGCTGCCAAGAATGCTTGGCTGTTGGGGTTGGAGGCTGTTTTTATATCCAGAGAAGTGGCTGAGGCAGCCACTTTGCCTCAGCCAAAACTCGGATCTGAGCTCAGCCCTTGATCTGCATCGCGATCAAGGGCTGAAACTTGATCTCTGGGTGGAGAAAACCACTCGCAGGCTCAGGTACCGCACCTAGTCTGTCATTCAGGCCGGATTCGGCCTTAAATTGGCTGAATCCAGCCATGTGCAGGAGCCTGTTCACTTCGAACAGGCATCTGCCTGTCCAATCCCACAGGGTGCGCACCTGTGCTGCACCCACAGCCAGGTGCACAACTTTTCCCCCCTTTCTTCTTCATTTTTTTTCTTTTTGAAAGGGGCAGCTTGTTTTTCAAAACGAGCTGCCTCCTTTCACCAAGCCATTTCACAGTGTCGGACTAGAGTCAAGCTCAGAGGGGTCTCCCCCTCTTACCCAACGCGCCCGTACCCGGACGCCCACGGTGCCAGGTGCAGGCGACGCTCTGCAGCCTGTTCAGTAAGTGAACGGGCACAGAGCCAAAGGGGTTGCTCGACTTGCATGACTTACCTGTTGGCTGCTGCTATCGTGAACCAACGACCGCCAGGTAAGGTCACTCTCCCTCTCTTTCTCTCCCTCTCTTTCTCTCCCTCTCTGCGCGCCCGCACCTGGGCGCGGGCGCAGCTGTCCACTGCCACGACGTTAGGGTGGGGGGGCTAAGGAAAAGAGGGGGAAAAAAAAACAATCTGAAAGAAAATCTAAGAAGGAGTCTAAAAAAAAACAAAATAAATAAATAAAAGGGAAAAAACAGACCTACCTGCAAACGGTCTCCCGTTCAGAACGGGCACTTTTAAGTGCACTGGGGACTTAAGTGGCCCAGTCACTTCCATTTACGCCATGTGGCGTTTTGATTCCCTCCCCCTTTTTTTTTTTTCTTTCTTCGTTGGCCTAAGCCAACGGTCACGTCACTCCCTGTGGCTTTTTAGCCATGTCTCATATGATGCAGATCTGGTTTTTTTTCTTTTTTCTTATAGTATTACGGGGAACCCCTATAGCAGCCACATCCGTGCCCAAGCCTCCAACGAAGGAACATGCGGGAGCTGCACCCACCAGCAGGTGCGATACCTGCTACAGCAGGTGGGCGATACCAGCCAGGGGTCAGCCCGTAGCATCAGGACCGAGCCTATTGGCTGGGCCAGTCACTGTGTCTCCCCTCCGGTCCCCTCCCCCTATGAACATCAGCAGTCTCTGCTCAATGCCACTCGGGGGGACCAACGGCATATCTCTAGGTGGCGGGCACCAAGCTTGCCCAGGAAGGTACATGAGGCCAATGGGGATTGAACCTAGAACTTCTTGAATACTACTTGCATGCCTTACCAACTGAGGTAGGCCGCTGGATCAGATCCAAGTTCAATCCCAGTTGGGATCCAAAAAAAAAGACTCGAACCAGTTCTCGATTCGTGCGTGTCATCCTTGCACAGGGGTCATACTAGCTCCGCGCCGCTGATCTCAGCCACGAGATCTCATGATCGATCGGCCGAGTTCAGCCGCGCTCGGATGCCTTATGAAAATGCCAGCTCCAAAAGGAGCAACTCCTGTTTGCGAAGAGTTGTGCCCAGCAGTCCCTTCCAGCCTGTAGCACAGCAGGCCCCACTTGTCTGCCTTGTCTGCCGCTCCCCCGTGGATGGCTGCCCATCCACGGCTTAGGGGTCACCCAACGGGTAGGCCACGACATCGACCTGTCGGCCCCCTCTGGCTCGAAGTCAACCCCCACGTTCCAGAAAAAAATAAAACTCCCTTTTCCCCCTGCGCCGTGACCCTATTTTAGGTAGACTATGTCTAGCTCTAGTCTTTCCACAACCACGCACCCCTGCGGCCTTGTCGAGAACCGCGGACGACCGGTCGTACTGCCGACTCCAGCTGCTCCGAATAAACGTCGATGACGTCACATGTCAACGACGTCCTACGCCAACGACATCAGGCTTTAGGTCCCTCATTTATAGGTTTGGTCTGAATAAACTTTGGCAACGTCAATCTCATCATGTCTCCCAATCCAACAAAAAGTCGGACAACGTCTGACCTTGAAAAACTCGGGCAGAAACCCTTACAGGGGTTTCTGTCCCGACACCGGTTGTCGATGGAGAGTATGCAGGCCCTACCTCCCCTCCACAACCATATGTTATTCCCCGTGTCGTTACAGAGGATTTTCGGATGGCTCGTGACAGTGTTCAAAAATTTTTGGACGTTCTCGAACAATATAGACATATGTGGCAGACATATAGGAAGGAGGAGGTCGACAAGCGGGGGAACGCTTTGTCTTACTGGAAAGCCATCTTTGTCGAGGCGGACAATATGATGCAAGAGCAAAAGAAGAAGGAGCCGGAAGAGGGTGAGGAAGAGGATGTCCTTGAGGCGGATGAGCCCGAGATCTATGTTCACACCTTCGCCACAACCAGTCAAAAATGTGGTCGAAGTTCAAGAAACCGACCCTTCTTCGCCAGAGGCTTCGCTTATATATGTAGGACCAAGGGTGGGTCGTCCAAAAGTGGACTTCGACCCTCGGCGCCATATAAACAAAGGTGATTTTGTGATAGTTAGACCACCCGATGAGGAACTGTCTCAAGGTGTCCCATTCTAGGTAGATAGAGCACAGTCTGAGGTTGTTGACGACCGTTCCTCTCCTAATTTTGGTTGTTTATGTATACAGTGGTGGGTGCCTACAGATCACTCGTCCGATCTTCACGAAAGGTACTCCGACGCTTGGACGAAGAGGTGGAAACTTTCCACTTTAGATGAGGACCAATGGTAACGCGCCGAAACCGTGGCTTATTCCTGGAGAAGACACTTCCGCAAAGAAACGGATGAAAACAAATTCGTGACAGGACTTAGAATACCGACATCCGTCTGCGAGAAAGCACTTGTGGCTCTGGGGGACGACTGTCTTTCCGGTATATCCGACATGACCATTTAGTAAAATGCGAACTGATTCGGATTTGTTAGCTATGAACTCCGCAAAGATAATGACGAAACATTAACTGCGAACTAATTCCAATTTCTTGTCCTGCAGGATGGATGAGGACGACGCACCATCGTGCAACGTCCTATGAAACCTTGTCGTACAAGAGCGAGTATTCCTTTTCGATCGAGAATGTGGACAGGGATCTTATTATCATGAACAAAAATATTTGGGCACGAGGTTTGGTCAGTCTTGAAACCGATTACCTGCATATCGAAACTGGGGTCGGCCTCGACGGTTACATTGAACCCGAAACACGTGTTATTGATGAACAAACTACAATAGTTTCTGATAGAGGGTCAAATATGTGGTACCTCTACTGGACTTTAGGAGAAGTTCAACTTTGGGAAGTTTTATCCAGTCAGGAGGAGAACCTCGATGTCGAGGATATGGTAGATGCGTGAGACTCACTGCGCTTAGAACAAGACTGGGATTGTGTAGACGACCAACATGCTAAACTTTGCGCATGGTACTGCATCGGGAAGCCGCAGTTGCATTTCCCTGCGATTATAGACTACGATGGCCGAGTTCGTCTGTTCAACCGTGGCACCCCTGTACTAACTCTTTTCACGGCGGCCAAGCTTTATGGTAAGCGAATAAGAGTTTTCTTCCTTGTGAGGGAAGACTTTCGCGAGCCCACGTCCGCGGGTGCTCTGAAGCGCTTCCGTGATCGATTCAAAATAGATCATTCGCTCACAAAAGAATTGAATCTACGGGTTGACTGCTTGGTGCATGCCCAAGTTCACTTCTTTTTCGGATTATGTGAGAAAATATTATTCACGTTGGAACACAAAGACAGCCACAATGAATGCACTCTACGAAAAGTTTCGCATCACCGTTCGGGTGTCCAAACATTGTAATTCGTAGGTGGTAGGCAGAGACAGATCTACAACTGTCCTTACTTTGACGATGGACAACAGTCGTCCTGACCTGCTATGTGAGCCTTCCTATTTGGAGATTTCCACAACTCTGAGTTAGTTCGCATTAGGAAAACCTCGCGGTTCATCGACGACCGTGTTGTTCACATTAGTTTGAGTTAACTCGTCATTGTTATCGCTGTTTCCACCTTGCGGGTCTGTTATTTTCTCTTTCCTGTCCTTCGCACAATTGGGAGTACAGACACCCTGTAACGAAGTGTGAATCTATTCTCAGTTATCGGACCCCCAGTAGGCCGTTTCATTCTTCCTTTCAGTGGATGTGTGAGACTTCGCTTCATTATGAACTGTCATAAGTGGGATTATACTCGCAGTTGCCATTCCCGTTAGACTCATTGTGCATTATCGCTTACATGCTACCTCGTTCTTCCTCACATAATGCAGCATGAACTCCAACCAGCGCAAGGACTTCTTGCTCGTCTCACGGCGCCCTGTCTCCAAACCGGATTCCCGACCTCGCGAGTCATGTCGTTATTGTCATGTGCAATGCTCACCCTCATTTCCTTCACTTGATATGTCTCTTTCCACATAGTCCCCCCTGCATGTGCCGCGTGCTTCACGCACTCGCATCATCTCTAACATGACATTTATTGCTTCGACACGTTATGCAGAATGAACTCCAACCAGACTTCAACTATTTGCACTTCGCACCCAAGCGAGTCGAGTAATTGTTCCTCTCCATGCGACGTCTCACCGTTTCCCGAACAGGGTTTCATTATTTTGAACAAAAATATATGGGAGAACCATCTCGTGAGCATAGACCCTCAATATTTGCACATAGAAAGCGGTGTTGCGCCGGACGGGGAAATCTCTATGCGTTTAACCTATGACAATGACGAACAAATTGTGGTCGCTTCGGATAACGGGTCAAACTTCTGGAATCTGTACTCGCTGCAGAAAGACGTTGAGGTAGATCCTGACGGCGGTGAGGAGGATGATAAGGAGCCTGAGGACATTGTTGCTCAAATGGAGATGATTGACGCTTGGAACATCCTTTGTGTCATCCAACGCTGGTCAACCAGGAGCCACGTAAAGCTATGTGCATGGTTTTGCCTTGGAAAACCGGAGTTGTGGACCCCAGTCTAATTCGGGTGTTGAATCGCAACACTACCATTACTACGCTTTTTACGGCCGTCAAGGTCGATGGTCGGAAAATGAAAGCTCATTTCGTTGTAAGGGAGGAGTACCGAGGTGTCACCCTCAATCGCGCGAAAGCGTTTCACAGCCCGACTCTTGCTGGTGCTCTAGGGCGATTCAGAACTCGGTTATCCTTAGATGCGGCTCTTAGGAAGGAGCTCAAGTTAAGGGTCAACTGTTTGGTACACAGTCAGTTGCACTACCTTTTCGATAACTGCGATGACATATCATGGATAGTCGAATATAGGGATCACAACAAGGAGGTTGTTTTCCACAAAGAAGACTACCACCGGTCGGGTACCAGGAAGGTGAAACTGCTCCCTTGTACTTTGACAAAAGTATATGATTGTCCTTACTGTGAAGACGGGCATCCCTGGTAGGTGTTTCCACTGTTCCTTTGAGTAAGTGTGTCCTTGCACAATTGGGAGTGGGAGTATACTCGCAGTTGCCATTCTTGCTAGACTACATGTGTTCGTTTTCACTTCTCTTGTACCTTGCACAGTTGGGAATACGGCCACCATGTCACGAAGTGCGAATCTATTCTCAGTTATCAAACCCCGAGTAGGCCGTTCGGCCCATTCCGTTGCTCCTTTCACTAGATGTGTGTGACTTCGCTTCATTATGAACTGACATAAGTGAGAGTATACTCGTAGTTGCCATTTCTGCCAGACTCCGTGCGCGTCATCGCTAACATGCTACCTCATGCTTCCTCACGTAATGCAGGATGAACTCTAACCAGACCTCAGTCCGCGCAAGCGCTTCCACCTCGTCTCACGGCTGCGTCTCACCAAATCGGATTCCCGATCTTGGTCTCTTCATTTTAGACAAGAATATATTGGAGTATGAGCGAGTGAGTTGTTCACGCCGATATCTGAACATCGAATTGGATGTTGCACCGGATGGATAAGTTTCCGTGATATTGAGAATGGGCGCCATCGCAGATGACCTTGTTGTCGATAGAGATATGGGTTGGAACTTCTGGTACTTGTACTCCTTGGAAGACGAAATTGATATAGAGCCCGTCGGCGAGGAGGGAAATCCAAAACCTGTCACTCCTGAAGAGATGACGGACGCGTGGCGTGTCCTCTGTGCAAAGCTGAGATGGTCAGACCCCGATAGGAGACACGTAAAGCTTTGTGTCTGGTTTTGCCTGGGACAACTGATTGTGCCTGCACTGGTCATCATAGATTATTACGGTCGCATTTGGGTATTGAACCGTAACATGACGGTCGTGACGATGTTCACGACCGTGAAGGTCGACGGTCGAAACATGAAAGCGTTTTCCTTGCAAGGGAGGAGTTCCGAGCAGTCACCCTCAATTTCGTGCAAGCGTTTCGCAGCCCCACTGTCGAGGGTGCGCTCGAATGCTTCAGAGATCGGTTATCGCACGATGCGGCATTAAGGAAGGAGCTCAACTTCATAGTCGACTGTTTGGTGCACTCTCAGTTGCACTACCTTTTCGATAAATCTGACGAGATTTCCTGGAGAGTGGAACAAAGGGACTACAACTTAGAGGCTGTTTTTCGAGAAGAGGAACACCATCTGTCGGCTACGAAAGTAGTTACGTTTGTCAACGGCCGGCAACGTGATGTGTACGACTGCCCGTACTATCGCAACGGACATTCTGAATATCTGTAAGGAGATTGGTCCTCACTAGGAGAGTAGTCTGAGCGTTCCATATGAATGACTTGTTGGAAATGAGTCAAGATTAAGCGACGGTTGCAGAACTTGCGCTCTCTTGCGAAATATGAATCTATTCTCACTTATCGAACCACATGAATAACGTCTGGAAAATAAGTCAAGATTAAACGGCGGTTATAGAACTTGCGCTCTCTTGCGAAGTGCGAATCTATTCCGAGTTATCGAACACTTTCGTGCATCCGGCAAGATCGTGTATTTGTTTTTTATGCATTCGTCTTTTTTTTTATGCACTTGGAGAATCGTAACTGACGCGCTTCCTTGCGTTTCTGTGCAGATGCAGAATGGATGTCGAAACTTCGTCGCAGAGTAGGAACTCCTCAGCGCCAGACATCGATCTGATCATTTTGTCAAAGAATATTTGGGAACACATTGGGCGTTTTGGTGTGGACCATGACTATCTGCACCTCGAAAATGATGTTGCCCCCGACGGGGAAATCCCTTCGTGGCAAAGTGTGGAAGACGGACCCCTTCGGATTTGTCGTGATACAGGGTCGAACTATTGGTACCTGTACACTCTGATGAAGGATGTACAGGCATGCCCTATCGAGTTGGAGTCATTTCTGAAGAGGGAACCCGTCGAAGAGGAACCTGTCCAAACTTCTGAGATAGTGGAAGCATGACACATTCTATGTGAAAAATTAAAGTGGACGTCGCAGGACAAGTTGCATCAAAAACTTTGTGTCTGGTTTTGCCTCGGGAAACCGACGGAGTCGTCGCCGGTAATCATAGACTACTTCGGTCGAGTGAGGTGTGTAATCGTGGCACCACCGTGGTAACGCTCTTCACTGCCGTGAAGGTGGACGGTCGAAGAATAAAAGTTTTTTTCCTCGCACGGGAGAAATTTCACGGTGTCAAACTCACTTCATTTCAAGCGTTTCACACATCCGGGTTTACTGGTTTCCTTGCGCGGTTCAAAAATAGGTTAGCCATAGATCCTGCACTCAAGGATGAGCTGGATTTGAGGGTTGATTGCTTGGTGCACCAGCAACTTCACTACCTCTTTGATCGCTGCGACGAAATAAATATCATGGTTGAACATAGGGGCAACAATTTGCGATTTGTTTACCGTCGTCTGGATTATTCAGCCTCCGGACCTCAGGATGTGACACTGCGCAACGGGAAGACGAGATATGTGTGTGACTGCCCTTACTGCGATGCTGGACATCTACATCTTCACTAGCGGCGTTCTGAATAGACTCGCACTATGCTTACATCCTATTGAATTTCATATTTGCCCCGTTGCTTATCTCTCGTTCATTATACCCCATCCCATTCGGTATACCCATTGCATGACAAACTCTCTATCTAAGTACGAGTTCATTCGCACTTTGCCAACATCACTCGGTCTCAACTTCACCGTTTACCCACCTCTCTGTGCATGACAAGGTGGAATGTTCGATACCCGCAAGGGCGCTGTTCTCTCTTCTGATGCTGGATGTCGTCTGGAAGTGTCAGTGGGACGGTCATTGTCAGAGACCTCGGCTACTGCAAAAGTCTGCGAAGTGAAATTGTTACCGCAACTGAGAACATTTATGGTTATAAGTGGTTTGGCAACATTTGGCTTCCCAAATACCGCTACCTTCCGCTCCCCGAAGATGTTCGCGCTCGTGTCCAGGTGTTTGTTTCGCCCCCGCTTACCACAACTTTTCAGTACATTGTGATGACCACGCTATGTGATAGGCCCATCTTCATAATTGAATTCTACATTGCCTCCAAAGGGGAGTTGAGAAGTTGTCTGTATTCTTCATATGTAACCAGCACATCTTTTGATAGAATGTCAGATTGTTGTGAGTCTGCCATTATGTTTTTTTTAACGATCTTCATCATGCATACCGCCTCGTGCTTTGATGAAAAACTATTCCTTGTATCCGACGTGAAAGAAGATGACGACAGTTCGCCGTTCTGGGGAGACCATTATCCATTCCAAATCCATAACTGGAGCAATTTGAATCAAATTTTAAAAGATATACTCATCCGCGACTTGCCGAATATCGAAGCAAATCTCTAGGCCCAAATTTCCGAACCAAGTCCTTTTAGTCGAGTTTGACATAGACGAGCGCAACGACGACGATCGTGGAAGGCTACTCGAAGACTGCGTATGCTGCTAACATGGAGATCGTACTAACTCTTTTCAAGCGACACATGATACGAAGATAGTCATCGTCTCAGGATATTCGGATTCCATATGCGAATAGACTCGCATTTATCACCCCATGCCTTCGACAATGGGTTTGGCCCTATCACGTTGTGGATATTGTGTCGGGTTTGGATGAACTTTGTGTGGGACTTGTGTAGGCTGGTGAACATCGTGTCAGGCTTGGATGAGCTTTTGTGTAATGTAGGATTTCGGCTTGAATCAGCTTTTGTGTAGGTCTTCGGCTTGAATGAGATTTTGTGTAGGACTTCGGTTGAACTTGTGTTCGACATGCTCCTATTTGAGGTAGGGTTTGTTTCTGGTGTAATGTAGGACTTTTCGGCTTGTGTTCGACTTCGGTTGAGCTTGTGTTTGAGATGTTCGTCTTTGAGGTAGGGCTTGTGTTTTCGTGGTTCTGGTGACGAGGGCGTGTCATGTAAACTGTATGGGAGCGTCTTGTGTAGATGAGGGCGTGTCATGTAGACTGTACGACGTCAGTGTACTGCTTGATTTTTCCCAAAGATATCCACATTTGCGTCTTGTGTAGACGAGGGTGTAGGTCATTCGTCTTTTCCTTTCGGCTCCATGTACTTTACGACGTGGGTTTGAATGATTTTTGGAAAGCCTACATGTACCTTAGAATGTGTCCTTCAATGATTTTTGGAAAGGCTCCATGTACTTTGTGATTTTTTTGCAACGTGGGATTGAATGATCTTTTGCATTGGATGATTTTTTGAAACACCTCTGTGTACTGTGCAATGTACGATTGAATGATTCTTTGCATTGAATAATTTCTGGAAACTCTCTGTGTGGTGTACAACTTGACCTTTCGAAAAACAATAGGCAACTTGCAAGTGTTTCCATCTCGATGTTTGCAATGACAAAAAATAATTATATGAATGGATGTTATGTATCTTGTCCATACAAAAATTTAATGACATTTTCACCTAGGAATATGCAAATGGCAAGCCAGCGTCCATATTAAATCATCATGCTGATGGTGTGTGCACCTAGCTGTCCATCTAAGTGCGAGTTCACTCGCACTAAGCATTATCCCATTCGACATTAACAATGGAAACATTACGTGTGGTGTATAACTTGACCTTTAGAAAAAAATCAGGCAACTTGCTAGTGTTTCATTCTTTCCATCTTTCCAATTTTCACAATAGTAATCTTGCAAGTGTTTCGATCTCTCATCTTCATATCATGGGATGCATGGATGTTTTCGATGAAAAGATGCTCACGTGAAGAAGGCGATCGATGTTTGCGATGACAAAAGTGAATGTTATGAATGGATGTTATGGATCTTGTTCATGCAAAGATTTTATGACATTTTCACCCGGAATTCCGTGAATATACAACTGACAAGTCAGTGTCCATATTAAATCACCACACTGATGGTATGCGCACCTAGCTCTCCATCTAAGTGTGAGTTCACTCGCACTTGTGGTGTGAACCCCGAGCAACTTAAGTGAGAATTCACTCGCACTTTGCTTATATCCCATTCAGCAGAAACGACCACCAACCTAGCCCCAGTTGCGATTGAGCATCGAAGACTGCCCAACAACTGATAACCTGCGGGACCTGGAGTTTAATTTTATTTGTGGAGTGCGAAACTCTGCTCAAAACAGATCCAGGTCCAACAGGTATATCCCATTTAGCAGAAATGACCACCAACCTAGCCCCAGTTGCGATTGAGCATCGAAGAGTGCCCAACGACTGATAACCAGCGGAACCTGGAGTTCGATTCTGTTTATGGAGTGCGAAACTTTGCTCGAAACAGATCCAGGTGAGCATCAAAGATTGCCCAAGAACTAATATCCAGCGGGAACTGTGGAGTGCGAAACTCTGCTCGAAACAGATCCAGGTCCAACAGGAAGGTCAACCACACACCCACCAACCTAGCCCCAGTTGCGATTGAGCATCAAAGACTTCCCAACAACTGGTAACCTGGGGGACCTGAAGTTCAATTTTGTTTGTGGAGTGCAAAACTCTGCTCGAAACAGATCCAGATCCAACAGGAAGGCCAACCACAAACCCACCAAACTAGCCCCAGTGGCAGACTTCAGCATCAAAAACTGCCCAACAACTGATAACCTGCAGGAAACAAATCCACACCCATCATCAAGGTTCCTGAAGAGTGCTAATGGCAATCCGCACAGACAACCAACGATTGTTTGACATTTCTTGAAGGTGCTTAGTCACCAAACACATCACGACCTAACATTAACCTCACATCAAAGTTCCCTAAGAGTGCTAATGGTAATCCGCAAAGAGAGCCAATGACAGTTTCGCACTTCCTTAAGGTGCTCTGTCAAACACCGATAATTGCGAATTGATTCGCTGTTCAACTAGTATCTGTCGATGCCTTTCCGGGTTAAAGCAAGGAGCTTGGACCCTCTCTGTCTCTCTCTCTTTCTCTCTCTCTCTCTCTCTCTCTCTCTCTCTCTCTCTCTCTCTCTCTCTCTCTCTCTCTCTCTCTCACACACACACACACACANTCTCTCTCTCTCTCTCTCTCTCTCTCTCTCTCTCTCTCTCTCTCTCTCTCTCTCTCTCTCTCTCTCACACACACACACACACACACGACACAGAATCAACCTGGTATCAAGGTTCCCTAAGAGTGCTAATGGCAATCCGCACGACAACCAACGACTGTTTGACACTTCTTCAAGGTGCTTGATCGCCAAACAGATCAGGAACCAGCAACAAGGCCCCCTAAGAGTGCTATTGGCAATCGGCACAGAGAGCCAATGATTATTTGGTACTGCCTTAAGGTGCTTTGTCGAACACCGATAACTATGAATTGATTCGATGTTTAAATAGTATCTAATACCCCAAAAAGGAGACCCTTCCTAACTAGTATCAGTCACCCCAAGGAAAAGGTCCTACCCACTGACAACAAATTATCGTAAAGATAGCCTCTGCCCTTTTATATCGTATAGTGTGACTGTCACAGTCGTTCCTTACACCTAGCCAAGACAACAAGATGTGACAGTCGTACAAAGAGTCCCTGCCCTTTTATGTTGTGCAGTGTCGTTCCTTGTACCTAGCCAGGAGGACGGAAACTCATTTTATACACTGTTAATTCGCATTTAATAACGACTATTCATGTACGAAGGGCTCAAAACGCCCCATCACAACATTCACCCATCAACATCATATATACTGACCATTTATCCTCACTTCTAGTGCCGCATAATGCCCTATTGACCAATGTACAGTGTATTCACTCATATTCGAAATAGTTCACTTTTTGAAAAGAAGTTCAGTTTTAATGAAATGTGTATTATAAACATAAATTTTATTATTTGTCGTCAAGTTGGTCATACAAGAGCATTGATTGGAAGATCGAACAACCCCTCGCATGCCAAGGCATCGAGAGTATCATAGAGGGGTGCTCACAGCTTGTGGAACAGTCGACGATGAAATTTGTTGCCAGTGTTGGGGAAGCAATGAGTCAAATTGTTGTTAATAAAGAGAATTATGGGTTTGAATCGTACGAGCCTCCTCTAATGAATCACCAGAGTGCATCGCACATAGAGAGTCTCACTCCTACCGCGGATGCGGCAGTTGCAGAACTAGGTGCGTGTACAGAATGTGCAAGTGAAGCGCAAGAAAATTTTGATGAGATGATGAAAGTGTTGATTGAGGTGGAGAATGAGGGAAAGAGGAAGCTTGCGGGGTCAATTACATCCCAAAATGTGATTAATTGTATTTCATTAAGCGATGAACGGCAGGGCGCACATGCAGAGGATGTCAGGAACAACGACGATGGACAGAAGGAAGTGAATGAAGGAGGTCTACCCACCAGACGGTTCACAAAAGAAAAAACGAAAAGACAAAAGATGAATGTATAGAAATATGCAGAGGGTGATGTATGTGTTTGTATGTAAGGAGAAAAAGTGCATGTGTGTGTATATGCTTGCGTGTGTGTGTATGTGTGTGAGTGTTTGTACGCAACTCGGATCAATATTCAGAGACTACGATGCCTGATAACTTTCGATGTAGTTGTTGTGGAACAGACATATGAGTCGGTTACAATAGTCGTCCAAGCATATGAGAGAACCATGCAGTGAGCACAAGTAAAGGTGATAATAGGAGAAGATGAGCTCGCAAGAGTATTCAGGATTAGTTATGTGGTCGACAAAAAATCTAATTGTTTGTGCAAGACAGACATCTTATGAAAAAAATGGTTATTGTATGAATAATTTATAGAGGCAAGAAATGAGATGTGACAAACCCTTACACCTAACCCCCGACGCCCTTACCCCCAATTCCTTATCCCTTACCCCTTACCCCATACCCCTTACCCCTTACCCCTTACCCCACTTGTCCTGTCACAATTGCAAATGAAGACAATTCAGGCAAAAAAATCGACTTTCAATTTCGTTCAAAAAAAAACAAATGTCCGTTTTGATGAAATCGTAGTTCTTGGTTATACGCAGGTATCCAAACAGCATTCGGTCGAGGTGGAAATTTGTAACTGTACGAGATCCAGGTCGTCGGCGATCTGAGCCTTTGTACTTGAGAGACCAGAGGTCAGTCAACATTGTCAACACTATTTATTGACCTAGGCCCTGGGAAACGATATTCAGTCTTGCCTTGCTGCTTTATGTTGGCTTGACGCTGGTTGGTCGCTGGCAGGACGCTGGCTCTACGCTGGCATTGTGCGATAAGTACGCGAGACTGCTACTTTGCGTGTTGGCGCCTCTCTGCTTCTGGCGCTAACTGTCTTTTTGGATGTTGACGTGGCACTCGCCACGCTGTCTTTGGCATTGCTAACGTGGCATATGCCACACTGTCTTCAACGCAGATTGGGGATGCGACAAGGAGGAAGATCAAGTTTTGTGGGATCGATTGAGTGAGAGAGGGAAAACTTACCTGTTGATGTTGTCGACATTGCTGCAGAGACGTCTTCATGAGAGAATTGTGCCTACGTGGCACTATGTTGTAATCAGATCTCGTCAGACTCATTTCTTGGACACTGTTTGCTGACGTGGATGTGAGGTAACGCCCGAAGCAGTGGGGATTGAGAGTGTTTTGTCTATGTGGACATTGATGGATACATTCTCTTCCATCCTTTACGTCTATTCTCCCTCCCTCCTATTTCGTCCTATGGTTGTATTACATATCACATTTCCCGATTATTGGAGACATGTATCAACACTGAGTTATCTTGTATTCGACACTTGACGAGTTTCCACCAGACTGGATTCATTATAATTTGGTATCAGAGCTTACCTTCTTCGTTGCGATCTGTTGTTAGGCGCCTTGATGCCCAAGGTAAGTAGGGGGGTGTGCCACGCAGAAGAATCTCGTCTATAGACATGCGCGATCATAATCGCGATCTGGACAATGGCACGGACGCGCACCTACCACTAAAGGTGATGACGTGGACTTGAGAAGACGATGGCAACATTGCTGACGTGGCGCAACGATGCTAAGATGGCAATCGCAGACTAGTGCAGAGCATCGTTGGTTGTGGTGTTGAAGTGGCACTGGATTATCGTGACGAGAGAGAGAATGGGAGAAGGGGACTATTGACGTGACATTGGGAGTGTTGCCGCATGGGTGCTTACATGGCATCCAAGAGTTAGTGGGGTATTGTCTGACGTGGCACTTACCTGTGTTGCGACTCACCCGATGACATGGCGCTTTCATACGCCAGAGGTATCTTCGATCTGGCGTGGCCTACAAGTGATGAAAGAGCTGGCAGATAGTGCGTTGCTGATGTGGAAAACCTGTTGACAGCCTTGCTGGTCATTGAAGTTGACGTGGCACACTCACTCTGTGGAGGTGTTGTGTTAGAATGACAAGGGGTGACACGTTGCAGTAGGCGCGTGCAGCCATTTTTCGAAGATCGGTGAGGGATTGATACTTGCACTTGTGCATGCTGGCGGGCGGTACAACATCACGGTAAGGTTGTAGTGGCACGCGTAGACCCTTATGCCTGGCTGCACTGGCATTTGCTGAAGGATAGTTGAAGAGGATGAGTTGCTGACATCTTGATTGATTGTTGTTTTGTTGCCTGACTCCACTCACCGTAGGCTGTTCGGTGGATGTCTGCTACTCACCAACTGTGTTGTTGTTTTGATCACACTGGTCGTGTTTGCGGTACCTCTACCACTCTCAGATAGGAACGTGCTAACAAAAAAAAAAAAAAAAACAGAGTTAAAAGATAGATAAAATAGAAGAATGTGAACGTTTATTTATTTCGTTTTATATTCTTTGTCGTAGGAAATACATTGAAGTGAGGCCAAATAATTTGTTGTTGTCTTTGTAAAGTTTATTTTGCGGCAAACTCATTTGTTAGAATGAATTTTGTATGGAAATGTCTGCGTGCGTCCATCTTGACCCGCTTCATTCCCTTTCTTTTCTACCCAACCTCTATCACCCTCTTTGCTAATGAGGAGGAGGCGGAGGTGAGAACCCAAGGCAAAATCGAAGAATGACGGCAAAAAATGTTAAATCGTCTTCACGCATTGCTCCAAGAAGTACAAGACGCTGGTCTTGAGGCTGGACAACATGGAAGCAGACTGTTCGATCTGTGTGCCACATAAGACGAACTGAAACAGGTTGAAACTACTGTCCAGATGATGGAAACCAACAGAAGAGTGCAACAACCGATTGATCAAGCACGAATGACACTTGATCACTTTGTTGCAGAGCAATTTGCGAAGATCACAGGGGGATAAGAGGCCAAAGAAGAGAAGAAGGATGAAGCATATGAAAGGAAGGAAGAACTGACATAACAGATTGTGGATAATACCATCAAACAACTTAAGACTGCATTGGATGCAGAATTGAAAACGAAAGAAGCCTATGAGAAACCGAAGAAAGAAAAAAATGAAGAGGCAAAGAAAGTGGAAGAAATTAGGCAAAAGTTTAATGCAGAGCCTTGAAGGTTCAGAGGTTGACTTGGCAACCGTCTTGCAAAACATGATGGCTTACCTTGCCCACTTCAAGAAAAAGATTGATAATGTCACCACCGAACTCGAGACGGTGACAAGACTGGTCAAAGGAAAGAACAAAGTACTACATGAGGAGGAGACCGAGGGGAAAGAAGAAAAGAAACCCAAGGAGACGTTGATGCAAGATGGTATGAAAGGTGCTAAGAAGACGCCGGAAAAGCCTGAAACATCGGGAAAGGAACATGAAGAACCGACGAATAAAGAAAAACCCACCAAAAAGGAAGTGTCAAAGAAGGAAGGAGGGGAACGTTGTCGGACCAAATACCCTTACAAGGGTATTTGGCCATGCTTTTGCAGTCGACACAACGACGACATCGGCTACCATGATGGAACCGATCTGAAATGAAAAGGGTGTGCACGCTTTGCCGTGGCGCTTGAAACAATTTCCTCAGTCATTGAGGCCGGGGCGAATCGGTGAGAAAATTTTGAGAATATGCGCGCACATCGTTGTGACGAGCGCTGTGATGGTTAAGATTAGTAGTAATACCCTCAGACCGAAAAAAGGTCGAGGGGTTGATTGGGTTAATACTGTGTCGGGTAGACCTACGACACACACTGAGACTTGGTCTGGTACCTATCTACCTACTGGTACCAAGTGTTTAAAAATTTCAACGTTCGTCTTTCCCTACTCGGCCTCCGCGTCAAGTACCCGCCGCATCTACCTCTACGTGGGGTGGTACCGACCTACCTGCTACTTGAGTGTTGTCCGTCGCTCTTAAGGTGTAGCGGATCTCTTTTCCCGCCACTTGAATGTTTTCCCCGCCGCAACCCTCAATATCACGGCTACAAATAAGTATCGGCCCCGCGGGTCTTTTCAAAGGAACCAAGTGCCCTTGAGGGACACACACAGACTCAAGTCGACAAACACTCAGACAGGCCCGCGGACCAGCAAACACGCACACCCGCAGGACTGCGGGTCACACCCTCACTCAGTACACCAAACACTCAGGCATGCATACGAACCAGCAAGCATACACGCACGTAGACTTGGGAAATGGGCTCAGGCCGCTGGTCGGGCTGAGCCCACTACTATATACATACTGAGTCGCTCCCCTTGTACTCGAAGTGGGAGCTAGCTCAATAGGTTTCAATGCTATTTGACATACGAGGGATCCGGGGATCAAGACCTACTGGCCATTGAGCTAGCTACCCTTTTGAAAGAGGGGGGGGCTCTACTTTTGTTTTACCCGAGTTCGGGCGGCCGGGCCATGAACCCACGACCTGTAGTTCGGGGTTAGTTACAGTTAGAACATGTCGTGACAAGTGGCACGACAGGGTAGTTTAGTAGTTAGATTTTCTTTTGTCTTATTCAATTTTCTTATTTATTTATTTAGTTTTCTTCTTCTTTTCTTTATGATTTTCTTTCTAGATTCTTTTTCATTTATTTACCGGTTTATTCTTCTTTTCTCCGATCCCGTATCTATTCTCTACAGATTCGCCTTAATGAATCTGTGTCGGATAGTCGGGCGTATTCGTTCCAACGAATTCTGCTCGACCCCGAACCCAACATCTCGGACTTTGGTCTACGTACATTGGTTGCATGCTCGACGGGCGACGCAGCAACTGCGCGACAGCGGAGGGGGGATCCCGCATGGGCAAAGAAACGAGGGGAGAGATGTGAACGAGGACAATGAAACGCAGTGGAACAAGGTAGACCACGCGGTTGGGAAAAATCGTGATGGCAGCAAGAGAGAGAAGGAGGCGCTGAGAGAGAGACGCAGAGTGTGTCAAAGAGGAGCGCGGAGTAGAGGAGATGGTCGTGAGGAAGAGAGAGGAGATGGAGAAGAAAGAAGAGCAAGGGAGGAGGAGAGATAGGCGAACGTACCTTAAGGCAAGGGAAACAGCGGAGAGGTCGCACGGTGGTAGCAAGAGGAGAGATGCGCGGAGGAGAAGAGAAGACCGTGCAGAGGTAAAGAGAACGTTGAGATAGAAGACAACCGCGCGAGGAGGAGAAGTAAAAGAGTAGAAAAAGGAGAAAGGAGAGAAGAAGAAGAAGAAGAAGAAGAAGAAGAAGAAGAAGAAGAAGGGGGAGAAGGGAAGGGGGTTCGTCGTGACGAGGATAGACTGTTGTAAGTATTGATCTTCGACGAGGAATGTCGGGTAAGCGCGAGTCATAAGCTCGCGCTGATTACGTCCCTGCCTTTTTGTACACACCGCCGTAGCTCCTACCGATTGAATGATCCGATGAAGCGTCTGGATCGTAGTGATCTCGGCTGTTTGCCACTGGGGTGCTGTGGAAGGTTCATTGAACCTCATCACTTAGAGGAAAGAAGAAGGATGAGAAGATGGAGAAGGAGGAGGAGAGAGAGAACGAGGGAGAAGAACATTGGATTGTGACGATGACTCTGATGGACTACTGACGACGACGACGACGATAGACAACGACGACGACGAAGCGAGAGAGTGTGAAGAGGTAAGTCTCAAATCTTGCGACACCCGCGACACTATCAACGATTGAAACAAGCAAGATTAAAAAAAAAAAAAAAAAAAAAAAAAAAAAAAAAAAAAAAAAAAAAAAAAAAAAAAAAAAAAAAAAAAAAAAAAAAAAAAAAAAAAAAAGCAGATAAATAAAATAAAATAAATGAACCTAACGCTAAAAGCAGGGAAGATATATTCACTACACCTGTGCGTGTGTGTGTGTGTGTGTGTGTGTGTGTGTGTGTGTGTGTGTGTGTGTGTGTGTGTGTGAGAGAGAGAGAGAGAGAGAGAGAGAGAGAGAGAGAGAGAGAGAGAGAGAGAGAGAGAGAGAGAGAGACTTACCTGTGACGCCAAAGCCCAGCCACCATAGCTGGTGGGCATGGACTACAGTGAGGCGCAGGGGAGGTCTTCGGGTGTAACACAGGACAGACGTGGGTGTATAGTCAGGGGGTAGGTGAATTATGATTATGATGATGATGTGAGGGCACTTACCTTGTAATGGCGATGGTCTGCATGGGCGGTATCTTCAAGTATTTCGGGTTGCCGCTGATGTCAACAATGTTGCATTGTCAATTCGTAGGCTGTAGTAGCTGTGTAGGGGTAGGCTGGGCGCTGAGCGCCAAGTAGGAGAGTGAAGGGATTGGACTATTATGTTCGTGTGGAGAGAGTATGCTATCCTGGTCATTGGTTTCCAATACTAAAAACCTCCATTGGTGTATTATTGGTACGATGCTGCTCTCTGGACACGATGTGACTATCTGGCTTTCAAAATGATGGTGTAATCTAAAATTGTCACCTCGCTATTGCTCATTTTTCCTTGCTTTTTTTAAATTTATTATTATTATTATTATTATTATTATTATTATTATTATTATTATTATTATTATTATTATTATTATTATTATTATTATGCGATCAGACTCGTTTTCTTTCTCAGTTCGCTTGCATACGAACAGGCTTCGCACCAAACTGGCGACAAGCGCCCAAACTCAAAGCTCAGAGATATGGTTGTCAAGAACACAATTTGATTGCAAGTTCACTGCAGACGGCTATGGCTCGACAACACCCAGCTACTTTGTTCATGCACAGGGTCACGCTGGATACCCACACGCACTACTTACTACACTCACAAGGGAGCAGAGAAAGACAGATAGACAGAAAAAAAAAAAAAAAAAGGACAAGACCAGGCGAACAAACCTACAGACATACAGACTACAGACAAACAGGGACATTGTGACAGCCACACGCACAGATACACAATCCGACACTGGCATACTCAGTGACACACAGTCGCACACAGTGCTATATAGTCATACTCGGATGCCACAGTCAGAAAACACAGATACACAGACCCACGGGAAACACAGTCACACAAGTCACACAGAGTGCACAGTCAGATGCACGATCACACACAGGCACATATATGTTATAACACAGATACACAGTGGAAACACATACAACAATTTGCATATGTGCAATGACACACACACACTTCAATACACCTACTGCTATGCCCATACCACCACCTTCCTCGCCCACTGCACTCCGGGCGTCCGCAGATCACCGTTGCCCAAGCCACTGTAGCTGCGCTCTCGTATGGCTCACGCAAGAATAAATGAATGACTGCATGCTGCCCCTTTATTTATACTTCTGAAGCTCATTGGTCTGCCTCTTTCCCTCGGCCCACGGTGCACACAGTCCCTCATGGTACTTGCTGGACTGGACTAGGACTGTCTGGACTGTACGACTGACTGCAGGGGGACTCACTGCCAACCTATTGAGGTCGTACTGCAGTCGCATTGCAGTTTAGTCCCCACTTGGCTCACCACTTGCCCACTTTCCTCTGTCAAAACGTGGGCTGGACATTTCTAGACTTCTGCAACTACGACCTACGACATACATCTAGGGACTACTACGACACCGGTCACAGGTTTAAACACGCGAGCATACTGTACACAGGTAAAGTGGGGTCAAGGGATCGAGTCCTGGGTTTGCATCAGCTACTGCAAATGGTGAAATCCATTTTCATTATTATTATTATTATTATTATTATTATTATTATTATTATTATTATTATTATTATTATTATTATTATTTCTGCAATCTGACTTGCTTTCTTCTCACTTACATGCATGCGGACAGATTTCACACTCTGCGACTCGGATGATGATGATGTATGCATGGTCTGCATTACGAACATTTGATTAGTCTTATCATTGGTACTTTGGTCTTTCGCTACGCTATCCTGTACTATGTAGGAAAGGTCGGTTCTTGTTTTGGTCTGCATCATTACGGTATGTGACATGCACTATCTCACGCAGATGTATATTGACACAGTGCACAGTGCCACATGCACAGGGTCACACACACAGACTTAGTGTCACATATACCGTGACACTGATACACATTGACACACAGACTTAGTGTCACATATACATGACATTGATATACAATGACACACAGACTTAGTGTCACATATACCGTGACATTGATACACAGTGACACAAAGACTTAGTGTCACATACACTGTGACACAGATACACAAGGTCACACACGCAGACTCAGTGTCACATACAATATAACACAGATATGCAGTCACACAGTCTCATACACACAGTTACACAATGACACACAAGTGCACAATGACGCACACGGGCACTGTGACAATCACACAAACGCAATAAACACAGTGACACTAAGACAAGGGTTCGTCTAAGGGGAGGTAAACTAACACGGTGGTAAGAGGAGCGAGGCTCTGGGAAGCCTGCCTTACCACCATATTAACAAGTATCATTGTAGTTAACTTAAAGGCTAGAGTGGTAAGAGGAGCGAGGCTCTGGGAAGCCTGCCTTACCACCATACTAACCATATACCTCTGTAGTAATTAATAGGCTAGGGTGGTAAGAGGAGCGAGTACCCGGGAAAGCCTGCCTTACCACCATATTAACAAACATCTCTGTAGTGACTTAGAGACTAGGGTGGTAAGAGGAGCGAGGCTCCGGGAAACCTGCCTTACCATCTCTGTAGTAACTAAAACACTAGGGTGGTAAGAGGAGCGAGGATCCGGGAAGCCTGCCTTACCACCATATTAACAAACATTTCTGCAGTGATTGAAAGGCTAGGGTGGTTAGAGGACCGAGGTTTCGGGAAGCCTGCCTTACCAACATATTAACAAACATCTCTTGTAGTAATTAAAAGACTAAGGTGGTAAGAGGAGCGAGGCTCCGGGAAGCCTGTCTTACCACCATATTAACAAACATCTCTTGTAGTAATTAAAAAGGCTAGGGTGGTAAGAGGAGCGAGGCTTCGGGAAGTCTGCCTTACCACCATATTAAATACTATCTTTGTAGTAACTAAAAGACCAGGGTGGTAAGATGAGCGAGGCTCCGGGAAGCCTGCCTTACCACCATATTAACAAACATTTCTGTAGTGACTGAAAGACTAGGGTGGTAAGAGGAGCGAGGCTCCGGGAAGCCTACCTTACCACCATATTAACAAACATCTCTTATAGTAATTAAAAGACTAGGGTGGTAAGAGGAGCGAGGCTCCGGGAAGCCTGCCTTACCACCATATTAGCAAACATCTCTTGTAGTAATTAAAAAGGTTAGGGTGGTAAGAGGAGCGAGGCTCCGGGAAGCCTGCCTTACCACCATATTAACAAAAATCTCTGTAGTAACTAACAGATTAGGGTGGTAAAGAGGAGCGAGGCTCCGGGAACCCTGCCTTACCACCATAATAACGATTATGACCTCCTGACCTTGATCTAATAAAGGACGATGAATAAGAAGAGCAAGACCCTCGAGGCCTGCCCTATCTCGAACAGACGCAGATCCCGAATAGTCTACCATACTATTACTAATCCTCTCGATAGACAGGGAATGGTGAAAGCCCTGAAAAAAGGGATCGATCCATTATTAACAGACCGCTTTCTGATTCTACTGAGGAGGAGGTAGAAGGAATGTGACACGTGTGAAATGACCTGCTACCTTAACCTATTGATTGATGCCGCACTTATGATTCTACTCCATATGAGATGGATGACAGTTTGTCTATGTATGTCCGAAGGGGAAAGTTGGCGACGTTAACTCTATACTTCTCTTCCTTCAGACGACAATTCCTAGAAGCTGATCTGATAAGAGGTTAGAGAGGCTGCCCATAGGGATTGATGTAGTATTATTCTGACTAAAATGAAGTTCTTTATAATGAACTTCAGATGGGGTCATGTTGATGGTGAAGAGGTATTGAGACATTGTTGAGCTGTGTGTGATTCCACATCATCCTGATGGAGGAGATTCGTTATGAGTCTATACAAGACTACATGTTGTTGCCTTATGGTAACAGGTTGGTTATCCAACTCAACCCTCACTCACCCTCGACACCCACACTTTGCATCAACCTTTGCACTAAATGGCATTTCCGTTTCGGGTCATTTGTCTAAAGGGTCTGTGTTTAGTCAAAAGAGGTCCTTGAATGACCAAGTCGAAAGGAGAATGTCTGATTTAAAGGTTTGGAAGTGTAAGTGTGATGTGTGTGAAAGTGAATGAATGGTTGACTCTGCTAGAATTGTGTAATGTGATTGACTCTTGTCTGCAGGTCAGTAAAACGTCCAGCCACATGCTATTCACTGCAACCCACTGAGAAACTTACACTATCCTGGACCTTGATCCAGCCATCACGTCAACGCGCGATTTCTACACTTAGGTTGAGTACCCAACCTTGTGTTTTCCCTGATTGTTAGGAAGATTATGAATATTGCTAAGGCGACAAACCTTATTCATGTCATGTTCATTTCATTTGTTCATGTTTGAAAGGTCAAAGACCTATGTTCTTCCCTTGACGAATTCGGACTGTTTATGTGAATGTGTTACGTGTATGTGACATCTCCTCGCCTAATTACCCAGCCTTATCTCACTTCACATGTATGTATGCTACGGTTAAAGGATTCTCATAAAGAGATATGTTGAATGGACTTAATCACTAGGTAATGTGGGAATATATTTTATATGCAACCCTTGATAGTTTAAGTACTGAGATGGATCCTGCTTTGAAAATGGGATAAGCTATGAGTGATACATATTAAGAGTTATTTAGTATGCATCTCACATGTATGTATCCTATGGTTAAAGGGTTTTTCATAGAGAGATATGTTTAATGGGCTTCATCACTAGGTAGATGGGTATGTGTCTTATACGCAACCCCTGATAATTAAAAGTATTGAGGGGATCCTACTTTGAAAATGCGATAGGTTATGAGTCACACCTATAAAAACTATTTCTAGGCAAAGCGTAGTATGCACGAACGTTCGTCAGTCGAGTTGACCTGATTTGTAAGTCGGTCCGGGAGATCCGCGCCCCGATGCCCGAAGCATTTACAGGGCAGTCTTAGGCGTTAAACCACACGTACACCTATACTACGACGATCGAGCAAACGCCCTCGGCTGGCTTACCTCTGCGATTGCAAATAAAACCCTTCGCACGTTAGTCAATAGCTCAGCAAGGATACGCGCACCTAACGGATGGTGACAACTCCCGCAGGTGGAGGTGAGTTGTACCTCGTGGGGTCTCTGTCATGTCGCAGGGAGTCGCGAGAGGTTTAGCTGGCTCGCACGGTCGGAGTTGGTCTTAGCTGAAACACTTCTAAACTCCTGCGTGATGCGACCGTGAGGTCCGATACTAAAAATTACTTTACGTCTGGGTGTGGGACCGTCGCACCCGACAGGTGGCGCCGTTGCCAGGGATCTCGCTTTCCAGTCGAGGTCCTCAGTGAACGAACTCGGGTAATGGTAAGACGATGATCACGGCAAAACAACAACATTTAAATGAGCTAACATAGCTTGTGATATATGAGTTGAGTTAACGTATGATAGACACTTAGAGTGGTACATGCATGAAGGAAGTGTGAAGTCTCGTCGACATTGCCAATAGATGTCACATTGCCCGACAGTTAGGCTACCTACTTGAAGGCTATGTGCGTTGGCAAGGTCATTGGTCATATAGACTGCATAGAAGATTATAGATTAAATTAACCTTATGAGTCATTGCCTACATAGTCTAACTAGATCGTCAAAGTTCTTGAAGCTATATGATATAGTTCTTAATAGTAGACCCGGTCTCTCTGCGGTTGTCTTACTGAGAGAGTGTACCGTGTGACATATCATGATCTACTTGAGATAATTGTCTTCTTCGAGGCTCTACCTAACATGGTATGATGATGAGGGTATTTGCCTATAAGGGTAGCTAATTAGTGAAGTTGTAATGACGAAAGGTCGTGCGCCTCTGTATGATAAATGCATTAGGGGATAATAAACGATGGTATATTTAGGGTCTGTCGAAATACAAAGGAGTCTAGAAGTTTAAAAGGACAAGCTTGAGGTATAAGACGTTGTAGCCTTAGAACCCGACTATAAGCATTTTGTGTGATGATATGAATAAATAAATAAAACAATTGAGAGATACTGTGCTTATTTGTCTTGATAAGCTAGGGGGTCAACTATTTAGTAGAGATCTGATTAAAATATTGTGCTAATCTGGTATGGAATCTGATTGATGAGGTTGCTCATTGAAAGTATAATTTAACCCTTAGAGGATCATGAGATACTAGTTAATTATCCACTCAGTGACTCACTAATCATTAGGGGCAAATAGTATAGTAAGCGTAATGTTAGGTTATCAACTTGAAAATTATGTATCGGTTTGAGATTGTATATGATAGAGTGCGATGATGAATCAGCTTTAGGAGTCATTGCATAAGGAGTTTATTTATCTTATTGTTGAAGCTATATGAATAGACTCGGACCTTTATCGATTGATTACTCAATATAATCAAAGTATGAGAGTGTCCACTTGAGGACAACCCCACTCCTTAAATTATATTATTATATAAGGAGTGATAAAATTATTTATTCCCACTGGTAAATGTATGAGACTTGGTATGAATGAATGTGTGTGGGAATGAATAACAAGTGTTTCAAATGACATATCATTGTATGTTTTGTTCTTGGTTGAGAGAAGTTGAACTTGTTATGTATATAGTTATTGATTGCTTSRCGACTGTTTGTGTCTGCCAGTATATGTTTATGAATTGCTTTCTTCGATAAGGATAGACAAACTGTGTGAAATCCACGTTCGGCATGRGACCGAAGATRAATGAAGTGACCAACCYTTAAGGAGAAGGAATTCTCTCAAAGGAAGGTCAGCATGCAGAACCTGTCCTTTGGGGGGATTGCAACGTTGATTGATACCTTTGCCTGAGAGGTTTGAAGAGGGTATAGTTAAGTCTTGTAAGCGGTAGTGAGACTCACACCGGAACAA
>BFEA01000730.1:255969-263469 GCA_003427395.1 Chara braunii | reverse complement strand
ATACGACTGATTGCAGAGGGATTCACTGCCAACCTATTCATGTCGTACTGCAGTCGCACTGCAGTTTAGTCCCAACTTGGCTCACCACTTGCCCATTTACCTCTGTCAAAACGTGGGCTGGACATTTCTAGACTTTAGCAACTACGACCTACGACATACATCTAAGGATTACTACGACATAGGTCACAGGTTCAAACACTCGCGCATACTGTATACAAGTAAAGTGGGGTTTAGGGATCGAGTCCTGGGTTTGCATCAGCTACTGCAAATGGTGAAATCCATTTTCATTATTATTATTATTATTATTATTATTATCATTTCTGCAATCTGACTTGCTTTCTTCTCACTTACATGCATGCGGACAGACTTCACACTCTGCGACTCGGATGATGATGATGTATGCATGGTCTGCATTACGAATATTTGATTAGACTGATCATTGGTACTTTGGTCTTTCCCTTCGCTATCTTGTACTATATAGGAGAGGTCGGTTCTTGTTCTGGTCTGCACCATTACGGTATGCGGCATGCATTGTCTCACGCAGATGTACACTGACAAAGTGCACAGTGACACATACACAGGGTCACGCACACAGACTTAGTGTCACATGTACCGTGACACTAATACATAGTGACACATCGACTTAGTGTCACATATACATGACATTGATATACAATGACACACGGACTTAGTGTCACATATACCGTGACACTGATACACAATGACATTAAGACTTAGTGTCACATACACTGTGACACAGATACACAGGGTCACACACGCAGACTCATTGTCACATACAATGTAACACAAATATGCAGTCACATAGTCTCATACACAGTTACACGATGACACAAAAGTGCAAAGTAACGCACAAAGGCACTGTGACAATCATAGAAACGCAAAAAACACAGTGACACTAAGACAATGGTTTGTCTAAGGGGAGGTAAACTAACATGGTGGTAAGAGGAGCGAGGCTCCGGGAAGCCTGCCTTACCACCATATTAACAAGTATCACTGTAGTCAACTTAAAGGCTAGGTGGCAAAAGGAGCGAGGCTCCGGGAAGCCTGCCTTACCACCATACTAACCATATACCTCTGTAGTAATTAATAGGCTAGGGTGGTAAGAGGAGCGAGGCTCCCGGAAAGCCTGCTTACCACCATATTAACAAACATCTCTATACTGACTTAGAGACCAGGGTGGTAAGAGAAGCGAGGCTCCTGGAAGCCTGCCTTACCACCATATTAACAACTATCTCTGTAGTAACTAAAAGACTAGGGTGGTAAGAGGAGCGAGGCCCCGGGAAGCCTGCCTTAACACCATATTAACAAACATTTCTGTAGTGGCTGAAAGACTAGGGTGGTAAGGGGAGTGAGGCTTCGGGAAGCCTGCATTACCACCATATTAACAAACATCTATTGTAGTAATTAAAAGACTAGGGTGGTAAGAGGAGCGAGGCTCCGAGAAGCCTGCCTTACCACCATATTAACAAACATCTCTTGTAGTAATTAAGAAGGCTAGGGTGGTAAGAGGAGCGAGGCTCCAGGAAGCCTGCCTTACCACCATATTAACGACTATCTCTGTAGTAACTAAAAGACGAGGGTGGTAAGAGGAGCAAGGCTCCCGGAAACTTGCCTTACCACCATATTAACAAACATTTCTGTAGTGACTGAAAGACTAGGGTGGTAAGAGGAGCGAGGCTTCGGGAAACTTGCCTTACCACAATATTAACAAACATATGATATAGTAATTAAAAGACTAGGGTGGTACGAGGAGCGAGGCTCCGGGAAGACTGCCTTACCACCATATTAACAAACATCTCTTGTAGTTACTAAAAAAGCTTGGTTGGTAAGAGAAGCGAGGCTCCGAGAAGCCTGCCTTACCACCATATTAACAAAGATCTTTGTAGTAACTAACAGACTAGTGTGGTAAATAGGAGCGAGGCTCCGAAAAACCTTCCTTACCACCATAATAACGATTATGACCTCTTGACGTTGATCTTATAAAGGACGATAAATAGCCTAATAGGGAGAGTAAGACCCTCGAGGCCTACCCTATCTCGAACAGACGCAGATCCCGAATAGTCTACCATACTATAACTAATGATCTCGATAGACAGGAAATGGTGAAAGCCCTAAGAAGGGATCGATCCATTGTTAACAGACCGCTTTCTGATTCTACTGAGGAGGAGGTAGAAGGAATGTGACCCGTGTGACATGACCTGCTACCTTAGCCTATTGATTGATGCCGCACTTATTCTACTCCATATGGGATGGATGATAATTTGTCTATGTATATCTGAAGGGGAAAGTTGGCGACGTTAGCTCTATTCTTCTCGTCCTTCAGACGACTATCCCTAGAAGCTGATCTGATAAGAGGTTAGAGAGGCTGCCTATAGGGAATTATATTGATGTAATATTATTCCGACTAAAATGAAGTTCACTATAATGAACTTCAGATGGGGTCATGTTGATGGTGAAGAGGTGTTGAGAGATTGTTGACCTGTGTGTGATTGCAGGTCATTCTGATGAAGGAGACTCGTTATGAGTCAATATAAGACTACATGTTGTTGCCTTATGGTAACTGGTTGGTTATCCAACTCAACCCTCACTCACCCTTGACACCCGCACTTTGCATCAACCTTTGCTCTAAATGGCATTTCCGTTTCGGGTCATTTGTCTAAAGGGTCTGTGTTTGGTCAAAAGAGGTCCTTGAGTGACCAAGTCGAAAAGAGAATGTCTGGTTAAAAGGTTTGGAAGTGTAAGTGTGATGTGTGTGAAAGTGAATGAATGGTTGACTCTGCTAGAATTGTGTAATGTGATTGACTCTTGTCTGCAGGTAAGTAAAACGACCAGCCGCATGCTATTCACTACAATCCACTGAGAAACTTACGTTATCCTGGACCTTGATCCAGACATCTCGTCAACGCACGTTTTTTACACTTGGTTTGAGTACCCAACCTCGTGTTTTCCCTGATTGTTAGGAAGATTAGAAATATTGCTAAGACGGAAAACCTTATTCATGTCATGTTCATTTCATTTGTTCATGTTTGAAAGGTCAAAGACCTATGTTTTTCCTTTGATGAATTTAAACTGTTTATGTGAATGTGTTACGTGTATGTGACATCTCCTCGCCTAATTACTCAGCCGTATCTCACTTCACATGTATGTATGTTACGGTTGAAGGATTGTCATAAAGAGATATGTTGGATGGACTTAATCACTAGGTAATTTGGGTATATTTGTTATATGCAACCCTTGATAAATTAAGTAAGTACTGAGAGGGATCCTGCTTTGAAAATGGGATAAGCTATGAGTGATACATATTAAAAACTATTTAGTATGCATTTCACATGTACGTATGCTATGGTTAAAGGGTTTTTCATAGAGAGATATGTTGAATGGACTTAATCACTAGGTAGATGGGTATGTGTCTTATGCGCAACCCCTGATAATTTAAGTATTGAGGGGATCGTGCTTTGAAAATGGAATAGGTTATGAGTCACACCTATAGAAACTATTTCTAAGCAACGCTTAGTATGCGCGAACGTTCGTCAGTCGAGTCGACCTGATTTGTAAGTCGGTCCAGAAGATCAGCGCCCCGATGCCGGACGCATTTACGGGTCAGTCTTATGTGTTCAACCGCGCGTATACCTATGCTACGGCGATTGAGCAAACACCCTCGGTTGGCTTACCTCTGCGATTGCAAGTAAAAGCCTTCGCATGTGAGTCAGTAACTCAGCAGGAGTACGCCCACCTAAGGGATGGTGACAACTCCCGCAAGTGGAGGTGAATTGTACCTCGTGGGTCTCTGTTCTGTTACAGGGAGTCGCGAGAGGTATAGGTGGCGCACACGGTCGGAGTTGGTCTTAGTTGAAACACTTCTAAACTCTTGCGCGATGCGACCGTGAGGTCCGACACTAAGAATTACTTTACGTCTGGGTGTGGGACCGCCGTGCCCGACAATGCGCCCTTAGAAAAAAGAGAAAATCAAAATGAAAGTTCATTTCACGTATAACGGTAAGCAAGGGGAAGATTTGCAATTGTGGATAGCAGAAATACAAACTTACGTTAGCACTACTCATGTTGAGGCCGAAAGCCAAATTGTGTTTTTGACCTCTTGTCTTGGCGAAGTCGGCAAGGAGTGGGTACTGTCTGAGGCAAACACTGCTGGCTTTGAGGATTTTGGTGAGTGGGCCAAAACTATCACCTTGCGAGAATTTCTCCAGAAAATCAAGGAGAGATTCCTCGACAAAACGACTGCTGACAAGGCATTTGACGAGCTCAAAAAAATTAATAAGAAGCATTGGACAACTGTGGAAGCCTTGTCTCACGAAGTGCATCGTTTGCTGCAGGTACCCAGTTTGAACATGTAGGACAATCAGGTCCTATACATTTACTCTCGTGCATTGCCTGAGCCCATCCGTGGACAGCTAGTGGCCGAGGCAAAATCCAGTAAGTATAACTATAGTCAGTTCGGAGACCTCACGTTCCAAAGGAAGCAGATGATCGCACAGGTGAAAGGAACCTATGCGTTCGTTGTATGAAGTGGTCCGTCTGGTGAGTATGTAAATGGTAAGCGGATCTTGTGGCGGCAGAAGCGACAAAATCACACCTCGTCGTCTTCGATGACGACACAATGGAAAAGTGGTCCCTCGACGAGGCCGAGCGTGGAGCAAACGGTGGCAGTGAGCAAAGGGTGACGTTACTGCCATGGTGTCCAACAAGGGTGGCACCACCTCAGGTGGATACAAAAAGAAGAAGAGATCACGCTCCTTCCCGGAGCATCCTGGCATTGCAACTGGAAGAGTCTGGGAAAAAATGAATCTGACAAGGGAAAAATGGCAGGAACGAATGAACAATCGGTAGTGTTTCAAGTGTGGCACTGCAGGGCACATTGTTGCATGGTGCCCTCTCATTCGTAACCCAAAAAGGAGCGGCCAGTAGGAGTAACGTCTGCTCCTACTGAGTTAGAGGGTTCAGTTGAAGGTAAGGTGCCTATAACCCCTTTCAACCCCTCGACTCGCATGGCAGAAGACTTTTTTTCGGTCCATCGCTCAGAACACTCTGACATTGTTTTGTGTTGTGTCTCTCTGAGCGAAATCCTTGGCGAACTTCGAAATGAACTGATTGCTTTGAGAAGTTCATGGACTAAGAAAACAAAGTCTAAGGGTGAATTGATGATTGCTGACATTGAGATTGCATGTACACTAGTGGGTGCTTTGTTAGATCCTAGGTTCACACGGTCCTACATTTCAGAAAAGGCAATTAAGAAGTTGCATATCGGAATGCGTGTGCAGGACCTACTGTGACCTATCACGTCTATGCCTGTAGATAAAAACACGATTACTGTCTCTCAATATGTTAGTTGTGTTGAGTGTTATTTTCGAACGAAGGAAGGAAAATAAATATTGCATGAAGTAACCTTCCTCGTAGAGAGTAACTTATCCTTTGACTTAATTTTGAGAATGGATTGGCACGAGGAGGCTGACCCATAAATCAAATTCAAGGAAAAGATTGTCAACCTGAAAGATGAAAATTCTAACATGAAACCAGTTAAACTGTTTCATAAGTTTGGTTATGACTCATCACTTTTTTCTATTGTATGAGTCTTCTTGCTTTTCGGAGTATGGTCACGAAAAAGAAGTTGGCATCAGACGTAATGATGGTACTCGTAAAGTGAGTCGGTCAGTGTTCTTCGTCCTATCCTCCTTCTGTAAAAACTCCTAACTGAATTTAAGGACTTGCAGGGGGATAACTGAATGTGATGTCAAGCACACTATCAAGATCATTCCCAAAAGTAAGATTCCCAAGGGACCCATCTATCGAATCTCTCATAGGGAACTGGAAGAATTAAAGAAACAACTGCAAAAACTTACAATGAAAGGATGGATTCGACCAAGTTTCTCTTCCTACAGTGCTCCTGTCTTGTTCGTGCCGAAAAAGGAAGGAGAACTTACACTTTGTATTGCTTATCGAGGGTTGTCATTGAACCTATTTTTCGCATTGATAACTTGTTGGATCACTGGCAGGGATGTAAGTATTCCACAAAGATTGATATGAAGTTATAATACCACCAGATCAAGGTGGCATTGAAGATCAACACAAGACAACCTTCCGAACCAGGTATGGTCACTACGAGTTCATGGTTATGCCTTTCGGATTGACTAATGCACCTGCTACTTTTCAAAGGTTTATGAATGAACTGTTTCGTCAATGGTTGGATCAGTTCGTAGTTGTACATCTCGATGATATCCTTGTGTATAGTGAAACACTAGAGGATCACGAGAAACATTTGTGAACGGTTCTACAGAAGTTCCGACGAGACAACTACAAACTGGATCCTAAGAAATCCGAGTTTGGTAAATCTGAGGTACTATACTTGGACATATAGTAAACGAAGAAGGATTAAGGCCTGAAGAGAAGAATATAACAACAATTTTGGATGAGCCCAAACCCAATACTGTCACTGAACTCAGATCTTTTATAGGACTTGCTAGTTACTATAGGACGTTCGTAAGGAATTTTTCAACGATAGTTGCGCCTATGAGAATACTTCTAAAGAAATAGCAATCTTGGTTATGGGACAAAGATTGTGAGTCTACATTTTGAAAGTTAAAACAAGTTTTAACTTACTATCCTGCCTTGAAATTGTTGATCCTTCTCTCTCTTTCATTGTCACTACTTATGCTAGTTAGTAAGGAATTGGGGCGGTGCTACAACTAGATGACGACAATGATATAGACTCATTGAGTTTATGTCCAAGCGCCTTCTGTCAGATAAAGTGGTTAAACTCCATATACGAGAGGGAATTGTATGCTTTAGTTGCAGCAATGGACACGTGGAAAAACTACTTGCTCGATGGACACTTCATTGTGTACTCAAACCACTCTACCCTGAAGTGGATAAAAACTCAACCCCGACTCTCCAACAAGTTAGGTAGATGCTTTGCAGTCATTGATACGTTCGACTTTGAATTAAAAATCATTAAAGGAAAGTCTAACGTTGTTGCAGATGCCTTTCCAGACAATCTGATTTCTTTGGAGCTATTGTCTCTTATCTTAATATTGGGAATGACTTTTTTGAAACATCAAATCCGTAAGGGTTACGTTGATGATCCAATTTGAAGCCCTGTCATTGGAACCAGGGTTGTCGACCCCCGGCCCCGGGACCCCGCCGGGGCTCCGGGGTTCCGGGGGTCGGCACCCGGGACCCCAGCCCCAGTACGGAAAAGAAAAAAAAAAAACATAATAATAATAATAATTAAAAAAAAAAATTGGGGGGTACGCACTGCCGGCGTGTAGCCTCTGGCATCTTTTATGTTGTGCTAAAAATGCCTAGACATGGGGTCCCCCCCAGGGGCGCGGACCCCCCTTGGCGGGTGCGGGGTTGCCCCAGCGCGGGAGTGGGGATGGGCTGGCGGGCCACGGTGTCGGGGGTGCGGAGCCGGTGGTGTGGTGGCAGGGGTGGGATGAGGGGCAGCGGGGTTGTAGGGGCCGGGGG
>BFEA01000730.1:245322-255614 GCA_003427395.1 Chara braunii | reverse complement strand
GTGTCGGGGTTGGGGGCGGGTTGCGGAGTGCGGTGCCAGGGTGGCGAAGCGGGGTGCGTTGGCGAGGTCACACGGTGGGATGCGGGGCCAGGACCGGGGTGTCGGGTGCGGTGCCTGCCACTGCCTGGGTGAACGGGTGGGGTGCGTGCCACTACGTGGGCGAGGTCACTCAGGTGACGGGGCGTGATTGCGGGTGCCGGGGGGSGSGGGGGTTGGCGGGGCTGGGGGCACTTGGCGCCCTGGGGGATGGTGGACGAGGCCGCGGCCGGCTGTTGGGGTGACTGGTGCGCCAGCTGCTGGGAGCGGGCTGTCGTCACTGTCGTCGATTCGTGGTTATGGAAGTTTTGGGATGCGGGGCCAAGATAGGGGTGTCGGGTGTGGTGCCTGGGTGACGGGGTGGGGTGCGTGCCACTGCGTGGGTGAGGTCACTCAGGTGACGGGGCATGATTGCGGGTGCCGGGGGGCATGGGGGGTGGGGGGCCCTGAGGGCACTGACGCCCTGGGGGGATGGTGGACGGGGCCGCGACCGGTTGTTGGGGTGACTAGTGCGCCAATTGCTGGGAGCGGGCTGTCGTCACTGTTGTGGACTCGTGGTTGTGGAAGTTTTGGGCCTTTTGGGCCTTTTGGCCCTTGTGGGAACTTCTTGCCCGTTGGGGGGTGGCCCTCTCCCGGGAGCTGTTGAGAATTGTTCCATGTAATATCGCCTGGGCAATGGGCCGCGTTATTAAGAGACGAAAAAAAAAAAAAAAAGATAGTCTGCTTTGATTTTGTCATAGGTACCTTTAGGGCAGTGGTTGGTGGTCCACTGGTCCCCACTACCTCAGGGTAACAGTTGTTGGGCACTGCGGGCAGTCGTTGATGCTTAACCACAATCGGGGTTAAGGTGGATTATCACTTACAGTGTAATCAGTTAGGGGATTTCTGCAGACCGATTGAGGGTTCACCCTCCTGACTCCTGAGTTCTGATGAGTCGGTGAAACTCCAACGAAACAGTTTGTCACAACCCCTCGTTTGTCACAACTCTCTCTCTCTCTCTCTGTATATATATATATATGTGTGTATATAAAAAATATATATACATATAAGGGCTGGTCCCCGGTTGCCCCCGATTGCCCCCAGCGCATTTTCGCTGGGGGCTGAATTTCTTTTGTGCCGGCGCGTACGTGTTCCCGAGGCCTCGTGGGGGCGGGCCCTTCCTCGCAATTTCAAAACCGGGTCTTGTAGGCTCGAATTTTTCAAGTCCAGAAAGTGGCCAATCTTGGTTGCCGATCGTCGCAGATCAGCGACAAAGATCGGTGAGGACCCCGTTTCTTAAGAAAAACGGGTAGAGGATATCCGCCGCTGATCTGTGCAGATCAGCAGCGGAGAACAGCCACACATTTTTCTTAAGATGTGGGCCGGGTAGGCCCCTTCTCCAATTTGTCATCTTGTGGTCCAATGGACCAGTTACCATTGGCAACATCTGATGCTTTTTCACCCTCAGCCACGCGGGGCATACTATGCTTTTGATGTGACTCTGCTGAGATTATATCCTTATGCGACGTCCCAACCATCTGTCGAAAAAGTTATGGGTTCGGATTTTGGAATCGTGATTTAAAAGTCGTTTGAGGTGCAATCCCAAGAATGAACCTAAGCTATATTCTTCCTCTATCTATGTCGAATGGACCTTGCTCCACTACATGTATCTAGACAAATTGCCAGGCAAGATACTTTCGGACTAACAACTCACCTTATGTAGAAACCAACAAACAAAAAACCCTCTGCCTCCACGAGCTGAAAGTTGGAACAATAATTTTTCTGCTGTCGAAATATAACCTGGAAGAGCTATAATTTCGGGCAAAGACCTCCTTTCATCACATCTGGTTCAGCTCGTGGGGTATCAATATTAAGTGACATACTCCATGAAGTGCTCCAGTCATGGGGGGATCGGACAAGTGAACTTGCTTACTTGAACCCTCCCCGAGCAAGTCATAGTTGCCTGAATATGTCAATAGTAACCCCCTGCCCCCCTCTGTAAGCCCCCTGAAAAATATTGTACCTTGAAAATTCTATTGCGGATTTGGACAGCTCTTGAAGAGCGCAGTCGGAATCTGCCCCCCCCTTAAAAAAAAAAAATATTTGGACACTTTTTTTTTAAAACCGGTTTCCCGGTTCACCCCCCGGGGGCTGGTCCGGCTCCAGTTGGACCGGGGTCGCTCAACCGGCCGTTTGCCGGTGTAGGGCCGAAGCCCGGTAGACTTTTGAGCCTTAGTCGACCCCACTGCGGGTCCCAGTTGGCTCTGCCCGCCCACACTCATGCTCAGGGCGCGGGTCATTCGTCCCAGGGTCACCCCCACCTAATGCTTTGAGATGGATGGGGGTGGGTCATCGCGGGGGGGAGCTTTGACATTGGGGATTTAGCTCAACCCTCACGTCGGGTGGTAGTCTCGCTGGTCATTCGGCAATGCTGATTTTTTTTTTGATTCGTGGTTGTGTTCTCAAGCAATTGCTCCCTCCACTACGCAGGCAGTCTAGGGGTTCTTTGAAAGTTTTCTTCTCTTGTGCGCAGGCTAAGCGTCATCCTTAGGCCGCACACCATTTCCCTAAGCATTGCAATTCTACAGCGTCATCGGGGTGCGACGATGCCATCCTCCCCCTCACTTTTACGCACCCTTCGAGTCTCATGCATCTCATCCATCATCCTTGACGCAGACCCCTTAGTCTTTTCGCGACCTTTACATGCATGCACACACAACTTCACATTTCCCTTGGCAAGATTGCACTTCATTCTCTCATTTACACTCCAAGTCTCAAACGCAAAGGTTATTTTCATGGATTGGCTTTATGCTAAGGGTCCCGTAGCCCCTTTGCCCCTCTTCCCTTTTCCTTTTGCCGCCCGGTTCCTCCTGGCCCTATCCTGCTCAAGGCATCCCTCGCCTTCACTTACCTGCACAGTCCCACGCAAAGCAAAGATCCATACAATTCTCCCATTGGGGTTCAACACATAGCCCTTCCCACATGCCTAACTTTCCTTTCTCTTCGGCCTTTTTTTGTGCTCAATCAGCCCATTCTCTTTTCGTAGTCATGCAGTCAGAGAAATGGTTGAGTCAAACTGACCTTGCTTCAACTTATACTTTCTCTCGGATTTCGCCTTTTTCCACTTTTTCAAACATCCTTTCCTTTGCCTTTTTGGTGGGTAACCTTCCCTTGTCCTCTTTCTCCACCAAGCGAGGTCTGATTTCTTTTACCGTTCCCACCCTGGCAATGTCACAAGTGAGGGGAGAAGGGTTAGTCATATGCCAAGTGAGGGGAAGGAAGAGAAGGGGCAAGGCAAAGAGGGAGAGAGAGAGGAGTGGGGGAGAGAGAGAGAGAGAGAGAGAGAGAGAGAGAGAGAGAGAGAGAGAGAGAGAGAGAGAGAGAGAGACAGAGAGAGAGAAAAAAAAGACTTCTCGTCCTAATCAAAATCATCACACCGTAGTAGCAGCCAAATGTCGGTCACCCATCCCATAGTGGGGGCAACCACATGCCGGTCACCCATCCCATAGTGAAAGAGCTACGGAGTGTTAAATCAGAAAACTACAACACACATGAACTTGACAATGTGAAGATTGAACTAGTGAAAAGCACATGCAAATGAGGGAAAGATCAACTAAGTATGAACCGAAACACTACAACACATACAAACTTGACAATGTGAAGATTGAACTAGTGAAAAGCATATGCACATGGAGTAAGGAGCAAACAAGCATGAATCGAAATATTACAACACACATGAACTTGACAATGTGAAGGTTGAACTAGTGAAAAGCACATGCAAATGGAGGAAAGATCAACTAAGTATGAACCGAAACACTACAACACACATGAACTTGACAATGTGAAGCTTAAACTAGTGAAACACATGCGCATGGAGGAAAGAGTAACCAACTGATGAATCGAAACACTACAACTCACATGAACTTGACAATGTGAGGATTGAACTAGTGAAAAACACATGTACATGGAGGATAGATCAACTAAGTATGAACTGCGACATTACACTCACATGAACTTGACAATGTGAGAATTGAACTAGTGAAAAACACATTTACATGGAGGAAAAATAAACTAAGTATGAAACGGAACATTACAACATACATGAACTTGACAATGTGAAGCTTGAACTAGTGAAAAACATATGCATATGGTGGAAAGATCAACTAAGTATGAACCGGAACACTACAACACACATGAACTTGACAATGTGAAGACTGAACTATTGAAAAACCCACGCACATGGAGAAAACAACAACCAAGTGATGACTCGGAACATTACAACTCACATGAACTTGACAGTGTAAAGATTGATCTAGTGAAAATCACATGTACATGGAGGAAAGATCAACTAAGTATGAACGGGAACATTACAACACACATGAGTTTTGATAATGTAAAGTGAAAGGCATATGCACATAGAGCAAAGATCAACTAAGTATGAACACGAACACAATAACACACATGGACTTCACAATGTGAGGATTGATCTAGTGAAACACATGCACGTGGAGGAAAGAGCAACCAAATGATGAATCGGAACACTATAGCTCTCATGAACTTGACAATGTGAAGATTGAACTAGTGAAAAGCACATGCACATGGATGAAAGATCAACCAAGTATGAATCGGAACATTACAACACACATGAACTTGACAATGTGAATCTTGAACTAGTGAAAGGCACATGCACATAGAGAAAAAATCAACCAAGTATGAATCGAAATGCCATCATGTGAGAGTTGGGCCAGGCATGTGAGTGAGACTTGCTCAAACACATGCCCATGACTTATGAATGCAACCAAGTTTGAAACGGAATGTCATCATGTGAGAGTTTTGTCATGCGTGTGAGTGAGACTAGCTCGAACACATGCTCATGCCTCATGAATGCAACCAAATGCGAAACAAAATGTCATCATGTGAGAGTAGGGTCATGCATGTGAGTGAGACTTGCTCAAACACATGCTCATGGCTCATGAATGCACCCAAGTTTGAAACACAATGTCATCATGTGAGAGTTGAGCCATGCATGTGAGTGAGACTTGCTCAAACACATGTTCATGGCTCATATATGCAACCAAGTTTGAAACGGAATGTGATAAGGTGAGAGTTGAGTCATGCATGTGAGTCTCAAACACATGTTGTTGGCTCATGTATGAAACCAACTTTGAAACGAAATGTCATCAACTACTATGTGATGGAAAGCACAAGCTGGGCTGGTTCAACACACAAGTCTTGAGCATGAGATCACCCATGGAAGAATCGGAACACTACTTACTAATGTGTGAGTGAAAAGCAAGACTTACAGTAGACCAAACCACAAGTTTTGAGCACGAGATCATCCATAGAAGAATCGGAGCACTACGTACTAATGTGTGAGCGAAATAGAGTAGACGAAATCACAAGTTTTGAGCACGAGATCATCCATAGAAGAATCGGAGCACTACCTACTAGTGTCTGAGTGAAATGCAAGAGTTGTAGTAAACCAAATCACAAGTTTTGAACAAGAGATCATCCATAGAAGAATCGGAGCACTAGCTACTAGTGTGCGAGTGAAAAACAAGAATTGAAGTAGACCAAATCACAAGTGTTTAGCATGAGATCATCCATAGCGGAATCGGAGCACGACCTACTAGTATGTGAGTGAAAAACAAGAGTTGAACTACACCGACTCACAAGTGTTGAGCATGAGATCATCCATAGAAGAATCGGAGCGCTACCTACTAGCATGTCAGTGAAAAACAAGAGATAAAGTAGACCAAATCACAAGTGTTGAGCTTGAGATCATCCATAAAAGAATCAGAGCACTACCTACTAGTGTGCGAGTGAAAAGCAAGAGTTGAAGGAGACCAAATTACAAGTTTTAAACAAGAGATCATCCATAGAAGAATCGGAGCACTACCTACTAGTATGTGAGTGAAAAGCAACAGTTGAAATAAACCAAATCAGAAGTGTTGAGCATGAGATCATCCATAGAAGAATCGGAGCACTACCTACTAGAGTGCGAGTGAAAAGCAAGAGTTGAAGTAAACCAAATCACAAGTTTTGAACAAGAGATCATCCGTAGAAGAATCGGGGTACTGCCTACGATTGTGTGAGTGAAAAGCAAGAGTTGAAGTAAACCAAATCACAAGTTTTGAACAAATGATCATCCATAGAAGAATCGGAGCACGACTTACTAGTGTGTGAGTGAAAAGCAAGAGTTGAAGTAGACCTAATCACAAGTTTTGAACAAGAGATCATGCATAGAAGAATCGGAGCACAACCTACTTGTGTGTGAGTGAAAAGCAAGACTTGAAGTAGACCAAATCACAAGTTATTAGCAAGAGATCATCCATGGAAGAATTGGAGCACTACCTAATAGCACATGAGTGAAAAACAAGAGTTGGAGTAGATCAAATCACAAGTTTTCAGCAAGAGATCATCATCACAAGTTTTGAGCAAGAGATCATCCATGGGAGAATCGGAGCACTACCTGCTAGCATATGAGTGAAAAACAAGAGTTGAAGTAGATGAAATCACAAGTTTTGAGCAAGAGATCACCCATGGGAGAATCGGGGCACTACCTACTAGCATATGAGTGAAAACTTAGAGTAAACAAAATCACAAGTTTTGAGCATGAGATCATCCATGGAAGAATCGGAGCGCTACTTACTAGCACATGAGTGAAAAGCAAAAGATAGAATAAGACCAAATCACAAGTTATGAGCAAGAGATCATTCATGGAAGAATCGGAGCACCACCTACTACTATATGAGTGAAAAGCAAGAGATAGAGTAGGCCAAATCACAAGTTATGAGCAAGAGATCATCCATGGAAGAATCAGAGCACTACCTACTAGCATATGAGTGAAAAACAAGAGTTGGAGTAGATCAAATCATAAGTTTTGAGCAAGAGATCATCCATGGAAGAATCGAAGCACTACCCACTAGCATATGAGTGAAAAACAAGAGTTGGAGTAGATCAAATCACAAGTTATGAGCAAGACATCATCCATGGAAGAATCGGAGCACTACCTACTAGCGTATGAGTGTAAAACAAGAGTTGAAGTAGATGAAATCACAAGTTTTGAGCAAGAGATCATCCATGGAAGAATTGAAGCACTACCTACTAGCATGTGAGTGAAAAGCAAGAGATAGAGTAGAGGTAAGGGAAGAAGGAGAGGAAGAAGAAGAAGGAGATGAAGAAGAAGAAGAGGAAGAAGAAAGAAACGAGAAAAAGAAGAAGAAAAAAAAAAAAAAAAAAGATAAGAGAAGAATGAGGGAGGGGAAGAAGAATAATAAAGAGGAAGAAGAAGAAGAAGCAGAAGAAGAAGAATCTTCTTCCTTCCACTCACCTTGTTAGTGTCTTTGAGATGGATTTTCAACCTTGATGAGGCGTCTTCCTCCTTGCACAACTACTTCCTTGGCTATGGTTTTTTTCTTCTTCAAGCGTCTCTCTCCTTCCTCTTTCTCTCCACCCAAGCTATGGCAAACTCCTCTCACTATGACTATGGAGTCCTCCCCTCTAGGAGGGCTAATGAGACTCTTTCTAGCCTTTCTCTCCTCCTCACATCCTGGGGCTATGGTGGATCACCTCCCTATGTCAGCCTCACTACCACTAGCCTTCAAAACTCTCCCTAGCTCATAGTCTCCTTTAAGCTCCCACACTGACATGGGTTCCGCTCTCCTCTCTCCAAGTGAAAGAGTGGTCTTATGAGCTCACATGGGCAGCATGGACACTCTTCATGCAATTGTGAGTGTGGCGGATTGAATTCCCATCTTATGTAGGCTGAAACCAGCAGTCCGGCCAGCCCAGGCCTCCCTATATGCCTTAAGGTGAACCGAGGTACCCCCAAGGCAAAATTCCACTACTAGGCCCTTCCAGAGGTATCCGGGCCTCATTTTGGCCAAGTACATGTAGTTAGAGTGGTTGGTACCAACTCGGTTTGCCTCTTGGCCTCCTTCGCCCCCTTTTCACTTCAAAATTGTTGCCCCCTTGGGTCCTAATGCCCAAGGGGCAATTTTACTTGAGAGAAAAAGGCCTAGTGGGTTTTTTTCTTGATTTTTTCAGTTTCTACCCCATTTTGGGTAGGCCGAGATATTTTTCCATGCAGCGGTGCATTTTCAACCTTGGATCAACCTTGGATCTGGCGGAGATCCAAGACCAATAATATTTCGTGTCACCCCCAAGTAACCCTTGCTTCAAATTTGAGCCCCTAAGTCCACTTTTTCAATTTTGTGTGCATCCGACTCTCTTTTTGGGCCAAATGCATAGTTTCGTCTCTGTCCCTCTTTTGTTTCTTTCCATTTTGGGCCGCCACCTCATTCCGGAGCTAACCGTTTTTTACTGGCCCACAAAAAACGGCTAGTTCCTCTCCACCATGAGATCTGATCTTAGATCCATGGTCCATAAAGAAAACGGTCATCTCCTTTTTGCATTTTTCCTTATTTTTTTCTTTTTAATTCAGATATTGTGGAGATATGGCCCCACGGGGCATATCTCTGCAATCCGGATTGCCCTCCCTTATTCTAGGAGGATGAGGTCACATTTGGGACCTTTCAGTCCCTACTGTGCAGGTCCCAATAGGCCGGCACATCTTCCTCCACTCTTTTTTCCCCTTTTGTCTCATTCTCCCTCCATTTCTCTCTTTTTTCTTTCTTTTTCTTTTATTTCAGTTGTGTCAAGTGTCAAATAGTTGTGCACCCTCTATCTAGGCCTTGGGCCCATATTCATGGTCAGATTCATGGCTGGTCTTTGACCGTTATATCTCGAATTTCAACAATGGCATCCCCATGCTCCTAGGGGGCTCCATTTTGCCTGAACCTCGAACTTCCACCATTACTGATGGGGTAAGACTATGCCTTCACCATATTGGAGCAATTCATTTGGTAGTGTCGCGGTCGCCCATAAAATTAAGAAAGTCATCATTAAGGCGAATAAAGCAATAGCTTCAGTTAAAGCAAAACCTAAAATGGGTAGGGGTCAGAGGTGAGTCTTTGCCCTCCGTTTGTCCAATCTTGAGCTCCTTTTGCTCCGATTTTCTATGGGCCGTCTTTTTCTCATGTTGAGCCTCTTGAGGCTCTATTTTCGCATGCCTAACTAGTCCGAGATATCTCGGATTGCTGGGCAGCCCTCCCAACATCATTATTTTACTTTTTTTTCTTCTCATGACTCTCCCACTTACTCCCACTAGTGTTTGCACTTGTGGTGCTAATATTTTCCACCGTCTAGATCCTTGATTTCGACGGTGTCGTTTGCTTGCGCAATTATTTCTTGTGTTGGCTTATGGTTCCCGTGAGACAGTTCAAGTCCCCACCACTTTCCTCCGTACTAGCTCCATTTGGAAGTCCCGCCGAAAGTCCCGCCGGCGCATGTCCCGTTTTTCGACTTTTATTATTTGTGCTCATTTGGTCCCCGACAACATCCCGGATGGTGTCCCATTTTTATTTTGGAACCCCCTTGCCTTCGGTAGTCCCAATATCTCTTCCTTGGGTGTCACATGTCTGCCGATTTTTCTTGGCCGTGAGATCTCATCTCACGGTTACTGCTGACCGTCTTTATTTGCCCCATGTCGAAATTACTCCTTTCTAGCCTTAGGGTTTGTCGTGGCTCATTTTCCCTTCTCCTAGGCATCCCCATGCAGTCCGTTATCTCTCGGAATGCATTCATGGTCATTTTCTTAGTCCCACAACCCCACAACTTGCCTCATGCTAAAAGAAAATAAAGTGTTTGATTTCTAAGTGCATTCGAGCTCAATATTGGCTCCGGATGCACCTAAAACATATGTTTTCACTTCCCCATGCAGTTCGTCGCAACTTGGAGTGCAATGGGGATCAATTCTCTAGCCCCAATGCCCCACAACTAGCCCCTAATTGAAAGAAGAAGAAACGGTCAACTCCCAAGTGCATCCGGACTCAATTTTGGCTCCGGATGCACCTAAAACTCGTGTTTCTCCTCCCCCATGCAATCCGTTATTTTTCGGTTGCATGAGGCCTTGATTTTCTTTGTTTTTCTTCGCAAAAAAAAAAAAAAATGAAAGTTTTTTGTAACCGCTATATTCCAAAATGAATATGGTCGCGGATGTATCTCCCCAAGTTGTCGTTTTTTACCTTTAAGGTTTTTTTCTTTTTTTTTTTCTTTTCTCTTTTCTTTTTTTTTCTCTTTTCTTTTCTTTTTTTTTCCCTCCTTTCTTTGACAGTAGGGACCTGCCAGTCTCTACTTGTGGCAGTCTCTACTGACGGCCAACTCACTCACTCCCTCTCACTCTTTTTGTTTTATTCTCTCACTTTTTTTTTTTT
>BFEA01000730.1:230783-245284 GCA_003427395.1 Chara braunii | reverse complement strand
TTCTCCCACTTTTTTTTTTTTTTTTTTTTTTTTTCTAGCATGCCTAGTGTCAAGTGGCCGTTAAGGCCCTTTTCTAGCCCCTTTCTCTTAGTTTTGGCCCTTCCTATGCCCAAGGTGCAATCCGTTATATCTCGGACTGCAATAATGGCCTTCTCATACCCGTGAGAGCTTCCTTTTACCTCTATTTTTCTCCCACAGTGACCCCTCTTGGTCCGATTTTCTCCAGGAGGCCTATTTTTCTCATTGGGTCTTCTTTGACTTCATTTTCTTGAGGGAGGCTGATCGAAGATTTTCTGGATTGCTCCCATGCCTCCCACTTCAAGTTTCTTTACTTCTTCTTTTCCTTTTAGCCTCCCCGTTAGCTACCGCTAGTGCTTGCACTAGTGGTGCTAATATTTTTGGCCGTCAAAATCTCGATCTTGACGGTGCACCTTGCTGTAATTATTTTTTCTTCATGTTGTGCCACCGTTTTCTCTTGAGACCTTCTCATGCCTCCGCCACTTGCCCCATCGGTGGACCCGATACTCAGTCCCGTCGGTGGTACCCGACAGTTTGTTCCGTCGGCGGTCCACGACACTTAGTCACGTTGACGGTCCCCAACATATTTTGTCCCGGATACCATTATTTTTACTTAGTCCCACGTGCCCCTTGGCGCCTTTCCCCAAGGTGTCCCACGTTCTTTGGGTCTCTACCGCCCTATAGTGGCCCTTCTCTCTCCCTTTTTCTTGGGCCTTGCGTGCGCTATTTTTCTCCGGCCGCGGGGCCTCCATCCAACGGCTCCCTTTAATTGTCGTAGGTGGCCCCCATGTCGCGCACTTATTCTCTAGCGTCCCACAGCCTCCGGGGCCGTCCACCTTTGGACTTCCTCATTCTTTTGTCGCCGCCGCTCCGTGTTCGCCGGGCCAATGGCCCCTTGGCCTTGGTCTTGCCGAATTCCGACGGCCCTTCTGGCCTCACGCTACGTTCTATGTGCCCCTGTCCTGGCGCTCACTTTCTTGCCGTTGCTGGTTCTTTACCCGACGGTTTCCAACCCAGAGCATCATTCCTTCCGACGGCCTAGTCCTTTGTCTTTTCTCTCTCTTACCTCCTTACTTCAAAATTCTCTGTCGTACACATTCTGGCTATATACGGTCTCTCGATGACGGGATGTTATTCGGGTCCCACCAGTCCCGACACATTCCCCCCACTCATTTGCGATGTCCTCATTGCGCAACAATCGTCTGTCAGTCAGGTTTTGGAGGGATGGATGGGAGAGGAGGACGGGATGTCATAGATGGTTAGTTTGCCAGAGTCTGTTTTGTCTTTCTCGCTCCTGTCTCGGGTCTCTTCTAGTCTCTGATCCTCGGAGCGGGGAACGGGTGTATAGGATTCAAACTTTCTTTGTCCTTCAGGCATCTCATATCTCATTCCTCACTCTTAGAGCATCAGATCCCTTTCGTCTCATTCATTACTCTTAGAACATCAAACCTCTTTCGCCTCATTCATCACTCTTAGAACATAAAAACCTTTTCGTCTCATTCATCACTCTTAGAACATCAAACCCCCTTTCGTCTCATTCATCACTCTTAGGACATCAAAACTTTTTCGTCTCATTTATCACTCTTAAAACATCAAAACCTTTTCTTAACTTCCCTCTTCTCATTCATCACCCGAAGTACATCAAGCCTTTTCTCAACTTTCCTCTTTTGTTGCCCCTGCTTCTCCCCCGAACCTTGTCATTCCAAATGCCCTTTTGCTGTTCCTCCATCCACCCTATGCCAACCAAGTCTTTTTTCTGGCCCTGGTCGCCCTCAACGCTTCTTATACTCGGCTTTTCAGCCCGTGCAATCCACGCCTCCCGTCATTCTTTCCTCAATCTCAAGCTCAACCAAATCCACACGTATTTTTTCCAGGTCATTCTGCCCAGTTTTTCTCTAGTCCTGCCTTTTCACATGCAAGTTTCCCTCATTCGACCTCTCTTGTACTCGTGCTCGATCAATTTTTCCAAGCCTGTTACCCAGTCCATTTCATATGCATTTTTCTTCTTGACGTCTTGCCAGACCTTTTCTCAAGCCTGCGCAAAGTCAATTACACAAGCATTTCTCTTCTTGTAATCTTACCAGACTTTTCACAAGCCCACACAAAGTTCATTACACAAGTATTTTTCTTGTGGACATCTTGCCAGACCTTTTCTCAAGCTTGCGCAAAGTCGATTACACAAGCATTTTTCTTCTGGACATCTTGCCAGACCTTTTCTCAAGCCCGCTGTCGGTGCGAATACCCTGACAAGGGTATCCGCTTTGGTTTTTGCAGTTGACAGAAAATAAGTTTAGTTTAAAGTTTGAATTATGTAGCGTGAGGCATGACAATATCCGAGAGCTACGCCGACTGAATAATTGATGGAAAGTAGTGGGTATGTGAACGCGCAGTTTAAAGCGCGCGTGTGATTTTTTCCTTTTTTTTATCGTAAAACCGGCGAGGCTGACCGGTTGGTCCTTTCCCTTGATTAAACCATGGTGTTGAAATTCTTTAAGTTCATTGGCCGACGTGTTTGGCCAACGGTAGAACTGGCGCACCGGTAGGCATGTGGGCAGGCTACGACGCGATTTGGTAGGCCGGCGTGGACACTTAGTGGTCATGGGGGCAAATGAGGGTTGAAGGACAGACCAGGGCGGTATCTCGACCATGAGTACTGCGCGGTACCACCTTATATGGGTGGTTGCGCTTGCTGATACCAAGCTTAGGCATAACCCTATAGGTTACGATACTGGATTATTGTGGCAGAGGTATGGGGTTCGAGGCTAGCAAGCGTCAGCACGGAGTAGTGGAGCGTTGGATGGGCTGAGGGGTTGAGGGTCCCGCGGGACTATCCCCCTTAAGTTTTGTCAGGGAAGTCCGACCACGGACCCGCATGGCAGGATCCGGGAAGTGCCGAGAGGTCCCTCTGTCTCGGCCCTTCGACATTTTCTTTCTTTTATTTTTCCAAGTCAATATTATTATTTTTCTTCGTTGTTCTTTTGTTAAAAACAGTTGTTTAAGCTCGGCATAGGTTCCGAGGCTGGCCGTAGACCCAAGAACTTAGCTCAGAGGGTACACTTATGAACTATTGGGATACGGACCCGACCTTGAACCCAGGGGGTGGAGTTTGACGAGTAAAAATCGAGCTTCGAGCGTCCTGATTGACCCGGGACTGTCTAGGTTTCGGTAAGCTCCGCGGGGTATTACCGTGGCTGAAGTCCTCCGAGACATCCGTTAAAATTGGAACGATACAGAGAAGATTAGCATGGCCCCTGCGCAAGGATGACACGCATAAATCGAAAAACGCCCTCGGCTGGTCCACCTCTGCGATTGCAGCTGATCAACTTTCGTATTGTGGGCTGGTAGCTCGGCGGGGATACGCCCACCGAAGGGAGGTGACAGCTCCCGTAAGGTGGAGGTAAGTCGTGCCTCGCGTAGGCCCTATCCTGTCGTAGGGGCTCGCGAGAGGTATGGCTGGCGCACTCGGCCAGAGTGGCTTTGTGGAAGCTCCATGTGCAATTACGAGGAAGGTGTAGTCCAACTCTTGCGTGACGCGGTCGGGAGGGTCTCGCGCTGCCCTTGTGCGGTGTCGGACCGATGCGCTATACACCGCACAAAGTCAATTACACAAGCATTTTTCTTTTGGACATCTTGCCAGACCTTTTCTCAAGCTCACGCAAAGTCAATTACACAAGCATTTTTCCTTCTGGACATCTTGCTAGGCCTTTTCTCAAACCCGTGCAAAGTCAATTACACAAACATTTTTTCTTCTGGACATCTTGCCAGGCCTTTTCTCAAGCCCGCGCAAAATCAATTACACAATTTCTTGAGCTCATGGTAACCTTCTCTTTTGTACGCTTTTTCATCGGTAGATGGCACACCTTTCCCCCACTCAAAATGCGATGTCCCCATCGCACAACTGATTCTCACTCGGAGGTACAGAACCTTGGCCCACCAACTGAGTCAAGAACAACGACCCACCTGCTCATCGAAGGGAAGGTAATCAGTCCTCCCTCGGCAGGTAGCGCCTACTCCTTCTACTTAGTCCGACCTTTTGCCAGTATGGGACGGACGTCATTTCTGAGGTGCCACCTCACATCCGACAGGTAGGTCCAGTCAAAACCTCCCAGGACCCCGTTTTGCCATAAAGGCGTTTCTCGCGAACCGTTTCTCCCGAGTGGTATTTTTTTGGATCCGGGCTCTTTCTTTCAAGAGAGTTGGGGCTCGCTATTAGTCTGCGAGTACAGTTACGAAGACCTCGCGGTAAGTCCTAGAACAGTTGTAATGATCCGGCAGGGCGGTGTCACTCGCCCTGTGGTGGATGCGGATTCCACCCGGTACTGCGCCCGGCCTCTCCCTTTGGACAGTGCCGCTCAACTTATTGCGAGCAACCTTGGTCCATCCCAAACGGCCACGCCGCCCCTCTACGGTATGACGTGTGGTTGGGGAGAGCAAATGAGACTTAGGAGAAGAATGACTCTCAAGCCCGTTTGGCTCCATGCCCTTGACGTTTAGGTTCTCAACATAAGCCGCAGTTTGAACTCCCCAACTAGAGCTCTTTGTCGAAGTTAGTTCTGGACGGCTAGCACCAATCAAAGAGAAAAATGCCTTGGTCCTTTAACCCTTATCCTTCTTTATGAGGAACAGGTCGCGCTGAGACTTTCCCTTTTAAAGGGCAGAGGTCCTGGGGTCGCAGTGCGAGCACCGGTATCCCCCTCTTGTTGAGGCCCGAGACTAGAAAAAAAAAAAAAGCTCATTCAATGTTATTTCCATATCTTTTCCAATATGCCTAGGGCCCCCTGTTTATGCAATGCAATTTCCAATTATCAGGCAAACACTCAATCAAATGTCATTTTCCAGTTCTTTCTCAAGGCTGATTCTCATGGCTGGTCCGACAACCTCCCTTCAACAAGACCACCCCTTGTGACCGATCTGGTGGTCGCTTTTTCCATAGTCACCTTCCAAGGCCAACCCGTCAGCCCACCTTCAATCCTCATCTTTCACATTTCCCAATATTCAGTCCTTATGACCGTCCCAACGGTCTACGCCCTTCTCGACTTAAGGCTCGGCCTCCTTTTCAAGGCATCAATCTCGTTCGTCCATTCTCATGGCTATTCCAATGACCGACCCACGGACTTTTTCTATTTCACAAGGCTCACTCCAACTCATTCTCAACCAACCTTTCTCAATCAGTCATGCACAGGACCCCAGTGCCTATTTCAAAAGAAAAGACCCTTGTCAGGGACCATTTCCGAACAATTTGGTTAGGGTCATTCTTTTCCATTCAAGTCGAATAGCCTGGTTAGGGTCATTCTTTTCATTCAAGTCGAATAACCTAGTCAGGGTTATTCTTTTCATTCAAGTCGAACGACCTTGTCAGGGTCGTTCTTATCCATTCCAATGTAGCGCCCGAGAGGGTGGGCCTCGAGGACACGGATCCCATCTTTTACTAGGATGGGGTTAGAAGGTGGCCATCTTTTGCAGTTTTATGCGTGCGGTTTCCTTCATCCTTTCTCAATACAATTTACTATTCATGCATACATCCGACTTAGCGTCTAGTGCTCGAGTTGAGACTTGCATCCTCAAGCAGCGCTAGCCCGCCTGGCTGTTCAACCATAGCTCACGATGCGGACCCTCTCGTCATTTTCTCTCTTGCTCACTCTCACAACTTGAGCCCTTGCAACATAACTTTGACTCAGTCGGATTAGGCTCCTAGAGGAGGGTTATTTTCACGCCCCTCTACCCATAGGTTTACTAACCATTTCTGATAATCTGACCACACCCATTCACCCTCGAACCAATACTTCATTTGAACGAGATATTTGCAATAGTTATAAAACAATATCTAGCCCCCCACAGTCCCATCGAGGTTGTTTTCTCCGGTCCTTATCCCAGTGTTTTCGGCCAGTACCGAACATCTCAAGGATAGCTCACGCGAAAGGTAGCAACAACGGCCATCATCAACCTGTCTCGCCTTTGTCAATACATGAAGGACTGCACATAGTCCAGACTATACCCAAAGGCGACCTATATAACCAATTCACCATCTTTTATTCCGCATACATCCTATGTACACAGTTTCTCTTGACACGACTCATCTTTTCTCATTGGCCCCTCGCCTCTTGGCCTCTTCAAGCTCTTTTGATTGCGAGGGCGCATCCCATCCTAGCTTACGAGCAAAAAAATCTATTCCTTTTCGTCATGCGGACATCTCAAGCGTTCCATCATCGTAGGAAGCTCATAATCGCCCTTCCTCATCTTTCTTCCGACCTTGATAGCCCATATTTTTTCATCAACCTCCTGATAAAACCACTGACTGTATAATTGTCCAAATTCCTCATCCTACTCTGTGGCATTTCCTTAAAGGTATCAAACTCATGTCCTTCTTCCCCTTCAAGTTTGACTACTTCCTCCGCCTATTCCTAATACCGATAGCTTGGTGAGGGTCCCCCCTGCACACCTTTCACTTTTCCTTTTCTTGTTTTCAACCATCCTCGCCCTCACATCCTCTTATCCTCAAGTCGCATTGCTCAACTTGGCGCCTTTTTGTTGGTGAGGTCCTGTTGTGTTTCCCTCTTCCCTTCTGCTTTCTCCTCCTAAGCTTACTTCCTCTCCTTCACTCTCATCCTCGGGTCGAGCGTCTCTTCCCTTACCCTTGTTGAGTCACGGGCCCATCCTATCAACATTTTCTCTACTCCTCTGGTTATGTGTGGACCCAGGATCACAATCCATGGTAAAACTCCTCCCCTGTTTCCTTGGAGCGCCCCTCGTGAGTAACCCATTCCTCTGTCCAGGGGGTCAACCCATCCGCCGTCACTCTCAGCTTCCCCTTTTTTCAAGTCTTTTAGTGGTTCCCATCATTCTTTCCCATCCTCAACACGGACTCGGCCCCTGGTGGGTTCCTAGTGAAGCTCGCTTACTTCCTCCTCCTCCATTGCTAAAAATTCCAGGTTGTTTAATGTCACTATAATGTGTCTCATTCCCCCATGCGAAGCCCAACCAATCCTCTCTTCGTTAGGACCTAGGATATGTCCCTTGAGGGTCCTTGAATAGCGCATTCTTATGATATCATAGTTAAGCTTTGAGCAATTCCTAGCGAAGTGTCCCACCATAGTACAATCTCGACATGATTCCTTGGTGCGATCCCTTTGATCGGTCCGACGCTCGAGTCTTGGACCGAGGGTTTCTTGCGGCACCAGTGCGGTTCGAGATACCTGGGCTTGTACCTCCCGGGGGGTATCTCTTATCTTTTCTCCCTGATTGTTTGCTCCTTCATCTTGATCGTACAGCCCCTTCGACCCCCCTTTCACTCCGTATCCAGTTGTCGTTAGGGCCTTGTATCCCTCGTTGTTTTGTTGGCGACCCTCTGTTCTGACACTCCTTTCTTGGTCGAGCCAGACTGTCAGTCTCTCCCTCTGGTTCCATAGTTCACGATAGTCCTCATTTGATAAGGGCTTTCCCCTTGTTTGTTGACTTACTCCATGGTCCGGTCCTGGCTCCCTTGCTTTCTTTGTGGTCTCTTCCTCCGAGGGTCGTACTCCCTGTTGTACCCCCGCATCTCCGCCCATTCCCCATCCACTGGGTTTCCTAATCATGTGCTCGCGTTGTGTCTCCCCTTGCCGTTCCTCCTTGTGTAGCTCCTTGTCGTCCATAGTCTCGATGTCTCTTATCATTTCCTCAATCACACCTGTCTTGTAATTCGCTACCATCTTCTCCATTTCCTTAAGTCTTCGGAGGGTATCCGCCACCTTCCTTTTCTTCGTCAACCCTCCTCCTGAAATTTGCGACTCTTTCATATTACCATACGACTGACCTTATTCCTTGAGAGTCTGCGGGTTTTTTCTGTCTATGGCTCTCTTTCCCCAAAATACCCCTTGAATCGTCTTTGACCCCCTCGATGTTGAACCTTCGGCCGACATTTATCCTGTCGTCTTGATCCTTTGGATTCCGACCACCCATGTTGTATGTCTGACCACGCTGGCTTCTTCGGCCCTTGCCGTTGTTTGTGACACCCATAACGTATCAGACCTGCATGCCATACAACCGAAAGAAGGAGGGACTTACTTTAGACTCTACCCCTCATAGTTTTCATATTGATATCAGCTCTCGAAATGTTATCGTCTTCAAATCAGTTCAATCCTTTTCTCGTCGGGGGTGTCCTCCTGCTTCCTCGTGCACCTTAGGGTCCTCTAAGTCTACCATGTATGTGTCGTCATGCAGATGCATCCCTATCATTTCTACATTGGCGCACCACGGTCTCCCGAGGATTATGTCATAGTCCATTTCGTCTAACACGATCATCCCATGAAATGACCAAATCGATTCCCAAGGACGCAGGCAGCGCGAGGCATTGAGGTTGCATAGTTCTGGTTTCTTTGGCTTAGCTTATTCCCAAAGTAGCCCCGTTTCCGTCCTCTAATTGCTTCCCTAAGAAGGGGCCGCGACCGGCCCTGCTGCTCTATTGAGCCAAAGGACGTGACTTAGTCCCTCCAATGACAAGCTCGTTTAGAGTGCCCAGTTTGTCGTGCCGGCACGTAGGAGTCCTGGTTGGGCTTCCCGTTAGGAAAAGTTCCCGAGCAGTACTCCCTTTTCAACTTCCAGGGTCATGGCAATCATTACGAGTCTATCCTTCCTCTTTATCCCGTAGTGGTTTTTGATCGTCCGGGTCCGGAGGTCCTTCCCTATGTCCACCGGTGAGCCCCTGTATGTAGCGGAATATACTCGACTTGCCCTATTGGCTTGCCTCCGGGTGCTAGTCTCGCTCTCGCCTTCGTGGCCCTTCCGGTTCGATAGGCTCGTCGAACAGTTGAGCCACCCCCGCCAGATAACTTTCTCCTATCTCGATTTCCCTCCGAATTATGTGCTCGTACTCCGCTCAGGCTAGTCGTGGCAACCCAAATATCAAGATATTAATAACCTCTAGCAATTCATGGGCCCGGTTTCCCCAGAATGACTCATGCTCCATAGCAACGTCATAGAACATCCCGATGGTTTGGTGGGGGAAGTGATTTACCCAGATTATTGCCGAGTCTGCCGGATCCTGTGCCCTTGCGAGGCTCTCGAAGATGAGGTCTATCATGAATCGGGGGACCCGGCATCTCAGCGGGGTGGTTGGTGCCCTGAACTCCCTCCAGCCCCCGTTTTCCACCCTGGTGAGTAAGCCCACGTTTCTTTTACCCCTGATTGATTGGCCTATCCATGTCAATGCCTGAGCGGCCCTTCGAAAAACAAGTGTCAGCTCGTGACCTTGCGCTATCCCCATCCCCAGTGAGTGCCAGCCGATCTTGGGTAGATACATGACCCCGGTAACTTCTAAGTTGGAAAACAAATCATCCCCAGATCCTCGGTTGAATCTCATCCCCGTCCATCGACATTCCACCAGCATGAAGGCACTGTCTCTCCCCAAGGTCACGGCCCACCATTCTACGTCGAATCCCTGAAAGTTGGCATTTGACGGAAGGGACACTTCCCACCCTCTGCCGTTATTATAGGGCGGTCCGGGGTACCAGGGCTGGCGTACCATTCGAACACGTCTTGCTGCCATCGCTGTTTTTGGTGATTTCCTACATAGCCCACACAGAGAGGATTACAGCCCGTTCTTCAGCAATTGCCCACCCTCCTACTGTTTCCCTTCTTGTTTGAGTCATTGTTTTTCTTTTCTGCCCCGCGATCCACATCATCGTCCATAGCGGCCTGACGCCTCTCCTTGTTCTCAGTCTCCTAGCATGCCCTGCTAATCTACCGTTCACGCCCCCTTTAGTTTACATGTACCTCCCATACCTTGATTTCCCTACGATGTCCGATTCCCTGACCTTTTAATCGAACCATGGTACTTCAAACAGTTTGAAAACATCATCTACGTCGGATGGAGCGGCCGCCGCCTCCCGGCTAACTACAGCATCCCAAGCCGCCGCATTTACCTCTAGGCGGTCATACTTACCTATTCTCAGGATGGTAAGGATTTCCCACGCTTTATCACCATAGAAGGGTCCGTGTTTCAACGAGGTCTTATAGAACTCCTCAGTCAGCCAGGCACACTCCATATGCACTTCTTTCATGGAGTCGCCCACTTCTAAGATGTGCTCAAAACCCCCAAACCACTCGGCCACGAACTCAGGCACCCAAGCCGTTGCTCACAGGTCGGGAGGCTTGAGTTCCTTTCATCCCCCCATCACAACTCTACTACTGACTTCGTCCCATCCTTCGTTGGCAAACCTCTCGCCCTCCCTTCGGGTTCGCGCCTCCGCATTCCCTAGAAGCCACATCGGATCCTGTCCCGTTGCTATCATAGTGCAGAATAGGCGTCATTCGTCTTCGGAGAGAACAACCGTTCCGACCGATTCCACTCTGTCTTCCGCTATCTCATCCCAACCTTCCTCTTCCCTTATTGGGTTCCAAATCCGCTCTACCCCTACGTATGATAGTCCCGAGGCAACTTCGAATCCGACCCAGTCGCACGTGGTCCCTCTCCATTCATTTTCTACTGGTACAGACATTTTTATTCCCCCTCTGAGTCGCCTTGGTTCCCATCCCTTAAAAGTACAGTCCATCAACAATTCTTCTCTAGTCATCTTTCCCCGTCCTGCACAATGTCAGGCCACTCGATTTCATTAAGTAAGTCCCCCGCCTTAGAAGTCCCAATCCTCTATTTCACCTCCTTCGTCCTCATCACTGAAGTCGTCCTCCTCGTTATAGAACAGTTCATTCACTCCTTCCAAGAATGTCTTCCCTACTGCCACGTTCCTGTAGACTATCTCCCAATGTACAGAGCTAGGGACAAAGACATTTTCTATGCTGAGACAGCTTAGCATCTCGACCAGCTCCTCCGCCCAATTCCCTTCAAACGGTCTCATTTCTACCGATAACCGGAAGAAGTCATGCCTGGCGCATTGGTATAGTCTGAGGGTCGTCATGGACCGGCATATCTGTACTAGCCTGCTCCGGGTTCCGAAGACCGCATCCACCAGAAAGGGAGGCAACACACATCGCATGGTCCTGACGGGCCGCCTCATGTTTCCTCTATCCCCAAGTTTCACTCGCACATCTACCCTTTCCATTTTCATTTCCGCCTGCTGACATGCAACCCATACAACCTTCCTTTCTGCCTTCCTAAACAACTCATCTGGCGTATTTCCTAACACCAGATTTATGACCATAGCGTTCTCATCCTCTTGCGACAAGTAGACCCACCCCCGAGCTTCCACCGTCCCTCGAAACTTCAAATCCATTAAGCTTGGCGACAACCTCGTCAAGCTCACTTCAGTCCACACCGTTTCTATCCAAAGGAACGCGTCCTCCCCTTCCAGCATTACGGTTTGATATGCTGGCTCAAGATCTGTCCACGCCCCATCTTCTGGGAGGACGACCGATACCCCATCCTTTACATCTACTGACATTTCCGAACCGTTGGTATAGATCGGGGATGACAACCACTGACCATCTTGTTTCCAGCACCCGACCCCTGTTTCCATAAGAGAGTACCAAACGGTCCTTCCGGTCAGGTCAACCCATGTCCTAGATGAGAATTATTTCAGACCCCTCATCAAGGTCTCTTTAATTTACCCCCCCCCATTCCTAAGTACCACCGTCCCATAGTACCCTCGGTCAGCCATGCACTATCCATCATTCTTTTTCTTGGTTTCATTCCAACTGACCTCTATCCTCCTTCCTTCCGATCATCTCTCTCTCGTGTAGACTTAGATGGGGAGGAGAAAATAGACTTAGAATTATGCCCCGTCCAACAATCCAAGCTCAATGAATCTTTACAGAGGGGGAATACATAAAAAAAATAAGGCAATCTCACACACTGGCCGGTCATCTCCTCACCGGCCTATCCCAATATGGTCTCTCCGCTGGTACTATCGGTAGAGTTTTATCCCATACCTCAAGCGCAGCTCAACCGTCGCGAGCGCGGTACCCAGGCTCCGACACAGGGTGTTACCCCTCTCCATTTGCCCAAAATACCCCATCCCGTTTTGTCGCTCTTGCATACCCTCGTTGGTACCGGGAATCACCCCTGTGCACCCCGTTAGGAGCAGTAGTCAGTCGTCCGGGCATTCGCTTCCATCGGTCCGACAAGAATCAGCCTTTCCCAAGTCGTGCTACGGGAAGCTACTAATCGTCTCCGAGGTTCCCTCCTTGCCCCGCATGCAGTGGTACTCCCCCCACCAGCCAACAGGCTAAACCCCGCCTGAGGAGACGTTTCGCACCCCGCCTGGGCAAGGTCATCGAGCCATGCTCGAACCGCCCGGGTGAGAATGCTACTAATCAACCGGCGTGACAAACTCCCGTCCGACAGCTCGGTGGCCTGACCTCCACATACGAAACCCGGCGAACTTCAAAGAGAGCGACGTTTCACAACCCGCACCAGCCGGTGCAGACCCATTCTTTCCTTCCAAAAGGCATGACACTCAAATCCCATCATGCAAACATAAGTCCCAAGTGAGACACATATTGTACAAGTGTCTTTCCCTTGGTGCACTCTGCGCTTTCTACCCATAGCTCACAATTTTCTCTCAGGACAATGAGTGTCACTCCCCCTACTTCCATACACAATGGTTGGTTCCTTCTCGTGAGCAATTCAAGGGTGAGCTAGTTTTCCTAGGGGTCTAGCAACTCCCTTCGTTCCCTTTCTCTTCATTCGCCTGTCCTTTCATAGGGAGGGATTGTTCCTTCTTGATTACCCGTTGTGTTCATGTTGGTTCCTTCAAGCATTTCAATGTGTATAGTGCATGAGCCCGTTGGCCTTAAGGAAGAAAAGAGAAGGGCACCCATTCGGTCGGATCACTCGGCCGCGGGATTTTCGTCGGACCCCGGCCAAAGCCGAAGGACCAACCGCCTGCCAGGTAACCGGAGCCCTTCTTTCGCACGAAGAGGAAGGATCGACTTGCGACTTGCCCAAAGCTCCCCCCGGACTGGCGAACACCAGCACCGGACGAAGGAGGGCTAGAGCCATCCCACAAGGAGATGGCTTAATCAAGTGCATAACATGCATATTATACCTCCAGGCTTGGCCATGTCATGCGCCCAACCACCCTCAAGTCTAATTCTCACAAGGGAAAGAGCAAGCACAAGTCCAATTTTGTTGTCTTTAGTTGTGTACACGTCAATGCGTCGGGCACCCCCTTCGGAATCGCATGGGTCAGTTTAACCCCATATCCGACACCTCCACCATTTTTGTAGGGCCGAACCCTGGTAGACTTTCGAGCCTTAGTCGACCCCACTACGGGTCCCAGTTGGCTCGGCCCGCCCACGCTCATGCTTAGGGCGCGAACCATTCGTCCTAGGGTCACCCCCACCTAATGCTTTGAGATGGATGGGGGTGGGCCATCGCGCGAGAGAGCTTTGACATTGGGGATGTAGCTCAACCCTCACGATGGGTGGTAGTCTCACTGGTCATTCGGCAATGCTGATTTTTTTTTTGATTCTTGGTTGTGTTCTCAAGCAATTGCTCCTTCCGATATGCAGGAAGTCCAGGGGTTCTTTGAAAGTTTTCTTCTCTTGTGCGCAGGCTAAGCGTCATCCTTAGGCCGTTCTCAAGCAATTGCTCCTTCCAATACGCAGGAAGTCCAGGGGTTCTTTGAAAGTTTTCTTCTCTTGTGCGCAGGCTAAGCGCTGTCTCTTATACACATCTAGATGTGTATAAGAGACAGTCCTTAGGCCGTTCTCAAGCAATTGCTCCTTCCAATACGCAGGAAGTCCAGGGGTTCTTTGAGAGTTTTCTTCTCTTGTGCGCAGGCTAAGCGTCATCCTTAGGCCGCGCACCATTTCCCTAAGCATTGCAATTCTACGTCGTCATCGGGGTGCGGCGATGCCGTCCTCCCCCTCGCCTCTACGCACCTTTCGAGTCTCATGCATCTCATCCAACATCCTTGATGCAGGCCCCTTAGTCTTTGCGCGACCTTTACATGCATGCACACACAACTTCACATTTCCCTTGCCAAGATTACACTTCATTCTCTCATTTACACTTCAAGTCTCAAACGCAAAGGTCATTTTCATGGATTGGCTTTATGCTAAGGGTCTCGTAGCCCCTTTGCCCTCTTCCCTTTTTCTTTTGTCGCCCGGTTCCTCCCGGCCCTATCCCGCTCGAGGCATCCCTAACCTTCACTTACCTGCATAGTCCCACATAGAGCAAAAATTCATACAATTCCCCATTGGGGGTCAACACATAGCCCTTCCCACATGCCTAACTTTCCTTTGTCTTCGGTCTGTCTTAGTGCTCAATTAACCCATTCTCTTCTCGTAGTCATGAAGTCGGGGAAATAGTTGAGTAAAACTGACCTTGCTTCAACTTATACTTTCTCTCGGATTTCGCCTTTTCCCACTTTTTCAAACGTCCTTTCCTTCACCTTCTAGTGGCACAAGGAACCGGCTACCATTCCCTTGCACTCTTTCTCCACCAAGTGAGGTCTGATTTCTTTCACCGTTCGCACCCTGGCAATGTAACAAGTGAGGGGAGAAGGGTGGGTCATATGCCAAGTGAGGGGAAGGAAGAGAGGGGG
>BFEA01000730.1:163037-174038 GCA_003427395.1 Chara braunii | reverse complement strand
GTTACCTGCAACAGTTACCCTAGCAGCAGGGCCTTCGTCTGCCCGTCCAACACAACCCTAAACGATCACGACAGGAAGAAGAAGAAGAAGAAGAAGAAGAAGAAGAAGAAGAAGAAGAAGAAGAAGAAGAAGAAGAACGGCGCCTTCGTCGTCGGGGTCTTCGTTGTAGCAGCAGCAGCAAGGCAGTCGGGGCCTTCGTCGTAGCAGGAGCAGCAGGACAGTGGGGCCTGTCGTCGTAGCAGCAGCAGGAGACAGTCGGCGCCTTCGTCGTAGCAGCTGCAGCAGTACTTCTCGATGGCGATGTCGACGGGCGACTGGCGACTGCGCAGCAGGACGGCGCAGGAGGAACTTCGATCGTGCTGGGGGGGGCGAGTGGCAGACCACGCCAGCTGATCCCATGTTTGAAAGCGGGGATGTTTGGCGCCTAGATCAACCGGCTCTGTGGCCGTTGATCATGGYGGATCGATGGCCAGATAGCAGTCAGAAAGTTTTTCAAAATCCCGCAGGCCTACCGGGCCCGACGGGTCGGTTTTTTGGGCCGGTCGGACCCGGTAGGCCTGCGGGAGGCCAAAAGCAGCGAAACGGGGGTCCGAAACCCCCGAACAGGTCATTGCGCTGGGGGGCCCCAGTCCCCAACCGGGTGCCCTGCCCAGCCAGGCYGCCCGGGACCTCCCCCGGGCTTCCTCCCGTCAGCCGGGCGGCCCGGATCCCCACCCAGTTAAACAGTATGTCCAAGATGAACTGTGGGCACATTGGTTGAAGGTGAAATCACAATTAGATAGTTTCCCCACAAAAAAGGACATATCCCAAGCTATTAAACAATTCTCAGTGGACTGGTTGGGGTCTGAGCAAGGGGGTTGGATAGCCTATATTCGATGGGAAGAAGAGGCTTCCCCGGAGCACAGTCACGATAAACCAAGAAGAGATTACGCCCTTTGTTTCAAGGAATGGACTAGGACAGACCCTGCAATACCGCTGAGCCCCACCTCGAAATTCCCTGACCCCTTCCCGCCTCATGGGCTCTCAATGGTGGATCTGCAATGGTATGGAGCAGAATAAATTCAGAATAAATTCAGGCAAGGGAAGTAGTAGCCTTTACAAGCAGCAGTGAATCCAGCTCTGATTCCAACAGGACAAGGTTGGAAAGTGGGGAAGGAAGGTAACGGACATTTGGGACGGGGTCTGCGGGGGCAAAGGAGGGAGGGAAGAATTAGCTCTTAGCAACGGTAGCAACGGTAGTAACACACCTGAGCAATCAATGCTGGCAGGCGTTTTCTCAGGTTTTTTCAGGATAAAGAATAGGGTTTAAGGTTTTAGGAATAAAAGTCTGAAGCAACCGACACCAGTCAGTAAACAAGGCAGCTTAGCGACTCCAGAACTTAAATCGGATCAGGCAGCCAAATAGCTGAGAGGAGTAAGCTAGTCAAGCCTCATTCTACAAGACATGTTCTTCAATCAGAGTTAGCAGAACACAGCTTATTCTTCATGCAGGCTAACTTAGGCAGGGGTAAGGGGTGGTACATCCTTCCCAAAAGGAAGCAATCAATGTCGTCCACTTGGGCCTCCCAACCATAATGGGGAGGAGCGTGCGTGGTAAATTTTGCATCATTCTTGACTTGCCGGGGGAATAGGAACCGGACTGTTGCTCCCCAGAATGGCAGGAGCCAGAACCGAGAGGTTCTGTTGTTCTCAAAAAAAAAAAAAAAAAAACGGGGCCCTGCTGACATGCATATGTTTCTGACAAAGGCCCCCAGCAAGCCTCGTGCCCACCCTAAGTGAAGGTGGGCCAGCAAATCAACAAGAGCCCCTTTTTCTCAACATTTCACGAAGTGGGGTCCATACAGTTGCCGCACGCCAGTTGGTTGGAGTGCACCGAGTACCAGATCTCTGCAAATGCAGAAGGACCAGGGCCCCAGAATTGGTTAGGCCCTGGGTGCATAAACGTGAGGCCGACATTGCATGTTGGACATAGAGGCCGAATATGCCAATGGAAAACCGGTCCACTATCTGAATCTGGACGCAGGCCTTGATGAAAGAGGCGCAACTGTAATACGTGGGCCCCAACCGCATTGGGCCTGGCCGCCTGGGTACAGGTACTGGGGCCCAGGCGCAGGCTCAAGGGAGGCCGCCCACATGCAATACTGGCATATAGGCAGAGCGGGCGAGGGGGCAGGGATCTTGGCCATTGCGAGCAAAGCCGGCACGCTGCTGCATTACGAGTGCAGGTGCTGCGCTGCGCTAGGCTGAGTGAAGGCAGGCTGGCGCCAAGCGGTAGGGCGCAGCCTGGGCGCAGGGCGCTGGCAGCCATAGCCAGGCTGCATGAGGGCGCTGGAGGAGGTGAGGGCGAAGGTGGTTCTTTGAGAGGTGAAGGGCGCTGTGTGGGATAACAAGGGAGAGTGAGGGAAGAGAGAGAGAGAGACGTACCTGGTGGAGAGGAGGTCGGCTTTGGTGTTGACGTCATCACTCGCTGGTCGTCAAGTTGTCTGGTTGCTTCCATGCTGTAGTTGTAGGTACAGGCTGTAGAGTAGATAGGGCGCCTGGCGCCATTCATGAGAGAGAGCTACTTCAGGTTATGTTGTTGGTGTTGCCCTAGTGGGCTTGGACATTGACTCATGACTTTTGCTGTATCGTTCTCAAATGTATGGTATCTTGGTTCCGATGTGCTATCTGCTCATGCTTTGACTACTCGGACTTCAGTGTGATTTTGCAATTGGTATCTCTGTGCTTCGTCCACATTCATGTTCCTTGCAATTTGGTATCGGATCTGGTTCGATTCGCCGCTTACCTTGGTGCGCTGGCGTTATACAGACTTGGTGCATTGACGATGCTTCTTCGCAGTTGGTTCTTGTGACGTCAGGCCGATATTAGGCGCACGTCGCACGACCTGGGTAGAGAGGTGTGCGCCGGAAGGCTGTACAGCTTGGGATGTCGTGGCGACGGCGGAATGTATGATTGGTGATAACAGCATGCTGATGTGGCATTTGGCTGAGGTGGCACTGCACTGCGTTGTGGGTGGTACCGAGGCTACGACCGGTCATCAAATGCACACTCAGCTCAATTGGTGAGAAATCTGCAGTTGGGGGCAGCTATCTCCAGGTATGTTGTTCCCTTACCTTATCTACCCTCTCAATCTCTTCTTACCACGAGGAAGTGAGTCCAACTTGAGAGTCCTCTCTTTTGGTGAGGTGTTGTGAGCGCTCTACCTTGAGAGACGACAATCTTCCTGGTGGCGCATCTGGAAGGAGAAAGGGCGGTGCCTCTGAAGGGCCCTGGTCGAAGCACATGGGTCACGGTCACCATGCCAACCCAATGGGATTAGTATATGCATGCGATGGCTGCTTTGTCCATGAGGGCACTTTTGCTGCGCTGATAGAGGGGTGTGCGGACTGAACAGGCTTATGCAGACGCTCCCAGACCGTCTATAAACATTTCTGGATGGGGTTCCGATCTGTCCACTGGCTGTGATCGTTGTCCTGATTGCGACGTTAAATAATTCCTAAGCGACCTTGGGGGCAGTCCTTAAATAGGCCTCTTGATCAGCCAGATCAGTCGGACGTACGGCTCATTGCACGCGAGGATAAAGAAAGGGCAAGCCTGGTCATAAGCATGCACCTAGGGCACAGGGGTGGGCCGACATTGCACACCTATGACACTGCTGCTCATTGATGCTCATCGGTATGTTGGATTGAGGGGAGGGTAGGTTCCAGTTGGTGCTCAACTGCAAACACAACCATATCCACTGTTCATACACTTGCAACATAATTTAGTTTTATTTTTGATTAGTTGGTTGACAGACAACTTAGTTTAGGACTGTAGTATACTACCATATCCAGTTCTATGCAAAGCTTTTGTAAGTGAACTAATTTGGATAAAATTAGATTGTGTTTATAGTTTTTGTGAATGTTGTAAGGCTGCCACTTGATCGGTTAAGTAGGGGACCTGGCAGACACATTTATTTTTAGAAAATTAGGTGTCGGTCAGACAAATGTTGTGGTAGGACTCCAGTAGGGGGTTGTAGTGTAGATAGTGTTTGCCTAACTAATGAGTGGGTCAGACGCCGATGAGGGTAGAGTTGACGATGCGAGGCTGACATGTTCGAGATCACTTAGGGTCAAGGCAGGTCTTGATCAGGAAGTGTGGCGGGACCGCCGAGTGCGTGGTGTTTGCATCAACTGTGATGAATACGGACACATCCAGTACAAGTGCAAGAACGCAAAGGTCACGCAGAAGATACCCCCTAATGGAGGGGTGCCTTCTTCCTAGGCTTCCAACTCGGGAAACACTTGAGGTCGATGGAAGTTTTAGTTGCTTCTACTCATGGTGAAGTGGGCCAGATACCCTCCCCACTTCATGAGATGACCATAGCTAATGACTCTTTAGTCACCCCGCAGACTCATCTAGACCAAACTATGCTCTGTACGTTGGATGTGTCTGAAGCCTTAGAAGATTTTGAAAGTGAGTGGTCAAGCAAGGACCCTCGCGAATCTTGGGTGGCATTAAGCAGTGGTCCTAGAGGGGAACACTTCGTCGTGGAAGTTGTTGTAGGAGGCCGCAAATATGGTGCCTTCGTAAACATCGACTCCACGCGAAACTACATAAGTCGCGACTGTTTGGAAAGGCTGCGCCTAGAGTACCGAGTACAGCACCTTAGTAGACATGTAGCATCTACTTTGGCCAACAAGGAACGCATGGTAGTGTCAGACTATGTCAAGGATGTAGTGTGCACCTTATCCTATGGAGGAGGGGAACTTAATCACAAGATTTCGTTCCTGGTTAGTGACGACTTACCGTTCGACATGCTGTTAGGAATGTACTACCTTGAGGTTGCCAAGCCCCAGTTTGACTGGGACAAGAAGGTGCTCAAGCATGAGTTGCCTGATGGGAGGACCGTGAGACTGGCCAAGTACAAGGCTAGTAGGTTGTTTGACTCCTACGGGTGCTTGTGTGCATCAGTGTTTTACAACTACTATAAACAGAACCAAGAGGAGGGTATGTACCTAGTCTATGTCTCCGAGAAAGGGAAGGCCGTTAAAACACCCCCAGAGATAGAGAACGTCGTTACTAAGTTCCCTGATCTGTTCGAGGAGCCCACAGGAGTCGTAGACAGGGAGATTGTCCACGCCATAGAAATAATTCCAGGGAGTAAAACCCCAAAGGAAAGGATCTATAGGATGGCTCCGGCTGAGTTGGACGAACTCCGGCGACAACTGAAAGAGCTGACAAAAAAGGGTTGGATACGGTCTAGCACTTCCCCCTTCGGATCGCCAGTGCTGTTTGTACCGAAGAAGGAGGGATCGCTGAGGATGTGCATTGATTACAGAGGCCTCAATGCCATCACTGTGAAGAACGCTGAGCCTCTACCTCGCATAGACGACCTATTGGATAGGGTGCAGGGATGTAAGTACTACAACAAGATAGACTTAAAGTTTGGCTACCATCAGATTGCTATAAGACCTGAGGATCACCAGAAAAATGCATTTCAGACCAGATACGGTCTGTATGAGTTTGTAGTGATGCCCTTTCGCCTTTGCAATGCACCGGGTACATTCCAGCACGCCATGAATAGGATCTTCCATGACTACTTAGATAAGTTTGTTGTCGTGTACCTTGACGATATTCTCATCGTTAGTAAGTCTGTCGAGGAGCATGCACAACACGTAGAGACTGTACTATCACTCCTACGACAGCACAAGTATAAGGTCAACCTAGAGAAATGTGAGTTTGGACGCACTAGGATCTTGTACTTGGGTCATGAGGTATCCGCGGAAGGATTAGGCCGGAAGATGCGAAGGTGGCTAGTATAAGGGACTGGCCACGACTTCAGACAGTGACTGAGGTCAGATCTTTCTTAGGAATGCGTGGTTACTATAGAAACTTCCTAAAGAATTACTCTACAATCGCCTCTCCTTTGACTAATCTCACTCGACTTGACACACCGTGGGACTGGAGTGATGAGTGCGAGGCTGATTTCAAACGATTGAAGCATGCACTCACGAATCACGAGGTTCTCATGGTGCCCGATCCTCAGAAGCCTTTCATTGTGACCACTGACGCAAGCCAATATGGCATTGGTGTAGTGCTGGCTCAGCAGGATGCGAAGAAGTTGAGACCAATTGAGTAAATGAGCAAGAAAATGCCATCAAAGAAACTGACAAAGTCCACCTACGAAAGGGAACTCTATGCCCTCTACAAGGCACTTGTCCATTGGAGGCACTTTCTGTTGGGGCGGTTTTTCTACTTGAGAACTGACCATCAGACCCTCAAATGGATCAAGACTCAACTGGCTCTTTCTGATGCACTCAAGCGCTGGATTGAGGTCATAGATCAGTATGACTTCAAGCTGGAGTATCTGAAGGGAGAGTACAATAAGGTTGCAGATGCGCTGTCACGTAGGGCAGACTACCTAGAGGCGCTAGTTTCCGAATTTGGCATATCTGAAGATGTAACTCAGCGCTACCGGGAGCGCTGCGCCCCGACAGCATCAATCATCAATCAAGGTTGCCGCCACGGAGAGGAGCCGTGCGCGCTGGAAAACTGCACGCAACAAGGAAAATAGCACGCGCGCGCTCGACGATTGGGTGCGATTGGGCGCGCGCCCTGAACTGAAAATTGGACCACCAGTGGTCTATGTCGAGGAGCTGACGTGGTCCAAATTTCAGATCAATGGTCTAGTGGATCATGATATATCGAAGATTTTGGGCGCGCCATGAAATTTGAGTGTGTCGGGCGATGAGGACGACGGGGGCAGGGGACTGCGCCTAGCACACGCGCCGTGATCCTAGGTCCTGGTCTTCGCCACGTCACTGGTTGACGTGTCCAGGGAACCGCCCCGTTTCACGGGGTTCACGCAAGATTCCCGCGCCGCCACGTAGCAAGGTGAAGTGGCAACAAGGCGCTTGAGGGAGATCGCAGTGGAGATAGCCCAAGGTGACATGGAAGTGTGTAATTCATAGTCTGAAGTACGTCAAGCTTGCAGATCGGAGGTATCACAACATGGAGCGCAGTCCGTCATCAAGCTCGAGTTCGTCAACACTATCAGCAAGTCGTCATCAAGATTACTAGTTATCATCACTTGCGGCAAGGCGATCGTCATCAACATAATGGATAACTAGTTGACGTCCTCATCATCATTACATCTCTATGGGTGTTTAGTCATTACTATAGTGATTTTCACCATCTGTAGTATCATGATCATCAGCACTATTATCCTCATAGCTATCATCTGTTGTATCACGATCACCAACACTATTATCCTCACAGCTATCATCTGTAGGCGAAGTTGATCGCCACCACTATCTTTAGGCTACTGTTTCACTCAAATAGTCATCTATAACATTTCCATCATCATCACTACCATCATCAATATTAATATCATCTGAAAACCTTTAGTCTCAGGGTACCGTTTTCGGCTACCCAATTATCCAATAGTCATTAATATTTACATCTTGATTAGCTATATCTTGATTACCTATATCTAGATTACCTACTTCTTGATTACTTACTTCTTGATTACTACTATTTGTAGTAGTAATTTCAGACATAACGTTTTCATGTTGGGATTGTTTAGTAATTTCACCATTAGGTTTTGCCCTGCCTGTTCCCCCTGATTGGGGTAAGGTGAATTTTCTTTATTTCGTTTTTTCATGAGTTTTTTTTCCTAATTGGGGATTTTTATCATTGAATTTTGCAGACGCTTTAGTGGGGATAGGACTTCGGAGGTTATGGCTGGAACTTTGGTAGGCAGGGTTTTTTTTAGACTCCAGGGTACAGACATACGGTAGTTACCCACAACAGGTCTGAGATCCGTCTGACCTAAGTTAGGGGACAAGCCAGGGGAAGGATGGTAGGACTGTCAACCTGGGCTCCGCCTGGCCTTGGGGAAGCTAGGGGAAGGAGAGATAGGGCTGGCCAGTTGTGGGTATAGACTTCTAGTTAGCCGTCCCCGAAAAATTAACCCAAGGGTCTGTTATAGGGGAGCCTTATTCTACAGGGGTGTTGCATGGTGGGAGGCAGTAGCCCTATTGGGAGTAGGGCAGATTGGGGATTGTCTGAGTCCGGGGCCAGGGTTGGAGAGTAGGTCGCCTTCAACCCCAGCGGGGGCAGACAGGGACAAGGGGTGGGCAAAGGCAGCCTTTAGGAGGGGATTGGTTGCCTTCGCGGATGAGGTGGAGGGAGGGGAGGGGATCTGTTCTATGTTGGGGCCGAGGGATTTTCCTCGGTGGAGGCAGCATGAGATAGGGTACAGTGGGTATGGATTGGTTTGAGCTGTGATCAATTGAAGCGTATCCTTTTCATGATCTAATAAACTCAATGTGTCAAAAAAGATCTGATAATTTCGATACAGTTCAATACTTTAAAACCAGCCATCCGCCGCTTTACAATCTTGGCAGCACCTGGTCTTCTTCTTTAATTAGGATATAGGAATTCAGGGATTGTCGAACCTAGACTGACAACTGCTGAAGTTGCTTTGTTTTGTGCTCCTGGATTGCCGATGCCAGAACAACGCTGGCATAGCCCTGTAACCTGCAATTGGCAGGGGTGGGAGGCCTTGTAGAGAGATCTGGGGTTTGTTGAGGGAGGAAAGCAAGCCAATGGTGAACCAGGGGGGATTACCTTGACAACTTATGGGGTGGGGTTAGTCTGGGTAGTGAGAAGAGATCAGCTATGGCAGTGGGGGGATAGGTTTGTCTTGTTCCTGAGTTGCAATATCCTGGTAAGGGAGGGCTTGGAGTTGTTCAGGATTAGGAGTCCAGTATGGTTGACTTAGCATGAGTAGCTATATTCCTTGGTCATCATCACTAGTATCATTAGTATCATCAACATTAGAATTTTCGAAGGTTTCTGATTTCGTAAGAGCTTGAAGCACTCTATTCTCAGGTTTTTCTCAGCTGAAGTCGGGTAATGGCCCCGGTGTTACAAACTGATGTATGTTCATATGGGACGCTGGGCCCGGTTCCCAGCACGTGCTGCTTCCCACGAATAAACTGGAGCTTTAAAAAAAAAAATAAAAAAAATTCAATCGCTGGTGGGAGCCTATCAGGAAGACCCTGTCACGATGGACATCATACGCAAACTGCAGGCGAAAGATAAGGCCACAGAAGAAGAGTTTGTGATGGTGGACGGGCTACTCTTTCTTGAAAAGGCCGGGTTCAAAAGGTTAGTTAATCCATCTAGTGAACGTTTGCGTAGTTTATTTTTAGGGGAATGTCACGACGCAACCGGGCACTTTGGCTACAAGAAGACAAGCGCTAATCCGATACAGCGATTCTGGTGGCCCAACATCCTAGACGATGCTAAGAAGTATGTACAGACTTGCCAAATCTGTCAGCGGGATAAACCGCGTACTCAAGCACCGCTTGGATTGTTGAAGCCTTTGCCCATTCCCGCTGGTCCGGGACAGAGTGTCTCCATGGACTTCATGGACACCCTGGTGACCAGCAGGAGTGGGAAGAGACATATATTCGTCATAGTTGACAGGTTTACCAAGTATGTCCGACTAATAGCTATGCCGGAAACAACAAGGACTGAGCACGTCATCAAGTTGTTTATGGACAACTGGGTGCGTGACTTTGGGCTGCCTAAGACTATCGTTAGTGATAGAGATGTCCGCTTTACAAGTGAGTTGTGGAAGAAGACTGCTGAACAGATGGGCAGTCAACTTCAGATGACTTCAGGGAATCATCCTTAAGCTAACGGACAGGCCGAACAGATGAACCGGGTTGTGCAGCATCTGCTGAGGCATTACATAAAGCCCATCCAGGATGACTGGGATGAGAAATTGCCTCTCATCGCCAGCCTGTACAACAACGTCGTGCACAACGCTACTTGCGTCAGTCCAAATCAGCTGCACTTGGGATGGAAGCCTAGATCTGCTCTGGACTTCCTCCTGCCTGAAAACCGACCTGCTGCAACCCCTGGAACCATGGAATATGGTGTCCATAATGAGAAGTTGCTGCAGCAAGCTGTCGAGCACATCAAGAAATCTCAGGAAGCAATGATTGCTTTTGAGAACCAACATTGTCGACAGTCCACATTTCAGGTAGGGGAACGTGTCTGGGTAAAGGGCTAGTGAGCTAGGACAGGAGTTCGGCATCTCTAGAAAACTAATGCCACAATATTTTGGTCCTTGGGAAGTATTGGATGTAGTAGGTACTGATTTGGATGGTCCCTCGTACGTTATCCTAATCCCTGGACACTTGCGCACTTGCCCTGTCTTTCATGCCTCAAAGCTTGCACCTTTCGCTGAGACAGACCAATTTCCCTCAAGGAGATCAATGCTGCCCCCAACCATGGATGGCCACGTGGACATCGACGACATTGTGGATCACAGAGACATGTCTGTTCCAAAGCCATTGGGTCGAGGGAGACCTCCAAAACCCAAGAGAGAGTATCGTGTCAGATTCAGGCATCATACGCATCCGAAAGAAGATCGGTGGTTCACCAGAGAGGAACTGATTGATACAGCTCCTCAAGTGGTAGCATAATATGAAAGGATGTTAAAGGGGAAGGCACCTGCGAAGTAAGCATCTCAGCGGACTTTCGAAGCTAAGGGGGATGGAATGTGAGAATTGAGCCCTCAACGGGGCCCTGCCGACATGCATATGTTTCTGACAAAGACCCCCAGCAAGCCTCGTGCCCGCCCTAAGTGAAGGTGGGCCAGCAAATCAACGAGAGCCCCTTTTTCTCAACATTTCACCAAGTGGGGTCCATACAGTTGCCGCACGTCAGTTGGTTGGAGTGCACCGAGTACCAGATCTTTGCAAATGCAGAAGGACCAGGGCCCCAAAATTGGTTAGGCCCTGGGTGCATAAACGTGAGGCCGACATTGCATGTTGGACATAGAGGCCGAAAATGCCAATGGGAAACCGGTCCACTATCTGAATCTGGACGCAGGCCTTGATGAAAGGGCGCAACTGTAATACGTGGGCCCCAACCGCATTGGGCCTGGCCGCCTGGGTACAGGTACTGGGGCCCAGGCGCAGGCTCAAGGGAGGCCGCCCA
>BFEA01000730.1:128568-143475 GCA_003427395.1 Chara braunii | reverse complement strand
GGCCGGAGGAAAGTATTGTTGGGTTGGTTACCTACCTACGTTTTCCCTCCCACCCACCCCTTGCATGCATCCCGGTTCGGTACAGTGCCACGTCAGCAGCGCCACGTCACAGTGCCAGATCAGCAGTGCCACGTCACAGTGCCAGGTCACAGTGCCACATCAGCAGTGCCACGTCACAGTGCCAGATCAGCAGTGCCACGTCAGCAGTGCCACGTCACAGTGCCAGGTCACAGTGCCACGTCAGCAGTGCCAGATCAGCAGTGCCATGTCAGCAATGCCATGTCAGCAGTGCCAGGTCACAGTGCCATGTCAGACATAGTGCCACGTAAGCAGTGCCACATCAGCAGTGCCACGTCAGACACAGTGCCACGTCAGACAAAGTGCCACATCAGCAGTGCCATGTCAGCAACATGACGGGCCTGCCAGGGCAACTGCCCAACGAGTCCCTTGCCGCCTACAAGCAGCGTTTCCACGCTCTGATTGAGGCTGAGGAACAACGCCTGCTGGCAGCCGAGGCTTCCCGCGTACAGGCTGAAGAGGCAGCAGAAGCAGAACAGCTGCGGCTACAGGCCGATGCAGACGCAGATGCCCAGGCTCGCCGCAAGGAAGCCCAGGATCTGCTGCATCGGCATGAAGCCAACAGCATCGACAGACTCAAGTACTGGCATTTTGAACCGAACGGCGACGAGGCAACACCGGAAGAGAAGCACAAGGAGTTCCTCTCCAAACTCGTGACACGGTTGTTGTATGCTTGCAACTACCAATGGTCAGAGTTGGAGAGACAGTACCGGGACCTGACGCAACATCATCAGGAGTTGGCGACGCTCCGCCGCACAGTGCAGGGCCACGAGGATGCAACTCGGGCACTCAATGCCCGATTGTTGGACCTGGAACAGGCTGTACCAGGACCAGCTGCTGGGGCTTCCAGCAGTGCACCCTCTAGCCGCCAACTGGAGGACCGCGTTGACCACGTCGTGGCAATGCTCGGCGACATCAGCACTTTCGCTGCGCCGACCACCACCATCAGCAGTCAGATGCATACATTGAAGACCGAGGTCCAACAGCTACAGACGACGAACGCAAATGGCAATCCGAAGATGTATAAGATGCCAACGTTCACTCTGGAGAGGTTCGACGACTACACGCAGCAGGATCCGGTCCTCTGGTGGGAATCATTCACAACACAACTCAGGATTCTGCCTGTAGACAAGCATGCGTACATCGGCGCCCTGTTCCTGAACTCAAAGGGCGGATGCCAGACCTGGTTGACCCACCTGGCAACCTCCCACGGCGTCGACGTACCAGACTTGAAGGACGTAATCACATGGGAGGAACTGACACGGTTGTGGAAGAAGTGGTTCATCGTCGACGACGCGCCAGCACTCGCCATCAACCGACTGTTCACCATGTCACAGGGCAACACAACAACACGGGACTGGCTCACGGAGTGGCAAAAGATTGCGGTTGTGCCCAATCTGAGCTTACCATTCGAGCATCTACGCCGTGAGTTCTACACCAGGTCCTGTGCTGCATTGAGCCAGATTCTTGGTGATCGCGAGCAGTACTCAACCTTCGCGGAGATCATTGACAAAGCGAGGGAGATCATCAAGACCAACAGGTCAGCTGCACACGAGAAATCAACATCATGGCAGCCGACCTATGTGGAGAAGGTACGAACTGGTCCGCGACAGCAGCACTTCGCTGGAGTCCAGCAGGACAGTGGAGATAACCCAGCAGCCACTCCAGCATCAAGTGACGGACATCAGGTGGCTGTTGTCCAGCCGCGAAGCACCAACAAGTCCCGCAACAATGGGAAGGCGAAATCCGCATCGCAGGCCGGAAATGGACAGCCAGGACAGTTTCCATGGGTCCAAATCTAGGTCGAGGGGCCTCAGCAGCAGTTGAACCTCATTGGGACTATACTGGGACACATGCAATGCAGGGTCTGGGACAAAGGAAAGGCTGAATTGAGCCCATGCAGACCCAGCGAGGAGTGGCCAGCACTATAAAAGAAGCTGCCAGCCTCATTCCTCGCCAGATCTCCACTGGCCATTTCTGCGTGGAAGTGYTGGTGYACTTGTGCRCTGAGTCAGGAGGAGCAGCGCTGGAGGATGAAGAGGCGCTGAGTGAGGGAAGAAGCCTGTACGCTGGAAGAGATGCAGCCAGAGCTGCCCAGCGAGTTAGCATTAKTAGTAGAGGGTTAGTACYTTAGCTATGAGTAGTATTSAGAGTAGATCCTCATGAGTGAAGAGTGTGTATGCATCAAAGGAGGAAGGGACTGAGACCGAGAGTGTTCATTCAAGGTTTGGCTATGGAAGATACTTACCTGAGTTGGATGTGAACTGCAGAGGTGGCGCTGATGAGTGACCACCTTGATGACTTGGARACGAACTGCGCTGGTGCAATGGAAGTCCTATTGATGAGTTGACAAGAGCTGTGTGTTGCGCTGATGAGCGCWGGACTCAGGGGAAYTTTGAAACACTTTGTAATCATATTTTTKATAATATAAGYTGTGAAACTCGGTCCTCTTCTCATCTACCTTTGTCTATGACTTGAGACTGCTGATCATTGTGTGTGAGGGTGATGCATGACATGTGCACTCTTGCGTGAGTTGGTCCCCAGGACCCATGCAAAATTTTGGTATCGGAGCAGATGCTCGCTGCACTCATAGCGCTGGCATGATCAAGGCCGGCGAGAAGAAGTGGTGATGGAGAATATGTGAAGGAGGGAGGAAGAGGAGAGGTGTTGGATAGTGGGGGAAGCAGGCCGAAGAAGAAGTGGCAAAGTCTACTTACCTGGAGCGTGCGGAGCGTCGTGGAGCATCGTCGGCGGTATCTTCAAAAAGAGAGAAGCACCTCCTTTCCCTGAACCTGCGTGTATGTGTGTGTCCCCTACCTTCTCTCTCTCTAACCCTCTGAACGTGACTGCTGCTGGTCTGGAGTCGAAGTCTGGATCTGGGTCGTCCTAGAGTCTGGATGGTCCAAGTGCGATGTGTCAGGGCCTGGTCACACTAGATTAGGTGGTCCAGTGTTCTGCGAGTAGGAGTTGACTTCTCTCCTACCCCTCTCGATAGGCAGACTGGGTATTGTTGTCAAGGAGTGAGAATCGATCTGGGAAGTGGCTATCTGCCACATCAGATTGTAAGTACCAGGCAGCGTAAGAATGATAGTGAGTATCTACAGGGCCTGTTGAGCCCGTTAGCAAGAAACATCTGAACGAAGTATTCCTGCCTGGTTGGATAAGTGAACCATCTTAATCTGATCTTCTGCGTTGTACTCCATACCTGCATCAGACACCTAGCAAGTTAGTATAAAGAAAAATATATATATCAAGGGGAAACAAGACATCAGGAACACATTGTCAAAAGTTTGATCCAGGGAGCTAGACAGCATATCAAAAGAAAAAGGAAAGAGTATACATATTTAAACAGTCAACTTGTTTTAGTTTGATCTACGCAACACCTTCTACAAAAAAAAAAAAAAAAAAAAGTACAGTACTCCATTCACCGCAGAGCAGGAACTGAGACCGCAAGTGGAATAATACCTTGGTGATCCGGCGGAGGGTTCCTTGTGCCGGTAGTCATCATGGATGACTATCCCATCCAGGGCCTGTTCGCCCTTTCTGTCCTATTGGGCCCGATATTCTGGCTCATGTTCCCATTGGGGTTCGGACGTGTGTGCACGTCCCGCATGCTGATGCGGTCTGGAATAGTGAAGCCTGGCCCTACACCTGCGGAGCAGGTAGAGATAGATTGCAAGTTGGCAGAGAAAAAAAAAAAGAGAGAAGCCAAGAAAAAACAGAAAGAAGAGGAAGCAAGAAAGAAGATGAAAGAGAAGATGGATAAAGAATTAGAAGAAGAGTTAAAGAGTATACAAGAAGAAGAAGAGGAAGAACAGGAGGAAGCGGAGACTTTAGTAAGACATCGCCCCATTGACATACCTGAAAGTAGTCATACCGCAGTAGACCRGCTGCCCGTTGRACYACTCGACTGGGCAGGCCAGTACTACTACTCCAGCGAGCCATTAAAGGAAACTGATGAAGAACGGGATACGTTCATCGCCAAGTTGGCCAATGTCACAGATGTCGTTGAACGAAACCTGATGATGGCAGAAAAGAGGGTTGAACTGAATGCCAGGTTGTTAGCTTCCAGACGGCAAGAGATAGATGAAAAGAAACGACTGCAGGCAGAAGGAGAGAAATTGTCGAAAGCTCTAGAAGCGCAAAAAGAAAACCCCTCTGAAACCGAAACACAACTTGCTCTCCTCAGGGAAACAGTCCTCAACACAAGGCAAGATATGAATTTAATGCGTCAGATCCTACAAAGAGTTGAAACGCATCGAATTGAATTCGAAAACGTCTGGAATAACTTATTGGAAAGTCAGCCAAAGACGTTGACTAACACGTGCAAACTTATATTAAAGTCTTGGATGAACATGTTATTGAGACATTCACCCCAGAAGTTATAGAAAAGATAGTAAAAGGTGTTGGAGGCGGAGGAGGAGATGGTGATGACAACGGCGATGATGACAAAAAAGGGAAGAAGAAGATTGGGGATCCAAAAGAAAATCTTCCTCAGGAAACCGGGCAGGTTAGCAAGATAAAACTCAAACTGCCATGGACCTATAATGGGAAGAAGGAAGAAAGTGTTCTGCATTGGGCCGCGACAATTGAAACCTATGTGTACGGACAACGTATCCTATACTGGGACAGGGTATTAATGGCGACTTCATGCATGGGAGGCGACGCCATGAGCTTCGCCATCTAGCTGCAAAAGGAGGGGGGATGCAGCTCAATGGTAGAATATTCGCAGCAAACGCGAATTGAAGATTTCCTTAAGTTGATTAGAGAAAGGTTTGAGGACAAGAATTTAGCGCGCCGCACTGAAATGTTAATCCTCAGCCTCCCCGATAGGAAATGGAAGAGTACCTCTGCATTAAAAGCAACTATGGATGACCTATTGCAATGCCCTGATCATGGATTGACGCCGACCAAAATCTTAAACAGTTTCGACCACGTCCTCTTCCTTGACGCCCTCCCCCGCGGGCTGCAACAGCTGCGTAACTCCCCTCCTGAGCTACCGGTCTGTTGGGTTCATTGAGACCATAGTCTACCTGATCCCAGGAGATGGTCTCGGCGCCTCCTTCTTCAAAAGTTAGAAGGAGACTGTCCTTCCCAGGTATAGACCCTGAGATAGTGTGGTTTTGCCATCTCTTACCCGCTTGCAGATCCTTCCAATAATGGCAGTAATTTGCTTCGGCGAGGAAGCCGGCGTGATCTATTGTGATCTTGTCGAACTTCTCATATGTCATCCCCTCTTCTTTGGTGCGGGGATAGAGTTGCGTTCGTAGGGGATCCGGAAGTGCTCGTTTGTCGCGGCCGTGGTGGACGAGGATTCAGCACCCAGAGGGGTGGTGGTGAAGGAAGCCACTACGTGGGAGGAAGGGGAAATAGTCCCTCATACGGTGGTCGTGGTTCTTACTCCACCTGGGGTAGAGGCAGAGGCTCATGGTACAACAAGTGGGATAAGCCATACCCACCACATCCAGGCCTACCGGAAGGAGAGCCTTGGAAAGAATTGGGAATCACAGAAAAGGTCTAGCAAGAGAGAAAGAAAGCAGACCAATGCCTCAAATATGGGGACCCCGACCACATTGTCCCCTATTGCCCTGACTATAGGGGAACCAAAGGAAACAGCCAGTAGAGGTGCCAGCTGCCTCTACCGAGGCTTCGAATGTTGAAAAATCAGAATCCTCCCATTCGAAGGTCCCAATGGCAGAAACTGAAGAGGAAGAAAGTCCCCATCTAGTGCACTGTCCAGAGGTGGCAAACGTATGCATCTCTAAAGATGGATCCCTCGTTGGCGTGGGTGATGAGTTGGCCGCTCGTCGCCAAGCCTAGACTGAAATGCGAAAGAAGAAAGGACAGCTAATAATTGCAGATCTTGCGATAAATCGAGTCAGAGTAGGAGGTATGATAGACAGCGGGTCTACACGCATCTATATTAGCAAAAAAGGTTTGCAGAAACTGCGTCTTGGGCTTAAAGTTAAAAAGTTAAATGAGCCCATTGTAAGTAAGTTGGCGAATAGTAGTGAAACCATCATGGATCGATACGTCGAGGGGGTTCAAGTATACTTTCGGCTCGAGGCAGAGGGGAAGGTGGAACGTGTTCTCCACTCTTTGACCTTCTTGGTGGAGGATAACTTGTCCTTTGATGTGTTGCTAGGAATGGATTGGGGTGAGGCTGCGAATGCGGATCTGAAGTTAAGAGAACATGAATGTTGGCTCCCAAGTCCGCAAGGAGGTAAGAAGAAAATTCGCCTCTATCATGAGTCTGGGAAAGAAAGCAGCCTAGCTCACTGTTGCATGAGTGCCCCGGCGTTCGCTCGCCATGTTAAGAGACATAACTTGTATGCCCAAGTCTTTGTTGCATATGTGCGCTCAGTAAAGGAAGGAGAAACTAAGGAAGAAGTCAGGTCTCAAGAGATTGAAAGGATCCTGAAAGAGTTCGCAGACGTGGTTGAAGCCCCAAGCGGTGTGATGGAAAGACCAATCCGCCACCGCATCGATATCATTCCAGGGAGTGCGCCCCCGAAGGGGCCTACCTATCGTATGTCGCCCCAGGAATTGGATGAACTGCGAACCCAACTCGATGAGTTGTTGAAAAATTGATGGATAAGACCTAGCTCCTCGCCCTATGGTGCGCCTGTGCTCTTTGTACCTAAGAAGGATGGCGGCGTTCGCATATGTATAGATTATAGGCGATTAAATTATATAACTATAAAGAATGTCGAACCATTACCGCGAATAGACGATTTGCTGGATCGCGTGCAGGGTTGCAAAATCTTTTCAAAGATTGATCTGAAATTCGGCTACCATCAAATTGARGTTGAGCCGGAAGACCAACACAAGACTGCCTTCAGAACAAGGTATGGGCACCACGAGTTTATAGTTTTGCCCTGTGGTCTCACGAATGCCCCTGCCACTTTCCAACGAACGATGAACGAACTATTTCGTGAGTGGCTTGACAAGTTTGTTGTGATTTATCTAGATGATATTTTGATTTTTAGTAAAGATGAAAAGGAACATGCTGAGCACCTTCGACTCGTGCTAAACAAATTACGAGAAGCAAAACTCAAGATAAACCTGAAGAAGTGTGAATGGGCTAAGCGTCAGGTTCTATACCTAGGATATGTAATTGATGGAGATGGGGTCAAACCAGAAGATGCCAAAATAGCAGCAATCAGAGATTGGCCGAACCCCCGCACCTTGACTGAGTTGCGGTCGTTCCTGGGGTTAGCCAACTACTATCGTAAGTTTGTAAGGCACTTTACGATAATAGTTGCCCCCCTTCGCAGGTTACTTAAGAAGGAAGTAATTTGGAAGTAGGATTCAGACTGCACTGTCTTTCAAGCGTCTGAAAAAGTGTTTGATCAATTACCCGGTTTTGAAAGTGGCAGACCCTTCATTACCTTTCGTAGTCGCGACCGACGCTAGTCAATATGGTATAGGTGTTGTACTCCAGCAAGACGATGGGCATGGATACAGGCCTATGGAGTTTATGTTTTGCCGGTTGCCTAATGAGAAAATGACCGCCTCGACGTATGAAAGAGAGTTGTATGCTCTTTGTGAGGCTCTCAATCATTGGCGACACTATCTTCTAGGAAGGCATTTTAAGGTATACTCCGACCATGAAACGCTTCGCTGGCTCAAAACGCAAGCTCGAATGACACCTAAGTTGACAAGGTGGGCTGCAAAAATTGATATGTTTGATTTTGTGTTGAAGCCAGTAAAGGGTAAGTATAACGTTGTTGCTAATGCACTAAGTCGTAGATCAGACTTTTTCGGTGCTATTGTGACTTATTTAGATGTGGGTGCTGACCTACAAGAAAGGATTAGGAATGAGTATCCCTTTGATCCTGTTTATGGAACCATGATCAAGCTAGTGTAAGAAAAGCCAACAGAGTTTCCCGATCATAAAGTAACTCAGGGTCTATTGTTTGAACGAACTGATGTAAATGATAGGCTGTGTATACCCATAATGAAGAGATCAAAAGTATGATCTTGGGGGAATGTCATGATACAGAAGGCCATTTTGGGTGGAAGAAGACCTATGGGACCTTGATGCGTTCCTATACCTGGCCTCGAATGAAAGCGGACTGTATCGCGTATGTGCAAGGTTGTCAAGTATGCCAATGGAACAAAAGCACCACGCAATCGCCCCTTGGGCTACTTAAGCCCTTGCCTATCCCTACAGGCCCTGGAGACTCTGTCTCTATAGATTTCATGGATACTAAGGTAAAGAGCCGAAATGGGAAAACACAAGTAATGGTCATAGTGGATAGATTCACTAAGTATGTCGTTTTTGTAGCTTTGCCTTCGGAAGCAAGGACTGATTTGATAATTCGAGAGTTTTTTAACCATTGGGTAAAAGACTTTGGACATCCCTTAACTATTGTGAGTGACAGAGATACCCGATTCACAAGTGAACAATGGCAGCAACTGATGAATATATATAGCTCTAAGTTGACTATGTCATCAAGCAGGCATCCTGAGACTAATGGTCAGACTGAGCAGGTGAACAAGATTTTGCAGCAAACTTTACGCATGTACAACCGTCCCGATCAGATTGCCTGGGATGAACATCTGCCTAAAGTTGCTAGTGCCTACAATAACTCTGTACACTTATCTACTTGTAAGACTCCTATGGAGTTACATCTGGGATGGCGTCCACTTAGACCCATTGATCGATTGAACCCGGATCAAGTACATAAGCTTCCTTTAGGGACTAGTGAATTTGCAGTCCAGTATCAGAAAGACCTTAAAAGAGTAAAGGAAAACATACTCAAGACACAGCATCAGATGATTGAACAGACAAATAAACACAGACGACCCTCTCAATTTGTTGTAGGAGATTTGGTTTGGGTGAAGTCTAAAGAGTTTGCTCCTGAAGAAAACATCTCTCAAAAGCTTCTACCCACCTACAGAGGACCTTGGCAAGTTTTAGATATAATTGGAGATGTGGATGGTCCTTCAAATGTTATTGAGATTCCTCCACATCTACGTACGTATCCAGTGTTCCATGCATCCAAACTCTTACCTTGTGTAACAAATGAGCTCTTCCCAAGTCGCCGATCAGCGATACCTCCAAGTATGGATGGGAAGTATGATGCGGATAAGATTGTTGCAGAAAGTACTTACCACACTGGACGTAGGGGCATACCACAACGACAGTATAAGGTGAGGTTTGCATTCCAGGATCCTAGTGAAGATCGCTGGTTTACAAGAGAGGAACTGTTAGACTCTGCACCTCATATTGTGTCTGCATACGAAAGCGCAAAGAGAGGAATTCATATCCATGATAGGTAAATGATTCTCAGAGGACTTCGAAATTAGGCTGGCAAGAGTAAAAGGGCCTTTACCCAATGTAGGCCTCAGGCCTTGTAAAAGTAAAGCAACATGGGCCTTGTAAAAGTAAAGCAGCCTAAAAGGGTATCTCGCCAGGGCTCAGAAACGTAAAAGCAGGTAAAAGGTCAAGACCTACGGGCACATCCAAAGCTAAAGCAAACAGCATTAAAAGGACTTACCTGTCCACCAACAGATGTGCATGTCATGTCTGTTCGGGTAAGGGTGTGTTTGTACGTGCAGACAGTGTACCTGTTCGTGCAAAGGAAAGTGTCTGTTCAGGCAGTAAAAGTGTCTCTTCGTCTAGAGTTGTGCCTGTCCGAAAGTAAAGTCAATTGGTAAAGTCCCAGTTCTGACCTAAGTCAAGGGGATAATCCAGATCCAGACTTTCAAGTCCAAATCTAGGTCGAGGGGCCTCAGCAGCAGTTGAACCTCATTGGGACTATACTGGGACACATGCAATGCAGGGTCTGGGACAAAGGAAAGGCTGAATTGAGCCCATGCMGACCCAKCGAGGAGTGGCCAGCACTATAAAAGAAGMTGCCAGCCTCATTCCTCGCCAGATCTCCACTGGCCATTTCTGCGTGGAAGTGYTGGTGYACTTGTGCRCTGAGTCAGGAGGAGCAGCGCTGGAGGATGAAGAGGCGCTGAGTGAGGGAAGAAGCCTGTACGCTGGAAGAGATGCAGCCAGAGCTGCCCAGCGAGTTAGCATTAKTAGTAGAGGGTTAGTACYTTAGCTATGAGTAGTATTSAGAGTAGATCCTCATGAGTGAAGAGTGTGTATGCATCAAAGGAGGAAGGGACTGAGACCGAGAGTGTTCATTCAAGGTTTGGCTATGGAAGATACTTACCTGAGTTGGATGTGAACTGCAGAGGTGGCGCTGATGAGTGACCACCTTGATGACTTGGARACGAACTGCGCTGGTGCAATGGAAGTCCTATTGATGAGTTGACAAGAGCTGTGTGTTGCGCTGATGAGCGCWGGACTCAGGGGAAYTTTGAAACACTTTGTAATCATATTTTTKATAATATAAGYTGTGAAACTCGGTCCTCTTCTCATCTACCTTTGTCTATGACTTGAGACTGCTGATCATTGTGTGTGAGGGTGATGCATGACATGTGCACTCTTGCGTGAGTTGGTCCCCAGGACCCATGCACAGGTATTGACAGTGCGCATCTGAAGTCAAAGGTGGAATGTGTCAAAAAACGAACCGAGTAGAACAGCAAACTCTGATGCCAGACAGAACAATGAGCATCAGTTCCACATTTGGAAGAAAGAATACCTTAACGGAAATACCACTAGCAATGTGTTTGGGTTCGTGTGACAGGTGCAGGCCAGTATGGGACATATCAAAGTAAAAATGCAGTCATGCTTCCCCTGCATGGGATCTTCCATGAGCAGCCTCTGTAAGTGGTCCCGTATGTGGAGGGTTCCATCTATTAGTGGGGAGCTGCACTTGCTGGAAACCGGGCCCAGCGTCCCTGTTGTACACAGAGTGAAAATGTTGCTGATACATGTCTGAACTTGAGCTCAGCGAGGGCTCAGGTCCTGCCTCCCTCGAATGTCGTAACTATGTTGAAAAAAGAAAAAGATTATGAACCCAGACTCGTTTTAAGTATTGCTTGGGTAGACGCCCTGTCTTCCTATATTTTTACAGTTCAGCCCGTGCGAAAGTAGCCCTTCCGTTTGGTTCTTCTTCTTCTTTTTTTTTTTTTTTTTTTTTTTTTTTTTTTTTTTTTTTTTTTTTTTTTTTGTGAAAGTAGCCCTTGTGTCAGCCCTCTATCCCGACGGTGGTAAGAGAACTGGCAAAATTGAGGGCTTATCTGTCGGGCTGCTCCGTCTATTGGTGGGGAGCGACACCTGCTGGAAACAAGGTCCAGCGTCCCATTGATACATCTTATGACACTGTAGCGGACCTCTGGTTGGCCTGTGAGACCAGCCCCTTGGCTTGTTCTCACAGGCCTGCGTTATATTCGGGGTAGTCCAGTCCAGGTCGGTACCTCTGTCGGTACCAGCCAGTCCAGCCCAGTCCAGTCAGTCCGCTGGGGTATATTCCAGCCAGAGTTTGTATTTCGGGTCATTCTACGTGTTGGAGTCCGCGTGGGAGCTGCGCTCTGCCATCTTGCTCCACCCTCATCCTCCATCTCTATCCTAGGCGGAGCACCTCACCCGGCGGGTCCGCCACACTGGTATCAGAGCAGTAACGTTCCCCGCTCCCACCCACCACACCGCATAGTAGGAAACACAGCAAAAAGAAGAAAAACGTGACGAAAAGCGGCAGCAGGGAAGAAGTGACACGTGGCGAGAAAAGAGAGACGATGATTGTCACATGCGACGACCACCGCACACACGCACCACTTGCCCACGCTGCACTGACCCATGCGCCCCGCCCCGCTCCGCTCCCCACTCCTAGATTATTTATCATCAAGATCTGGGATGCATGCTACTGCCAGGGTTTGAACCTGGGCAGTTGGTGGCCACGTGCATAGCTGTTGCCATAACACACTAGCCACAATGTGTGTATGGCTGTGCACTGCGGCACGCTGGTGTTGAAGTAGTGTTGTTCCAGCTATTTACACCCGCCCCTCCCCCCCTCCCGGCGGCGAGCTGCGAGCGGCGAGCGGCGAGCACCGGCCAGCAGGGCAGCAAGGGCCGGCCAGCTATTTGTTCCCCCCCCCCCCGCCCCTTGGCTGCTGCCGCCTGTGCACGTGGCCATCTGCAGTGCCACGTGGCAGAACTGAAGACCCCCTGATCAGGGGGCTGCTCTATACCGGTGAGGGTCTGCTCACACAGCAAACCCTGGATCTGCAGTACTGCTGCTAGGGGCTGATCAAGATCTCAGCCCCCTCTCTCCTCCAGCTGGCTTGCTGCAGCGAAGGCCAAGACTCTCCTGGTCTTGGTATACCTTGTGCCCTTGGAGACACCAAGGGTCAGGTATCACCCCCCTCTTCCCTCTCCTTACGAATCCACTTTCTCTACCTTTTCTCTCTCCTCTTACAAACCCCCACTACTTCTTCCTCTTCTACCTCACTCACTTCCCTCTAATCACTCTCACTACTCGTACCCCTCTCCCCACCTTTCTCAACTTTCTCCTTCTCTCCTTCTTATTTCACACCTCAACCCCTTTTTCCCCCACCTTCCACTACCTCTTTCCCCTCCTCTTTTTACCTTCCCCACCCCACCTTTTCTCCCACCACCCACTATTTTACTCTATTTTATTCTTTTCTTTTCTTTTTTTTTTCCTCCTCTTTTCTCTTTGCTTCTTGATCCCTCTCCACCTTTCCCATCCCTTTCTCTCCCATTCTCTCACCCTCCTCTCCCCCAACTACAACCCCATCATCCCCGCACCTTCCACTTCCATCCTTTTCTCTTTCTCACCTATTTTTCTCTTCTTTCTTCACTTTTTCATACCCTTCCCCCCCCCAATTCGAATTTTTTTTTGTTTTTCTTCTTTTTGTTTTTCTTTTGATTTAAATTTCCTATTTCTTCAAAATTCGAATTATCTTCATCTCTCTACTTCCCTTCTCATTTTCTGATTTATTCTCTTGATTTTTATTTATTCTGAAATTTTGAAAAAAAAAAATTTGCGGCATCTCTAGATCTGGTAGGACTTAGTTACTTCCGCTTTCGGTGCACATTTTGACCCTGTGAGGGTAACGAAGTGCTACCAAAATTTTCTCTTTTCTCCCCACTCTCTCCATCTTACTTAGTCATATCCTTGCCGGCACACTTCGACCCCATGGGGGTAATGAAATGCTGCCGAATTTTTTTTGAAAAATTCAACACTTAGTCTCTCTTCACTCTCCACCTCCTCATTTATTTATTTACTTGTTATTTCTTTATTTATTTTGTGAAATTTATAATCTGTGACATTTTGAAGCTTTGTGCGCTTATCTTGGCCTCTCCTTCCTCTTGGCACATTCTTGACCCCATGGGGGGTAAGGAAATGTTGCCGAAATTTTCAACAAAATAAATATTATTTTTCCCTTCACATTTTGTTTACTTATTTTTTTTAATTATTTTTATTCTTTATTTTTGTATTTTTATTTTTCTCTCGAAATTTCATTGTTTATTTATTTTTTTCTTCCCCTCCCCCTTCATGGTTGCTATTCTCTTTTCTTGATTAGGTCACGGATACCCTACCCTAACCACTCAAACCCCGGTTAGGGTTTTCTTAGGGTTCTTCTAGGGCTTAGGGTTCTTCTAACCCCCCTACTTCCCCTTTCCATTCGGGCACCTTGGACCTGAGCCACCCTTCCCCCTTTGCGGGCACCCGCGCTCGACTCACTAGCGCCGCCCGTCGCTTTCTACCGCGGACCCCCCCCTATGCCCTCCGCTCACACGAACCTCCTCTGGCCCCCTCCAGTCCGACCCGTCACCTCCCCATGGCCGACGACATGTCACAAGCCGTCGACACGGCGACGACCTCGGCACCGGGCTCCATACCCGTGTCGGCGGACCAGAGCCACCAGCCCCAGGGGGATCTGCACACCCTCCTCACCTCCGTCCTTGCATCCTTATAGGCGCAGGTGGCGACTCTTGCCGCTGGCCTACGACAACTCCAAGATGCTGGTCGTCCTTCCTCTCCGCATTCTCTCTCTTCCCCTGGTTCCCAGTGCGGGTCCCCCGTTCGCCGATATGGTGGCCACGACGAAGCTTCCTCCTCCGCTGCCGCCAACCCGCCCATCCTGGCGACCGTCCACGCTCCTAGTGCGACGGCCGCTACGGGCCAGGCCTTCCCTCACTCTACGGGCGCACCCCTCCAGATTCCGGTCACCACGGCCACGGGACCACAACCCTCTGTCGCGGTCTCAGCTCTTTCGGGTGCCCCGCTTCTCCCTCCCCTTCGCACGACGGCAACTCCACCTGCCTCTCCCCCTTATGGGATGCCTCGCGCCACTCCTGCGTCTACTTCCTCCACTCCTTCTCCTACTACCCCCCGCTCGATCTACGTCCGCTGTCTTGAGACCGAGCTTGCCCAAATCTGGGCCGACCTCGCCCTCTTACGCCTTCAACCACCCCTACCATCATAGGTGGCCGCGTCTTCAGGCGCACCCCCTACTTCCTCTACTCTTCCTTCCATGCAGGCTCGCTTCCCCCGCCCTGCAACCCCTCCACCCCCATTCCACCTCCTTCCTGCTCCCCCGGTTGCTACGACCTCTTCTACCGCAACTGTAGCGGACCTCTGGTTGGGCTGTAAGACAAGCCCCTTGGCCTTTTCTCACAGACCTGTGTTGTACTCGGGGTAGTCCAGTCCAAGCCGGTACCTCTGTCGGTACCAGCCAGTCCAGTCCTATCTCGTCAGTCCGCTGGGGTATACCCCAACTCTTGTCTGTTTTTCGGATTATTCGACATTCGCACACTTTGGAATACGTGCGTTGGAGTCTAGCATGGGAGTTGCGTTGTGCCATCTCGCTCCCCCTTCTTCCTCCATCTCCATCTCTATCCCAGGCGGAGCACCACACTTGGTGGGTCCGCCACACTGGTATCGGAGCGGGAACGTT
>BFEA01000730.1:103565-128288 GCA_003427395.1 Chara braunii | reverse complement strand
CTTCCATAACACACTTGCCATAGTGTACATATGGCTTGGTAATGCGGCACACTACTGTTGAAGAGGTGCATGCCAGCTATTTACCCCCCCTCCCCACCCCCCCGCCGGCGAGCAGCGGCCGGGCTGCTATTTGCCCCCCCCACACCCCCACCGTGGCTGTTGCTGCCTGCGCACGTGGCCATCTACAGTGCCACGTGGCAGCTTGCTGTGGAACTGAAGACCCCCCTGATCAGGGGGCTGCTCTACACTGGTGAGGGTCTGCTCACACAACATACCCTGGATCTGCAGATCTGCAGTACTGCTGCTAGGGGCTGATCAAGATCTCAGCCCCCTCTCTCCTCCAGTTGGCTTGTGGCAGCGAAGGCCAAGACCCTCCTGGTCTTGGTATACCTTGTGCCCTTGAGACACCAAGGGCTAGGTATCATCCCACTTTCTTCCCTCTCCCTACTAACCCACTTTCCCTACCTTTTCTCTCTCCTCTTACTAACCCCCTCTACTTCTTCCTCTTCTGCCTCACTCACTTCCTTCTAATCACTCTCACCACCCACTATTTTACTCTACTTCATTCATTTATTTTCTTTTCTCTCCGCTTTTGTTTTTGCTTCTTGATCCCTCCCCACCCTTCCCATCCCTTTCTCTCCCATTCTCTCACCCTCCTCTCCCCTAACTACAACCCATCACTTCCCTCATCTCCCCCTTCACTCTTTTTCTCTCTCCCACCTATTTCTCTATTTTCTCCTTCTTTTTTTTATCCCCCTTCCCCCCTACTTCAAAAATTTTCTGTTTTTTTTTTCTTCTTTCTATCTTTCTTTTGATTTATCTTTCCTCTTTTTTCAAAAATCTGAATTATCTTATCCCCCACTTTCTTTTCTTCTTTTCTGATTTATTTATTTTATTTATATTTTATTCTGAAAATTTGAATTTCCTTGCAACACCCTTAAATCTGATTAGGAGTTGGTCATTCTTGCTTTTGGCATACATTCCGACCCCGCAGGGGTAACGAAGTGCTGCCAAAATTTTCTGTTTTTCTTGCACTTAGTCTTTTCAGCACATTTTCACCCCTTGGGGGTAGCGCAGTGCTGGCAGAATCTCCTCATTTTACTTGGCCTTTCTTCTTGACGGCACACTTCGACCTCATGGGGGTAACGAAATGCTGCCAAATTTTTTGAAAAATCGGACACTTCATTTCTCTCCACCAGCTCATCTACTTATTTATTTATTCATCTCTTTCTTATTTCTTTATTTATTTCCTGAAATTTTTAATTTTTGGCATTTTGAAACTTAGTGTGCTTATCTTGGTCTCTCCTTTCCCTTGGCACATTCTTGACCCCATGGGGGGTAGGGAAATGTTGCCGAAAATTCCAAAAAAATAAATATTATTTTTCTCCTCACATTTTGTTTCCTTTTTTTTTTTTTTTTTTTTTTTTTTTCTCTTGAAATTTCACTGTTTATTTATTTTTCTCCCGCCTCCCCCATTCTTACTATTTTATTTTCTTGATTAGGTCACCGATACCCTACCCTAACCACTCAAACTCCGGTTAGGGTTTCCTTAGGGTTTTTCTAGGGTTTAGGGTTTTCCTAAACCCTCTCCTACTCCCCCTTTCCACTCGGGCACCCTGGATCCGAACCACCCCTCCCCCTTTGATGGTGCTCGTGCTCGATTTACTAGCGCCGCTTGTCGCCTTCTATCGCAGACCTCCCCCTACGCCCTCCGCTCACGCGGACCTCCCCCGACCCTCTCTAGTCCGGCCCGTTACCTCCCCATGGCCGACGGCGTGTCCCAAGACGTCGAGGCGACGACGACCTTGGCATCGGGCTCCACACCCGTGCCGACAGACCAGGGTCATCAACCCCAAGGGGATCTGCACACCCTCATTACCTCCATCCTTGCGCCCTTACATGCGCAAGTGGCGACTCTTATCGCTGACCTGCAGCAACTCTAGGACGCTGGCCGTCCTTCCTCTCCTCACTCTCTCTCTTCTCCTGGCTCCCAGTCTGGGTCCCCCGTCCTCCGACATGGTGGCCACGGCGGAGCTTCCTCCTTTGCCGCCCCCGACCCGACCATCCTGGTGACCGTCCACGCTCCTAGCGCGCCAGCCGCCACGGGCCAGACCCTCCCTCACTCTACGGGCGCACCAGCCCAGATTCTGGTCACTACGACCACGGGACCACAACCCGCTGCCATGGTCTCAACTTTTCTGGGTTCCCCGCTTCTCCCTCCCCTTCGCACGACCCCAGCGCCACCTGGCTCTCCCCCCTGTGGGATGCCCCGCGCCGCTCGTGCGTCCACTTCCCCCACTCTTCCTCCTGCCACTGCTTGCTCGATCTGCGTTCAACGTCTCGAGGACGAGCTTGCCCAGACCCGGGCCGACCTCACTCTCTTACGCCTTCAGCCGCCCCTACCCTCACAGGTGGCCGCACCTTCAGGCGCACCCCCTTCCTCCTCTACTCGTCCTTCCATGCACGCTCGCTTCCCTCGCCTTGCACCCTATCCAGCCCCATCCTACCTTCTTCCTATTCCCTCGGTTGCTGCGACCTCTTCTACCGCATCTCTCTCGCAGCCTGCCGAGGTTGGCCCCGCCGCTCCCCCATGCGGCTCGGGCGTGCAGTCAGCTGCGCCCCTTTCTCCAGGACCTACGCCGACTTACTCAGCCATAGCAGAAACCTCTCCTCCTCGATCCCCTCGCCGCCAAAACGGTGGCGCACCACTCGTCCGCTTGGTGGACATTGCCTTGTACGACAGTACAAGGATACGCGTGTCTCGATGGCTGCAGTCTGCCAATCGCATGCTCCAACTCATGGGCGCCCTACTCGACACGTGGGTGGGTCACCTCTCCACGCGCCTGCCTGGTGGTCCCTTCGATGCCTGGGAGAATTTCTACGCGCACTCTTTTCGTGAGGGTCGGACCCCGACCTTCATGGATTTTCAAGCGTTCCTCGAGGACCGCATTGGAACCCGACATGACGTCACTGACGCCTTCGAGCGTGTCGTCAGCACATCTGGTGGCGCTGCCGGCCTGGTCCGCCACATCCAGATCTTTCAGGACGCCCGCCTCATTTGTGATGTGGTGTTCCTCCCCGAGACTGCCCTCATCGATCGTTTCTTGGCCAACCTTCCCCTTGAGTACCGCTCCGAGTTATGGCGGTACGAGTTCACATCGGCCCCGGAGGCCTATGAGGTCGCCAAGACCCATCAGCGGATGCGGGCCCGTCTTCACCCCGCTTCCTCCTCCCAGCCTCAGCGTACTCGCTACACCCCCTCCTCCTCTCACGGCACTTCCCAGTGCTGCTCCCCTTTCCACAGCCGTCCCCGCCGTTCCGCGCAGCAGGGCCGCCACTTCTCGCGCCGCCTCAGCTCGCTCGAGTATGGTGAGCAGGACGTTGTTGCCCCGCTGTCGCCGGAGGGTGACCATAGCGACGACCTCGACCTCGGCGAGGCTGTCCTCTACCACCTGGAGGACTCTACTCACCCTATGGCTGAGAGCCTCCAGCTCATCTTCTCCGCCCTTTCCCGGGCACGCAACCGCTCCGGTCACGCTGGCTCGTCGCCCCCCGAGGTCCCTCAGCAGGACCTCCCTCAGGGCTTTGTCCCTCCTCACGATGTCCTTTCCACTGAGGAGCGAGCGGCCATTTTGGGCTGGCGTGGGTGTTTGCGCTGCCGCCAGGACGGTCATACCTCCTCGCGGAGCCCTTACACCTCCGCCCTCGACCGCCACTACGCCGACCTTTCCCGCCAGCGTTGTGCTCAGTCCCCCCCGGGCGTCTTGCATCCCCCCGGCGCCTCCTAGCCACGGTGCAGTATACAGTTGTGCCCTCCTCCATAGATGGCTTCCCGACATCTCCTTCACAGTTCGCCCCTCTCGCTACTGGAGCTGAGGTATCGCAGGACCCAGCAGAGTGTACTCAGTCCTCTATCGCAATACCGTCTTCGCCTTCGCAGACCACCGTCTCCCCTCCTACCCCTCCACGACTACCGACGCGTCGAGCCATTCACTCAGCCTGTTGCAGCGAGCAATTTGCGACTCGCGAGGACGTTGTGTCCTCTCTTCTAGACTTGAGCATGCTCCAGGCTCGTCAGGAGCGACTCACCCTCCATGTCGTTGCACTGCGTCGCCTTCTCACCATCCTCTCTGACCCTGATCACACCCTCCCGATCATTCAAGTACGACTAGGGACCTCCACGAGGGTGTACTCATCGCTGTGGGATTTCGGCTCTCAGGGCGATTTCATTCACCCACGTGTGGTGAAGGAAGCCTACTTACCCATGGCAGGGTCTCCGACTCCCATCTCTGTCACCCTAGGGCATGACAAGACCCAGCACTTCTTCGATCAGACGATCACCGACCTCCCTTCTTCCTCACTCTCGAGCCGACTGATCGTCCCCCGACGTCTCGTCGCCACCGCTCCTCTGCACATTTCGATGTGATGGAGACGGGGTACGACTTCATTCTCGGTACTCTGTGGTCTCGTCGGTTCCGCAGCACGGAGGCCGATTGGGCGACCAACACGCTCGTTCTCAAAACGAAGTGTGGACAAACGTATCGCGTACCTTTCATAGGTACCACTGCGACACCACGCCGCAACCCTCCTCCCCCGGAGCCTTCCGTGCCCACACCATCTCCTGCTATCATTGTCACCTCGCCTCGGCAATTCGCTCACTTCATCCAACAGGACGACGTCACCTTCTTTACAGTGAACGTGACAGATCTCTTGCACTATGATCCACCCTATCCAGACGCCGAGCTCATCTATCTGGAGCCAGATCCTCCTTCTATCTTCATGGCTCCCATCTCTACTTCCCTCCCTCCGCCGTCCGTCGAGTCCACCCCGTCGTCGCTCGCTGACGCTGACGCTGAGGAACTCGCGCGCTATACGTCTGACCTGGAGACCGCAGTTCGTGACCTCATTCGAGACTACCACGACGTTTTGCCATCGTCGTTCTCGTATGTCGGCCTCCCACCGATGCACGACGTCAAACACTCCATCCAGCTGGTGCCTAACTATCGTGTTCACCACCCGCACCCTACAGACTCTCGATCCCTGAGGCCACCGAACTCAAGCGTTAGCTTGAGGAGCTCCTGAGACTGGGTTTTATTAAGCCCAGCAACTCCCCGTGGGGTGCACCCGTCCTCCTTGCTCGCAAAGCAAATGGAACTCTCCGTCTCTGCATCAACTATCGTGGCCTCAATCGCTACACGGTTAAGAACAGCTACCCCATGCCTCGTTTCGACGAGTTATTCGACTGCCCAGCTGGCAACCGCTTCTTTACAAAGATTGATCTTCGTAGCGGTTACCATCAGATCCGCGTCGCTGCAGCGGACCAGCCGAAGACAGCGTTCCGATCGCGCTTCGGCCACTACGAGTTTACGGTGATGTCATTCGGCCTCAACAACGCACCCGCTACCTTCTAGTGGGCGATGAACGACATCTTCAGGGACATCCTGGAGCAGTACGTTCTCGTCTACCTTGACGATATCCTGGTCTACAGTCGTTTCCTTGAGGAGCATCTCAGACATCTCCGCGACGTCCTTGACCGCTTGAGAAGACAAAGCTTCTACGCCAAGCTGAGCAAGTGCCGCTTTGCCCAACACAAAGTGGATTTCTTAGGACACTGCGTGTGTGACCAGGGTCTCCACATGGACGGCGCGAATATCACTGCTATTGCGGAGTGGCCCGTCCCCACATCCGCCAAGCAGCTTCGCAACTTCCTAGGCCTCACTAGCTACTATAGTAATTTCATCCCGGGATACACTAGGTATTCTTACGTCCTCACCTCCACCCTCCTCCGGTAGAACCCGCCATGGGCTTGGACACCCCTCCACGAGGACGCCTTCCGCGCCCTCAACAAGGCGATAACATGTGCACCGGTTCTTCACCTACCCAATTTTGATCGCCCTTTTATCCTTACCATTGATGCGTCAGACTTTGCTGTAGGAGCAGTGCTTTCTTAGATTTTTCCCTCCTCTCCTGATTCCTCTCATCCTCTCATCCCTCGCTTCCCACCCCCTTCCCCTACCACTGCTTCCCGCCTGATGCCTACTCATCCAGCTACTGACGAGCCTTCTATTGATTATTCTCCTACCATCGCCGAGGACGGCACTGTCGAGTCTCTCCGATAGCCTTCTACTCCCGTTAGCTCCTTCCCGCCGATATAAACTACACCGCCGATGAACGTGAGGTTCTCGCAGTAGTTTAGGCCACTCCACACTGGCATCACTACCTGCACGGGCCACCATTCACGTGCGTACAGACAACTTTGTTGTCCAGGTGTTTCTGACAAAGCCAAAGCTCACTCCTCGACAGGCACGCTGGTGGCGCGACATATCCAAGTTTAGTTTCACTACTGAGCACATCAAGGGTGAGACCAATCGGGTCGCAGATGCCTTATCCCGACGCCCTGACCATAATCTGGAGCAGATCCAGCGCGCTGCCATCTCGGTCACCACCGTGCACCACTCGGTGACTGACGAGTTTCGCACTTGGTACCGCCACTGCCCCGACTACCGCGATATCCATGCGACCCTTCGGAGTGGCAAGCCCGTCCCGAACTACTCTCTCGGGGACAACGGTCTTGTGTACTGGCACGGTTCACAGGGCACCAGAGAGCCCCGTATTTGTGTTCCCTCCACGGGACAGCTACTTGTCCGGGCAGTAGCAGAGTTCCATGACCAGGCAACCGTCGGTCATATGGGCTTCCACAAGACATTGGCTCATGTGAGCCGCCTGTACGTTTGGCTGAAGCTCAAGGACTTTGTGAAGGACTACGTCGCAGAGTGTCCCACCTGTCAGGAGTTGAACAGTGCGAAGCACATACCTTTTGGTTTGCTCCAGCCTCTTCCTATCCGTGAGGGTCGTTGGCAATCCATCTCGATGGACTTTATCGGTCCTCTTCATCCTCCGACCCCCGCGGTAATGATGCTATCCTGGTCGTCGTCGACCGCTTCATGAAGCGCGCACACTTTGTTTCGTGCCGCTATGCCATTAGTGCACGTGAGGTCGCAGACATCGTGCTTGACCGAGTCGTGCGTGACCATGACTTACCTCTGAGCATCATATCTGACCGTGACCCGCGCTTTACCAGCTGATTCTAGCGACGACTCCACGAGGTGTACGACACCCAGCTCCGCTTCTCCTCGTCTTACCATCCCCAGACTGATGGTCAGACCGAGGTCACGAACTGGACTCTCGGAGATATTCTCCGAAAGATTGTTCGTGACGACCAGCAGTGGGATCTCCATATTGCCCACGCGGAGATAGCCTAGAACCACGCCGTCTCGCCCGCCACGGGGATGTCGCCTTACTATTGCGACCTCAACTATCACCCTCATGTTCCCACGGACTTCCTTCGACCGTCACAGATGCACCCCGACATGAGTTGTCCCGCGCTGGATGATTGGGTTGCACACATGACGTCGATCATGAAGACCGCGCATGAGCACATAGCCGCTTCCCAGGCTCGCACGACCACATGTGCGAACCGATCGAGGATGGATCATCCATTCAAAATCGGTGATGATGTGCTTATCGACGCCCACCACTTATAGCTCGAAGCGGACACGCTTCGCAAGTTCCGGCGTCGAGTCTTTGGCCCATGCCGCATTCTCCAGGCCGTCGGTTCTGATACGGCTTCTAGCCCTCCGTGTGAAGCTGCCCGACTACCTACGCCAAGCTCGTGTGCACGATGTCTACCACGTCTCGTTAATGCGTCCCTACCACAGACCATTTGAGCGTTTCGTTGGACGACCATACGAGCGCCCTCCACCCGTCATGGTGGACGGCCACGAGGAGTTCCTCGTTTCAGACATCATTGGTCGCCGAGTCACTGACGACAACCCTCACGTCGAGTATCTCGTACGTTGGAAGGGTTACCCTGATGAGGAGGCTACCTGGGAGCACCTCGAGCACTTGCAACATGCTCTCATGTTGGTGCGTGCCTATGACCGTGCTCGTCGTGCTGGGTTAACTGCTCGTCCTCAGCCTACTGAGCCTCTCCCTTCTCCCTCGGCTGAGGAGACCTCTGAAGTCGAGCCTGCTCCATCTGAGGCAGATCTTTAGCAGCAGCCGGATACTTCTGAGCGTCGACAGTGCACTCGTCGTCGTCCTGCTCGATACGACGATTGACTCCGACTTATCTTCCCACGTCTTTGACTTCTCAGTATTCCATCCACTCCAGTTTTGCCACTTCAGATTGTCGACGTTGAGGCTCTTCCTCGACGACATTCCAGACTTCTCATCATGAACGTCATCGACAACTTCACGACCTTCGTCACGATCAGCTCTGCCTACTTTAGACATCGTCACTCTCTTACCACCTTAGCATGTACAGTACCCTGGTTGTGTCACATGATGGTCTCCCTTTGCCCGGTCCTCTGAGTTGGGCTCTCCCTTGGTATACGCATAGGCATCGGGACAGTAGCGTTGCCCTAGCTTCCCAGCTTACGGATCCAACTCCGACTTCCCCCACCTTAGGAGTCATTTGCATGATTCCCTTACCCATCACTTTTTCTACCCTCCACCGGCCCAAGTTAGGCAGCCTTGCATGCTTCATCTCGGTGCGCCCAGTATACCACGCTCCCTTATTCCCTTGCATGGTCGACCCTCCATAGCGGTCACCCCTTTAGTCGAGCATTACCCGCCTTGATGGTCTATTTGTTAGGGTCTCTGGTTCTGTTCGCTCCCAGTTCCCTACCCTCATTGAGCCTGATGACATGTGTCTCCCTGTCATTATGTGTGGATGCCCTCAGGAGTTTATCGACCCCTATGCTGCATTCGCCACCCTCAGAGACCATCCCACGCTGTGGTTTGCGACACACTCCTCCTGTGACATATGGTTGTCTTGTTGTTGTTGTGTTGCTCTCAGACTGAGGCTACTGCCTCTAACATTTCTAGGATTTAGTTGTATCTGATTTTGTTGTTCTTAGCACTTATACATTAGTCAGTTGTTTCCAGACTGAGGCTACTGCCTCCAACATTCTAGGATTTAGTTGTCATTACTTTCTGCTTTCCTAGGACGTGTATACTAGTTAGTTGCTTCTGCTTTCACTTAGGGTGTTAGTTGTGACATTGCTGTTTTTGCTACATGTTCTAGCCGAGGTTGCATTGCATGAACTCAGCATGGAGCTTGCTCCGCATCCTAGACTACTCGGGTTTTCTTTTTCTTTGGTAGAGTTCCGCTTCTTGGCGGAAGCGTGCTTGTATCTAGGCGATCCATCACAGGACGAGGATCGTGTAGCGGACCCCTGGTTGGCCTGTGAGACCATCCCCTTGGCCTGTTCTCACAGGCCTGTGTTGTATTCGGGTTAGTCCAGTCCAGGTCGGTACCTCTGTCGGTACCAGCCAGTCCAGTCCGGTCCAGTCAGTCCGCTAGGGTATACTCCAGCCAGGGTCCGTATACAACATCTTGCTCCACCCTCATCCTCCATCTCCATCTCTATCCCAGGCGGAGCACCTCACCCGGTGGGTCTGCCACAGCCACAGAGACTGTTGTTTATTGTTTCCTAGGACTGTGGTCATTTCTGTATCAGCCCGGGGCTCCGTTGTCCCATGGAGCTGCCCATCCCTTCTTGGAGCGCCCATTTTCTATTAGCCCAGCCCTGTTCAGCAGCCCCCTTGTTCGTTATTGCTATGTCTGTCCCTTTAAACCCTTTAAACCCCTTAAACCCTATACCCTCTTAAAACCAATCCATAACACTTTCGTGTTCCTTGAAGCCTGAGGAATCGTGAGGATCAGCAATGAGGTGGAATGTGATGCAATGTGATGCAGTGCAACAAAAAGCAAATCGATGAGAAGAGATATGTGTCTACATCCGAATCCATTTTGTGCGTCACTAGGTGTGTGATGCAGTCCTGCGCCTTGAAGAGTGCGACCAGCGGACAGGGCTTATGTCCAACCGATGTGAAGACCAGGGTCTGCCTACGGTTCAAACCCTTGAGTCTCAACATGTGGTGCGGTGCAGCTCATGGTCGCATTAAGCAGTGCTCCGTCAGTTCCTAAACCTTTGAGGCACGGCCTCATGCACCCTTAAGCCCTTGAACCGTTAGACTGCTCAATTGCAGTATCCCTTCGCTGGGCTGCATTCGTGGTCTGAGAGCCCTGCTCCCTTGGACGCGTCGGTTTTCATAGTTCCAACTGCAGGGCATGCGACAGTGAGATAGTTCCAACTGCAGGGCATGTGATAGTGAGACTACAACTGTTTCTTTGGTCTTGGTGCCATTGCGGTTGTTGTTGTTTGTCACTCCAACCTTCGTATGCTCCTCGTGTTATCTGGGCCGGGTGCGACGGGTGTGGCGCGAGGTGTGGCAGTTGGCTCGGGAGGCGGACAAAGTTAGGTTGGAGATAGGGGGCCTGGAAATTAGTGAAGGGTTTTATCTTCCAAGTTGGTTCCGTGCTCCTCCATGGTTTCCATATGATGTTCAGAACAGTGTCCACGACCGAGCATTCCTTTCTGGTCCTGCCATATTTGTACGTAGGAGTCGCAGATAGCTTGTCTGGCAAGGGGGGTCTTTCTCTTCGAAGTCATGTCGCTTCATGGACTTCCAGGTTTGGTGGGTCGCGGTGCTGATGTCTTCCATGATGGCTTGTTGTGCCTGCTGCCAAATTGGTGGTCCTTCCTTTCGAAGGAGCATCTGGCTCTCAAAGCAAGCATGAGGAGGTGCAACCCTGTGATGCATGCTTTGCTGAGCGATGTATATTGAGCCAAGGATCCGCAAAGTGATGAAAAGGACTCGAATGGACGATGCAGCGCCAGTTCAAGATTAACTGGGAGAAGTGCGAGTTTGGCCGCACCCGGATCATGACTGGGTCATAAGATTTTCGCGGAGGGATTGACGCCCGGTGACGAGAAGGTGGTCAGCATTCGTGGCTGGCCGCACGACCTCATGCACCCTTAAGCCCTTGAATCGTTAGACTGCTCGATTGCAATATCCCTTCGCTGGGCTGCATTCGTGGTCTGAGGGCCCTGCTCCCTTGGACGCGTCGGTTCTTATAGTTGCAACTGCAAGGCATGCGACAGTGAGATTACATCTGTTTCTCTGGTCTTGGTGCCATTGCGGTTGTTGTCTGTCACTCCAACCTTCGTATGTTCCTCGTGTTGTCTGGGCCGGGTGCGACGGGTGTGGCGGGGGGTGTGGCAGTTGGCTCAGGAGGCTGGCGAAGTTAGGTTGGAGATAGGGGACCTGGAAATCAGTGAAGGGTTTTCTCTGCCAAGTTGGTTCCGTGCTTCTCCATGGTTTCCATATGATATTCAGATCATTGTCCAAGACCAAAAACATTCCTTTCGGGTCCTGTCAAATTTGTATGTACGAGTTGCAGATAGCTTGTTTAGCAAGGGGGGTCTTTCTCTTCGAAGTAATGTCGCTTCATGGACTTCCAGGCTTGGTGGGTCGCTATGCTGATGTCTTCCACGATGGCTTGTTGTGCCTGGTGCAGGCCAAATCCTGCCATATTTGTATGTAGGAGTCGCAGATAGCTTGTCTGGCGAGGGGGGTCTTTCTCTTCGAAGTAATGTCGCTTTATGGACTTCCAGGCTTGGTCGGTCGCGGTGTTGATGTCTTCCACGATGGAATGTTGTGCCTGCTGCAGGCCAAATTGGTGGTCCTTCCTTTCGAAGGAGCATTTGGCTCTCCAGGCAAGCATGAGGATGTGCAACCCTGTGATACATGCTCAGTTGAGCGATGTATATTGAGCCAATGATCCGCAAAGTGATGAAAATGACTCGAATGGACGATGCAGCGTCAGCAAAGCATCAACAAGCAATGTAAATCCAGATACATTTGAAAATAGCACAATGTAAAGTAGCGCAAGACACAAAGATATGACCTGACCTATTAGAGACTGACGAGACATCCCATTATACACCACACATGTGAGAGAGCGAGGAGGGACCACATACATGGATGAAAGGTCCCTCCTTGCACACACACGTGGGGAGATACCACGGATGAAGAGATGGGGGAGAGGCGAGACGAAGATGGAGGTGAGGGAGAAGACTGAGATCGCGATAGTGAAGTCCAAAAATAGTCTCCCTGCCAAATGTCCAGTCAATGCGTGCTGTAAAAATGTCGAATCAGATTCTGGGGCTTATGCCCAATGTAAGCTCTGCCGGTAACCGCTGCCCGTAACTTCTGCGTGTAACCTATGCTTGTAACGTCTCTCTGACTCTCTCTCTCTCTCTCTCTCTCTGAAGAAGAAGAAGAAGAAGAAGAAGAAGAAGAAGAAGAAGAAGAAGAAGAAGAAGAAGAAGAAGAAGAAGAAAATGTCGTCCTCCTCGCTATCTCACGTGCAGGTAACTGCCGCCATGTACTAATTGTCGCCGCTTGTATCCTCTATGCTGCAGGTGCGCTGACGCGAATACCAGCTATGGCGCCCAGGTAGGATCTCCGTTGATGCTGATATGGCCTCCTCCTCACTCCCTACCTACACCTCTACCTCTACCTCCAGTTTAGCGCTGTAGCGTTGCTCCGGCAGCGTGTCACCCAAGAAGTGAGCTACTCGAATTGTGTGTTTGCCCAAGCGTGGCCCAACTATAAGTAGAGTTGGGCCTCGCGGGTGTGCCTCTGTGTGCCTCTGGACTTTGGGCAAACGTGGCCTACTGGGTCTGGGTCCCGACCGGACGTCCAGACCCTCCCTACTGATGCCGCAGGGACGTCCGCTATTGGACGAAAACGGACCTGGCCCAATAGTGCCTGCCTATGTCTGTAACAGGCCAAAAACGTGGCCTTTGTCTGAACAGACGGAAGGTGTGTTCGGACGAACTGCAAGTCCGAAACAACGCCTGAAGAGACAAAAATAGGACAGCAAATAATTAAATAAATAAATAAATATATAAAAAAAGAAAAAAATGAACGCTGCCTCAAACCGAAACCTGCGTCCCTAAGGCCGGTCGTGGGCCTCCAGGGCGCGAGTTTGAGGGGTGTGCGGCCTGGGGGCCCCCAACAACCGTCGGCCCCCGAAAATGGGCCCCGTGTAGCTCAGCATGTAACACCCCCCATTCGTTATGAAGTCAAGCTGGGTCGGGGTTGAAGCCGACGTTCCAATCGTGGAACCTGGATCTGAGTACAGCGTGGAGCCGAAGGTGCTGGCTTGCCTTGATGTTTGCGTTCGTAACGTGGGAGGACATCGGGGGCTGTGGCCTGAAGTTCCGCACAGGTCAACCAACGGTCAGCCTTATGGCTACAATAAGAAAAGTGTACTAGGTACTCGGTCGGCTTGGTGCAGTAGTGCCACTGAGAAATGATGTCGCCAACCTCCTGAAAACCATCCATGGAGGGTGTGTCTTGCGATCGCCACCCGTCGCGATCTGCCGAAATGTAAAGTGCCAACTTTGAATAATGAGCCACCGGGTAGACGGGCAAGTGGGCAGGCACCTGAATGACAAATGATGGTCCTTCGGGTGCATCACCAGCTGGTGCCACAATGCGCCAAGAACCCATCCACTTCAGAAGGAGCTTGGGAGAGATATTATGTTCGAGGCTGAATTCCACGGCGGAGACCCAAACAAGGTCGCCGACGAGGAACAAACAAGGAAGACGCTGACGATTGGCTTGACGGCTCATGCATTGCTGCGTGTTCGACATCTGGCCGCATGTCATGACAAGGAGCTCTTGCATCCGTCGAATGAAGGTGAGGTGGTCGTCGCTCTCGGTCGTCTGTGGAATGATAGTGTCCAACGACGATGTGATCGGCGAGCCATGCTCGAACTCGAAGGGCGACATCCTGATAGCCGGGATGAATGGACGAGTTGTAAGCCAACTCGACGTCCGGCAGCCGCTCAACCCAATCCTTTTGGTCGGGACGGATGAGAGTGCGAAGAAGAACCTGTGCGGTTTGATGCACCCTCCCCATTTGGCCATCTGTTTGTGGGTGGTGAGCCTAACTCAACTTGAAAGATGAGCCCCATCGTTTGATGAGAGCCAACTAAAAGTCAGACATGTGGTACGAATCCAACCGGCTTAAAGAACCTCGACCAACTCCGGTGCCTTGGCGTGAGAGCGACAAGGCAAAAACATGGTGCACTTGGCGAGTCGATCGACCACCGTGAGAATCCCGTGCACACTGGTCTTGTGCTTGGGGAACGGCCTGGTGATGTCCATGGCAATCGCTTCCCGTCGTCCGAAGGGGACCGGTAATGGTCACAACTCGTCGAACGGACGATGATTGCAGGATTTGCAACGTCGGCAAACCTCGCATGACTCGCAATAGCGTGTAACATCGCCGAGAAGGCCGGGCCACCAAAAGCGCTCGCAAAGTCAGCCAATCGTACGATTGACTCCAAAGCATCCGATGGCGGAAGCATCGTGGAACTCACCAAGAAGCCGCGTATGCAAGTGTGGATCACTCGAGACTTAAAGAAGATTCTTTCCTCGTGAGTGGACTAGCAAATAGCCCTCTTGGATCCAAGCAACGATGCCGGATTTGGGGAGGCGCAATTCGCATACTTGTCGTGAAACTCACGGTCGACTTGGTAGCCGCGGATGAAGCCGTCTCGCAAGTCGTCGTCGACGTCGAACGTCGAGTAGACCGCGGTACAAAGGTTCTGGCACCGTGAAAGGGCGTCCGCAAAACAGTTAATCTTTTCCGAATGTGATCGGGAAAGAAGTCAAATTGGTCAATGAAAGTCATTCAATGGGCGATGGTACTATTCAACGTGTCTTGGGTCTTGCAGAAGACCAAAGGATTATTGTTCGTTACCCATCGGAATTGACTTCGACAAAAAAAAAAGCGCCACCACCACTTAAGCGCGTGTACAACGACCAACAACTCCTTTTGTGCGTCATCAATGGAGTGCACGGCGGGCACCTTCTTACTAAAGTACTTAGTCGGGTGCCAGTCCACGCCATCGTGTTGCTCGAGGACGGCACCAATGTCATAGTGGGATGCATCGATAGTGACACGGGTCGACAAAAGAGAGTTGTAGATGCATAAAACCTCCGTGGATAGCAAGGCGGCTTTAAGTGGTGCTATCCAAGTGGTGCATAGAAGGACAAATAAGTGTGCAAATGAGTGCATAGTGATGCGTATTGTGGTGCCGGTAAGCGCCCCGTGGAAAGGAGAGGAAGCCATGCAAGATCCTCGGGCGACAACTGGTCCAAGACCTCTATGTTGAACTCGCGTGCCAAATCCCTTGAATAACCACTTGAAGACGATAAATTGTCACCACTACCGAATGGAGAAGAAACCGTGCACACACCTAGTCCTTGAGCAAGGGGACCCCGCGATGGAACGAGCCAGGCAGCATAGTCCAAAGGAATAAAGAAGAGGACTTACGACTTCCGCATGTGCCTCGGAACTAAGGGAGGTTGCTCAGGAAGCAACCGGTTCAGAAGGCGTCGAGAGTGCAGTCGCATCACTCTCGGTGGTGCTCACGTTCCCGAAACGAATTTCCCCTTGGCTTTCGTGGGACAGTCGGCGGTTTCGTGTGAGTCGCTGTTGCACCACAAGCAATAATGGTGTCTCGTCCGGATCTTGTAGACGCCCTCCGAGAGACCATAATGTAGCCAAGGGTCTTGAGCTGCTGTTTCGGACCCAAGGACTGAAGAGGTGTTTGCCTTCGATTTGCCACGTCCTCGACCTTTGGCGGGGCGGTCACCATCCCGGGCGGCTGCTAATCTTTCTCCCTCGTCAGATGCAGCAGCCTTGTTTGAAGAATCGGTCGGCATTGCTGCCGCGACCATGGAAACTTTCGGCAGATGCTGATCTCTGCCCAGGCCTGCAGAGGCCGAACGACCAGCATTGCAAGCTTCTGTATTCGTCACTATAATCTGCAGGGCCTCGTTAAATAATTGCTCAGTTGTGGTGAGTGTCTTTGCGACTTGCATCAATGCATTCTGCAATGTCGAGCACGACCTCATGATGAAGTAGTGTTTGACGCCCGTAAAGGTGATCGGCAAGTCTGGCGTGGATGGTGTTGGTACTCGGTGATCCAATCCGTGCTTGACAAGGCGTTCTGATGCAACTTTTGCAATTTTTCCATCGCCTGAAGCTCAGGGGGTTCCACTTGGAACCGCGTGTGCCATGCTGCCTTGAGATCAGCCCAAGTGATCTTTGTGTACAGCTCGGAGACAGTAATTGTTGCATACTGTAACGTGCAGACCAGAACAAGAACCGACCTTTCAATACAGAAGACTTAGATACCAGTGATCCGAACAATCAATGTTGTAATGCAGCCCTGAACATACATCATCATCATCGTTACATGGTGTGAAGGGGTCTGGCGCTTCACACAGGAAGACAGCGCCAGCCCATACCATACACAAACGAAGAGGAAGGGGATAGACGAAGAGGAAGGGGAAGATGGGAATGTCGTCAACACCAAGTCTTCGACACAAGCCCAAATAGTCCCTCGTCGGAATGTCTGAATCCCAAATGTCAAGTCAGGATCCAATGCCGTCAAGTCTCAAGTCACAACTCTATCTCTCTCTGTCGTAGTCTGAGAAGTCAGGTGGCGAGAGGGTGAGAAGAGAAGGTGGACTTAGAAGAGGAAGAAGAAGAACTCTCTCTCTCTCTCTCTCTGTGTCCAGTACTAACCTGTGAAGTTGGCGCCTTGATGCAAGTACCACGAAGATGGAGCTGGAGCGATGGCGCCATAGGTAAGTAACACTGGCCTCCGCCGATCTCTCTCCCACTCTACGATCTACCACCTACCAGCGCCCAACGCTGAAGACTACAGCTACAGCTATGGCGCCCAGCGCCGAAGACTACAGCTAGCGCTACTACTACTTAGCGCTGGAGACTACTGCAGCGCTCCTCCTGAGTGCTGCGGCCGAATCCTGAAGACTACCCTGCCTACTGACACTACCTACCTGTGAAGTGCATGGGAACTTCCTATGTACTACGGGTGTGCCTCCTGAGCCTGCCAAGGGAGGCAGGGGCTGCAGCTGCAGCTCCTGCTCAAACTCGTGAGGAATAAGCTATATCTGGCCTGTTCCGCATCCCTGTTTACGTGCCTCAGTCTTAGGGGCAGGTCGAAACAATGAGGGCCTGAAAATGGCCCTCCGTTTCAGGCTGAAAACTCTGGGTCTGAAAAGACCCAGAAATAGGCTGAAACGGCGTAGGGCCTGCAGACCCTCGTTTTCCATCATCCAGGCTGAAACGAACGGGGCCTGTAAGCCCTAAGTTTTAGGCTTTTAGGCTGAATGTCCGGGACGGGCCCTGCAGGGCCCGTGTGGCTACGCAGTATGCCACACCTCCCCCCTCCTTGAAGAACCAAGCTTACCTGCAAGGGCGAAGCTGTCTGTCTGAGGGAGGGACCACAGTCCGGGTGGGAGGGGCTGGTCGTGAAGCTTCCTGAGCTAACCTGCGCTTTTCATAATGCGCGTAGATCAGCGGTGCGGATGCTTTCAAATCTGCGCCTGATATCCACCGAGTGTCGTCGCGATCGCATGCTGTGAATGTGACTTTATACTGCCGCGACTTGCTGTCGTACTTGCGATCGGAGATGACGCGGTCAACTTCCTGATGGCCATCCATAGAAGGAGGGTCCTGCGATCGTCGGTCCGGAAAGTCGTCGCTCTTGGCTGGCGTGTATCTTGCCAGCTTCGAGGCGTAGAAGACCAGATGGACCGTCAGATGCTCTGGAATGTTGATCACAAATGAAGGGCCATTGGGCTCATCGCCCACGGCTGCTGTCACAGACGAAGGTCCAAACCACTTGGGGAAGCAGTTTGCGTGAAACATCCTGTTCCGGTGCAAACTCTTCCGCGGAGACCCAAACTAGATCACCGGCGCGGATGGGACATGGTACGCGACGCCTGTTGGCTTGCTGCTGCATGCGGACTTGAGCCTTTTGCATATTTGCGCGGGCTTGAGTCAGCAATTCCCTGTACTTCCGGACGGAAGCGGGAGAGCAAGCAGCGTCAATGTCGGCTGGTCGAGGAAGGAGAAGGTTTGCGAAGATCCGGCCTTTCCGTCCACCGTGGTGCAACTCGAATGGAGTCACGCCGATCGCCGGATGCACCAAAGTGTTGTAGGCGAACTCGACGTCGGGGAGGCGGTCAACCCAATCTTTCTGGTCCGGACGGATGAGCGTACGAAGCATCATTTGAGCGGTTCGATGTGCCCGCTCCGTCTGCCCGTCTGTTTGAGGATGTCGAGCCAAACTTGGTTTCATTGTTGTGCCGGACTCCTGCATGAGAGCAGTCCAAAAAGCCGACATGAAACGAGTGTCGCGGTCGCTGACAATGTCTTCTGGTACACCTTGGCCACAAATCCAACCAGTGTGCAGGAGGCGTGCCAGCTCGGGAGCCGTGGAGTAGTACTTGCAAGGGAGAAAACGCGCGTACTTACTCAATCGATCCACCATCGTGAGGATGCCGCCGTGCCCGAGCCGGTCGTGAGGGAACCGACCGGTGACGTCCATGGCAATGGAGAGACCGGGTTCCCGTGGGATAGGCATCGGGTGTAACTCGCCGTAGGGATTGCGGTTGCGGGGCTTGCTGCGTCGGCAAACTTCGCAAGAGTCGCAATACCGAGTGACATCGGTAATGAGGTCAGGCCATCGGAATCCCCGTTGAAGCCGTGCAATAGTGCGGTTGACTCCGAAATGGCCGGCGAGTCGTGAATCATGTTACTCGCCGAGGAGGCGAGTCCGAAGACGACGGTCGCATGGGACACATAGTAAGTCCTTGCCTCTCGAGTGCGAGGAGCAAGTACCCGTCGGCAATGCGGTAATGGCTGGCCGGCGGGTGATCCGAAGATAGCTGTCCATAGAGCGTGTCGAAGTCCGGATCAGACTGATATGCCCGGATGAAGTGTCGCTGAAGCTCCTCGTCGAATGCGAAGGCATGATGTGACATAGCGCAAAGATCAGGTCTTCGCAAGAGTGCATCTGCTGCGCGATTGGAGAGGCTGGGGACATGTTTCGGTGTGAAGTCAAATTGGTCGATGAAGTACATCCATTGTCCGATCGTGCTGCTCACCATGTCCTGCGTCTTGTAGTAGGTCAATGGATTGTTGTCTGTGACCCATGTGAACCTACACCGCCCAAGGAGGAAGTGCCGCCAATGCTTGCGAGCCATCACGAATGCGAGCAGCTCCTTCTTCCTTGCATCATCAAGCGAGTTGATGGGAGGCACTTTGTGGCTGAAATACTCCACAGGGTGCCAATCGTCGCCGTCGTGCTGTTCCAAGACTGCCCCAATGCCATAGCCGGAAGCGTCCGTAGTCACTCGCGTCGGCAGGGTGGGGTCATAGATGCTAAGGACGGGTGCCATGAGCATAGCCGTCTTAAGTGCTTGGAATGACCGGTGTGTGTCGTCATCGAGTACGAATGGCACCTTTGGCGACTGTAACCTCATCATAGGTGCAGCAATCCTGGAGTATCCAGTGATGAATCGCTGATAGTAGCTCGCCAACCCCATGAATGAACGAACGTTCGTGGTGTTGGTGGGCTCGGGCCATACTCGAAGGGCCTCGATCTTGTCCGCAAGCGGACGGATGCCTTGCGRCGTCACATAGTGTCCCAAGTACTCCAGCTCCTGCTGTGCGAACTCGCACTTGTCGCGGTTTGCTTTGTACTTGGCCTGTCGTAGCCGCTCCAAAACGGTGCGCARGTGTTCCACATGCTCGTCCAGACTCCGACTGTAAACCAAAATGTCGTCGAGGTCGATAAGTACGAAACGATCCAGCATGTGTCGGAACTCCGTCTTCATAGCCACTTGGAAAGTGGCTGGGGCATTCGTAAGGCCAAATGGCATGACCAGCCATTCGAAATGCCCATACCGTGTCTTGAACGCGGTCTTGTAGCGATCCTCCTTGCGAATCTCGAGTTGGTGGTACCCTGACTTGAGATCCAGCTTAGAGAAGAACTGGGCGCCGCCCAATCGCTCGAGAAGGTCGTCGATGCGTGGGAGAGGGCCGATGTTCTTGATCGTCTGCGCGTTGAGCTTGCGATAATCGATGCACAACTGCAGGTCCTTGTTCTTCTTCCGGACGAAGAGAACATGAGCACCGTATGGCGATGAGCTAGGCCGAATCCAGCCTTTCTCCAGAAGGTCGTCGAGTTGTGCCCGAAGCACACTTAACTCTTCCTCGCTCATTCGGTAGATGCAACCGCGCGGAGGTACGGCCCCGTCCTCGAGGATGATCTCGTGGCGGATGGGTCAAACCGGTACTACTCCGTGCGGGCCTTCGAACACGTCGCTATAGGCGTCGAGAAGTTCGGTGATGCGTGGATCCGAAGGTGAGTCCGTCGATGAAGCGTCATGTGGCGGGAGGGCGTGGAGAAAACACACCCCCATCTCCTCGATGTCGTCTCTGATGATGGAAGCTCGCATGCTTGCGGCGGATGCCACGTTGCAGCTGATCGAAGGATAAGGAAGAGGCACCGTGCATGGAACTAATACTCCGTTCCGATCACGAACGTGAACAGTGAGGTAGAAGAAGTTCACCGGGTGATCCTCGCTTCGCATCCATGACATGCCCAAGATCATGTCGAATTTGGTGTCCAGAATGTCAAAGGACACCGCCTCACTTGCGTGAGGGGCAAAGTACACTGGAACGGCGTCAATGCACCGGTCGATGGACTTGTGCGTATGACCGTCTGCCAGASTGACTTGCRTAGGCTGGGACTTCCTCCGGACACGTGGGCCAAGGCCGGCGCGTACCATGAAGTCCTGGCTGATGTAGTTGCGAGATGCTCCGCAATCGATCAAGGCACTGCAGGTCGCCTCTCCGATCTGAATGCGTATGTATAGCAATGGTGCGTCGATGTCGTCGTACCGTTGCGTCTTGAACTCGTGGTCGATCTTCGCGATGTGAACATGAAGGTCGACAACCTCTGCTCCGGCGTCCATCAACGGAGCTGGTATTGCAGTGTGCAAGTAGTCCCGCAATTGAGCCATAAGCATGTTGCAATGCGGTTTTGGCAATCGTCCGGTCAAGGGAACGGGCATCCACTGGAAGTCCGTGAACGTCAATGGGTCGAGCTCTTCAAGTCTTGACCATGACGTCGAATCCCCGGCGATAGATTGCGGCGAAGCTGCCGAATCGGTTGTCGAGGGTGATGAAACCGTGCATGCGGTGGACTGTTCCCCGTGGAGCGGTTGGTACAGCGGTGGAACCAAGTGGACAGCATAGTCCTCGTAAGTGTACCGAGGACTTGCGACATTCGCATCCTCCCCAGATGTGCAGGAGGCCGCTAGCTAGGCGGCCGTATCTGGCGGAGTAGAAGGTGGAGCCGCCTCACCTTCCTCGGAGCTCAGTTTCCCGAGCTGAGGCGGGGTCGCACATCCTCCTTGCCCTGATCTTGAAAGTCTGGATCTGGACTATCCCCTTGACTTAGGTCAGAACTGGGACTTTACCTATTGACTTTACTTTCGGACAGGCACAACACTAGACGAACAAACACTTTTACTGCCTAAACAGACACTTTCCTTTGCACGAACAGGTACACTGTCTGCACGTACAGACACACCCTTACCCGAACAGACATGACATGCACATCTGTTGGTGGACAGGTAAGTCCTTTTAATGCTGTTTGCTTTAGCTTTGGATGTGCCCGTAGGTCTTGACCTTTGACCTGCTTTCACGTTTCTGAGCCCTGGCGAGATACCCTTTCAGGCTGCTTTACTTTTACAAGGCCCATGTTGCTTTACTTTTACAAGGCCTGAGGCCTACATTGGGTAAAGGCCCTTTTACCTGCACCACATTACTTGTTTTTTTCCTCTGTTTGATGTCTGCATTCATGGAAGATAAGATACTCCTGATGTCAGCATGCCTATGACCTTCTTTGTTTTTCTCCCTTCTGCCCCACCGCCCCCTCCCCCCCTCCCCTCTCCATTTTGTTTTAGTTCAACGGCCATGGGATGCAATAACGCCCCCCTTTCCTGATCCCCCCCCAAAAAAGGCCCCCCTCAACACACGTTTGGCAAGGCACATGTTATTATGATATATATTTACTCTAGTGCAGCAATCTTATGAAAGGATTTGACTCGTCTTGCACTTATATCATATTAATATGATATTATCATATGCAAGGAAAATGAGCGATAGCGAATTCCAGAAACCAAGCAGCATCAGACACATGAAACCAGATAGTTGTGACCTCGAACCAAAAGCAGAATTGCAACTCGAGTTCCACCAAATAAGAGCACAGCAAAAGCTCACAAGTGACAATTTTGGAATAGTCTCATCATCATCATCAACAATGAACCAATGTCGATTCCCTATCTGGCGGTCGTTGCCCAGACTACGAATGGCAGATCCTATCTAGCCTATCCACAATGCCGCTGGTGACTTCAACAGCTCCCCGAAATACGAGCAGATCTCGGCCAATGCTGTTCGCCTCAAGCACCAGGTACGTCTCACGCTTCACTCACAACCTCGATCCCCCACACAGATGCCACGTGCACCCAAGGACCACCACGCGCCCCATCCAGCATCTCGCAGGCCAGCTCGGCTATGGCTGCCCGCGTGTGCCCTGCTCGCCTGTGAGCGCGTGGGCTCTTGCCTGCCAGTAGCGCAGCAGTGATTGCGCAGCAAGTAGCAAGTACCCGAATGTCGCATGCAGAGGCAGGCACTTTCTTTTATCAAAGTGGCCTGCCTGCTGTGAGCTGCCTGGCTGTGCTGGGCCCCTGCCCAGAAGTTTCCGGTAGGCCCCAAGTGGCTGAGACCGTGAACCAGGGAATCACACGCAGGGCCTGGGGTGGTTACCTGTGTCCAACTGCCAGCGGCCCGTGCTCAGTCCACGCCCCGTGTCTGACCCAGGGACTGCCTCAGATTCATTTGGAAAAAGGCAGGCAGGACCTGGGCTCCTCAACCAACTAGCGCTGCGCAACTGCCTGAATTTATTTTATTTTATATTTTATTATTTTTTTTTTTTAAATATCTCCCCTCCAGTGATAGTGGTGCATGTAAGAGCAGACACCACTAGCACCTGAGGAGAGGATCCATCTATTGGTGGGGAGCAACACCTGCTCGAAAACGGGTCCAGCGTCCCATATACAGAAGAAATTCGGAGTACATCAGGAAAAAGGAGCGGGAGACTCTTGCCAGCATTGATTACTCTGGAATCCAGAGGATTGACTAAGCAGGAGTTTGGAAAAAAGAAAGAGAACCTCTTTGCCCTGAACGAGGCGCAAGATAACTGCTGCTACAGACTAGTTCCTCTCTCCCCCCCTGCCCTTTTTCCACCCAGTCCCAACTGCCAATCTCCAAATGTAGACCTCGAACATCAAAGGGACCAGCTTTTGTTTGGACTATGTTCTACGAGGCTAGCCTTTCTGCGCTTCCAATTGCCTGAATTTCTCAGTTGCGTCCAACCCAGCCAAAAGTAGGCCTCTCGTGCCTTGTCAGGGCCACCTTCACTTAGGGCGGCCGTTCTGGCTGAAACAGGGCTCAATAGGGCTTACGGAGGCCTTGAGCCTCGCATTCCCTCCTCCATACTTCGACAGTCCTCTGAGAAATTCAATCATTCAATCTGGTGCTTTCCTTTCTGCAGTGACTTCTCATACTGAGCGACAACCTGTGGAGCAGTCTGCATCCGTTCCTACCGTGTAAACCATCTGTCCTCCTTTGCATCAATGTGATGTCGAAACGAAACACGATACTGCAGCTTCGGCTTCGGAGGATGGCCCCCGCCTGTTGGTTTTGGAACCGGCATTTTTCTGTGATCCACGATGTCGTCGATGTCGACCTCTCCATCCATGGTTCGGGGCAGCATTGAGCGACGAGAGGGAAACTCATCAGTTTCCTTGAAAGGTGCGAGCTTGGAGGCATGAAAGACAGGGTAGGTGCGAAGGTGACCAGTGATCCGAATTACATACGATGGCCCGTCTGGATCATTCGCGACAACATCTAGAACCTCCCATGGCCCGAAGTACTGTGGCATGAGCTTGCAGGACATCCCATGCTCCTGCCCCAGTTCAAAGGCTTTGACCCAGACCCTGTCCCCTACCTGGAATGTAGATGGGTGGCGGTGCTTGTTCTCAAATTCTATCATCGCCGCCTGTGCTCTATGCATCTGTTCTACGGCTCGCTGCATCAGACGTTCATATCGATAGGCGAATTCTAAGGTCCCTGGTGCAGCAGTCGGCTGGTTCTAAGGTAGTAGAATCTAGGCTTAAAGGTCAGTGGCAGACTGTTAGGGCTCACCCCTGTTGCGTTGTGCACAGGATTGTTGTACAGACTGGCAACGAGAGCAAGTTTCTCATCCCAGTCCACCTGGTTAGGCTTGATGTAATGCCTCAGCAGGTGTTGTACAGCACGGTTCAACTTGTCTGCTTGCCCGTTTGCCTTAGGGTGGTTCCCGGAAGTCATCTGCAACTGTGTCCCCTGTTCTCCAGCTGCGGCTTTCCACAATTCACTCGTAAATCGCACATCCCGGTCACTAACTATATACTTTGGCAGGCAAAATCTCTGACGTAGTGTTTTTTGAACAACTTAATTACGAACTCCGTCTGGCTGTCTTGGGCATTGCGACTAACCATACTTACTAAATCTATCCACAATGACAAAGACTTATCGCATACCACTCTTGCTAGTGACCAGCGTGTCCATGAAATCCATGGGCAGGCTCTCACCGGGCCTTTCCTGTATCGGAAGGGGCTTGAGAAGCCCAAGAGGGGCCTGCGTACGTGGCTTGTCCCTCTGATATACTTGACAAGTCTCCACGTATAGCTAGGCGTCTTTCATCATTGTGGGCCACCAGAACTGCTGCAGCAAGTTGGCTGCAATCTTCTTATAACCAAAATGTCATGTGGCGTTATGACACTCACCTAAAAATAAAC
>BFEA01000730.1:14627-49097 GCA_003427395.1 Chara braunii | reverse complement strand
CTTGTGGACAGTTGGGACTTGTCAGTCCTTACTTGCTGCAGTCCCAACTGACGGCCAACTCACTCATCCTCTCTTACTCCCCATTTTTCTTTTTTTTTCTTTTTCTTTTAGCATGCCAAGTGTCAACTAACCGTTAAGGCTCTTTTCTTATTTTTATTTTTTTTTATTTTTTTCCTCCTACCTTGGACAGTTGGGACTCGGCAGTCCCTACTTGCTGCAGTCCCTACTGACGGCCAACTCACTCACTCCCTCTCACTCTCCTTGTCTCATTCTCCCATATTTTCTTTTTTTTTTCTCTTTTCTTTTTGCATGCCAAGTGTCAACTAGCCGTTAAGGCCCTTTTCTTACCTCTTCCTCTTAGTTTTGACCCTTCTTATTCCCAAGGGCCAGTCCGTTATTTCTCGGACTGCAGTTGTGGCCCTTCCATGCCCTTGGGAGCTACCGTTTGCCCCTCTCTCCCAAACGGTAGGGGCTCATACTCCGATTTTCCCCCGAAGTGCCTATTTTTTACATGAAGTCTCTTTTGGCTCCTTTTTCTTGGGGGAGGCCAATCCGAGATTTTTCAGATTGCTCCCATGCCTCTAGCACTTGTTTTCTTTATTCTTTACTTTTCTTTTGGCCCTCTTGCTTGCTCCCACTAGTGCTTGCACTAGTGGTGCTAATATTTTTGGCCGTCAAGATCCCCGATCTTGACGGTGCCACTTGTTTTATTTTTTTGTACCACATGTCGTGCCGCAATTATTCCTTGGGACGTCATAGTTCCCGCCACTTGTCCCGCACTAGTCCCCGACACTAGTCCCCGACACTAGTCTTAGTCCCGTGTGGTCCCCGGCACCTTATCCCACTGGTACCACATTGTTGCCTAGTCCCATGTGGCCCCTGGCACTTTGTCCCATCGGTACCACGTTTTTGTCTAGTCTCGTGTGGTCCCCGGCATTTCGTCCCATTGGTACCACATTTTTGTCTAGTCCCGTGTGGTCCCCGACTCTTTGTCCCACCGGTACCACGTTTTTGTCTAGTCTCGTGTGGTCCCCGGCGCTTTGTCCCACCGGTACCACATCCCGACGGCGGTCCTGTTGACACTCTTGCCATTTTTCTGCCTCATGGCAACCTCCTTTCCTCGTGTCTTCTCTCGTCTCGCGTGCCGTCCCCTCCGGGCACGGTCCTCACTTAGCCCGTGGTCCATTGGTCTCCTCGACGTTGCGTCCCAGCGACCCTCTCGACCTGGCTACATTTTCTCGCGTCGGCACCTTACTATCTCTTCTCCCTTCCTCTTCTCCTTGCGGCGTGCGCCCCATGGTGTTTTCTTTTATCGGCGGTCCTTCTCCCTTTTCGAGGGAAGGGTCGCCTTTGCCATCCTCTTGCGGTCCCTTGCCACCTCCCGTTCCGTTAATTTCCTCGCGATTCCACGGCCCCAGCGACTTTCGGGCAGCCTCTAGATCCCAAGCGCCTGTGCCTGCCCCTTTAATCCTTCCATCCTCCTTGCTTCCGATTTTCTCTGCTGTGCACAAATCTGCCATATACAGTCTCTCGAGTGACGGGATGTTATTCGGGACTCACCAGTCCCGACACCGGGCAGAGAGTCCGGCCTCTTTTTGGGTGTGCAAGTTTGGCGACACACTGGTGGAGCGCTGGCTGGAGCAGCGCTATGCCGGAGCAGTGCTGCTGGGGAGGAAGGAGAAGGACACGAGGGAGGAAAAGGAAGGAAGGGGGAGGAGCGCCAAGGGTACTTACCTGGCTATGGTGGCAGCCATCTTCATCACCTTGGTGGGCGCTGCAGCAGGGAGTCTCCAACTGGGGAGAGCCACACCAAGAAGCTTCAAGGCAGGGTTGGGCATGGCGGCCTGAACTAGAGCAGCCATAATTGCTTTGGGTTCTCCTTTGGGCATCTGGGCAAGGCCTAGTAGTCCGCCATAGCCTCGACCTATGAGAGTGAAGAGTGGGGAGGCTGCTATGGCTATGGTGGATCTCAAGCGATACCTGCAGTAGAAGAGGGACTCGGACATTGATTCTGGATCAGCCATTCAACATTGTATTATTATTTCTTGTATGAATAAGAGAAGGAAGAGATAAGGAGGAGGAGATTGTTGGGCGAAGAAGAAGAGTCTTGTCATTGTCTTTGCTGGTGTACATCTTCTTCTTCTTCTTTCTTACTTCTTCTTCTTCTTCTAATCCTCTCTCTCCTCTCAAGTTCATTCATTTCTTTCTGCAATTGGACGACATTGTACTTTCTGATGGATGTGTATCTCGAAATTGGTCACGATCATAACATTGGTATCAGAGCGGATTCTACTTGCTGGTGAGAGTTGACTTTGTTGCCCTAACCCTAACCTAAGTGGATCAGGGCACCGCTTAGGGTTAGGGTTGGTTGGTGAAGGGAAGTGGGGCAACGTGGTTGAGGGAAGGTGCCCCCACCTAGTTAGGTCATGTGGGGTCGACATAGAACCTAACCAGGTTGTTTGAGAGTGAGATTAGGGTGGCGAGACATTTCGAGGAGGCTTCATGCGACAATTTGAGAGAGGCGACAGTGAGAGACACTCGCACCTGGAATCTGATTCAAGGGAGGCACTTGGCAACTTAAGGGCTACCCTCAAGTAGGCAAGCTTGAGGTTCAGCGACCACTCAGCATCTACGGACTGCAAGTTGCTACTTTGTTCTTCAGCATCAACGGGGGATCCCGCGTTGCACTTGGGTGTTGGAGTCAGACCCTCCTAGGAGATAGGACACTAGTGTAGGGGTAGCGTTAGAGGGGTCAGGAGGATCACATGAGAGGGGGGTGAGTTTTATTCATCTCAAAGCTCAAGGCCACTCAGGTAAGTGTCGTGCACCTACGGGATGCCCATGAATGTGTGTATGGTATTGATTGTCTTGCTGGTGTACTTTGGGTTTCTTTTCCTACTCCTCTGTGGTCTTGATTGTGTGATTGAATGCATGTGATCCACCTACTCACCTGATGGATGGAAAATGAAGTATCTTGACCTAAATGCTGAGTCTTTCTACGGTGCTTTGTCTTTTCATCTCTGAACGGTTGTAGTCTATAGGTTCTGCCAGAAGTTGAAATTTTGTTTTTCAGTGCAGTAGAGACTAAACTAAGTCCATGTGGAACTCCTCTTGGTCGGGACCTGGTTGCGACCTACGTGGGACCTCTGGGACCCAGCGAAACCGGGCCCAAACAAGAAGAGCCTCTGGACCCAAATCGGTTAGGCATTGGCCCCTTGTCTTCTTGGCTGGGATACAGAGTTTATTCTTCTTGGATTAGGACACCCACTGCCGAGGGGATCTTGGCTGAGACGTTTTGCATGTCTTTTGGTTGCACTGTCTGTGGCTTGACTCGCACCCTGTACACCACTCAATTCTTCATTGTTGAATTTAGTCACTCGTTGTCTGATTTTTTGTATGGTCACGGAACTGGTCAGACTGGACTCGAGAGGACCTCGTATGCAGTCTGATCAGACCGGTCGCTGGATCAAAGCTCTCATTTGAACTTGTTTGTTTTTCTTTGGTTTGCTGCTTTCTACGTCCAAATGAAATGTTGCTCCGGCTAGGAGTTCTACCTTCTCTTCTCTAAGCTTTCAAGTCTGTTTTTCTGAGTTCATTTCCGACGCCCGTGGAGACCCGCCGCCAGAAAGAAGAGAGAGAGAGGAGGGAGAGAGAGAAGGGAGAGAGGGAAAGTGACCGTCTGGAGTGGGCAAGGACTGGGAAAAGGAGTGTTCGTCCAAGTAAGAAGGGGAGTGAACCTCTTGAGAGTCTAATTGATTCTTTTGCTGCTTCGCGACTCTCTGACCCACCTGTCAATACTAGCGGTCCAAAAATGGCTCAACTAACTTCGGTGCAATGGCGGACCTTGTTAGATGCAGTCAGTGATGCGGAAAAATCGTACCTACAAGCACTCCTAGATAGTGCAACCAAAAGGGAACAGGAGGCAGAAAAGGAGAGGAAGGAGTCATTGTTGAAAAGGCAGGTGGCCATCCTAGAGACTGTTCCCTCACTGACTGAAGAGCAGTGTGGGGAACAGTTGCAGTCTATACTCACCGCCCTTGTACAAGTCAGGAATCTTGAAGATCATACCACTCAGATCGCTGAAGTCTTCGCAAAGTTGCGGACACTTCAAGATGATCTGACTGATATGACCCGCAAGTACCACAAATTGACAAAGGAGGTGGTTGAGCTGCGACAAGCCCAAGTGGCCAACCCTCTTCCTCTACCCCCTGGACCTGAAGCTGCAATTGAAACTACCTCTGCCTCTCTTACTGTATCTTCGTCCTTGAATGTGATGGCAACCCCCTCGGGACCTGCAACAGGTGCAGATTCCGCTGTTGCTGTGACAAGCAACGAGGCTGAAAATTCCGCAACTGTTGCAGCCCCAAGATTGAAACCAGCAGGTGTTGGTCCCAACTACGCCGGTCCCTATGTGGACCGAAAGGCGGTTCAAATACCGTCTAAGTACGATGGCAAAGAAGACATCGAATCCTGGATCAGCTCCATGAGGGCATACTTCGAGGTTCTGGGGACTGAACCTGAGACCCAGCCCGTGATCATGGGAATGAATGTTGAGCCGGTCGTGCGGGGTTTCTTAGAGGTCCAAGCTACGTGAGCTGGGACTCACAAAATAGAACTAACAAGGTGGCTTAAGACCACCCCGGTTGCCTCCCTCAAGGAACTCCTCATTTCACAATTATGAAAGCTTTACCTGGATCCACACACTGCAGCAAGGGCAAGAATCCAGCTTGACAAAATCAAGCGCAGTAAATGGACGGACTGCATGAAAAGCCTGCAGACCTACCTTAGCAAGATGTTCGGTACATCCGGATTGGAATTGACTGCTCAATCTTGCTTGGATGTGGTCAAAGGCGCGGTTCCCACTAGCTTTACTAATCGCCTGGGCAGGGACTTCATTGGTTAAACTGATTGGTTCACCTTACTGAAGGACATAGTTAGTCTTGAGGCTGTAGACCTCGTCACCACAACAGGCAGCAAAAAGCTCATGCGCGGCAGGCGGTCAAAGGCAGCAACCGTTTTGTTGTGCATGACCTGCTGAAGGTTGAAGAAGAAGCCGATGCAGAGGACCCCACTCTTGGTGACGACCAAGAACAAGAATGGCCAATGAGTCCGACGCAAACCACGAAGAAGAAAAATTTACTGCCTTCAAAAAGACTGTCAATACAAAGGGGCCGAATCGGAGTGCAAGGAAGAACTATGTCCAACTTCCCAAGGGAGTCAAGATCCCACCTAAACCGGAGGATGCGACTACTAAACCTTGGGTCGACTTCCGGATTACTGAAAATGACTGGCGGGGGAGACTCAAGAAGGGGGTATGCCTGCATTGCCAAAAACCAAACCATAAGGTACAAGATTGTTATAGGCTGCAGCGTAGAGTCAACTTCAGCAAACTCTACAGCAGGGGAGACTGAATCTGATGCAAATCAGCAGTCCTCCCTTGAAGCCCAATCATTTGCTGAACACAAGGTTGAGGTGAGTAACGCTTTGTATGTCGAGCCTTGGGAGGAGTCTGGGACGGTCAATTTTCACTATACTTGAAGCATTGGGCTGAGATGAAACAGCCGCATGCCCAGGGGACAATGAAGTTGATCTTCTTCAAACTTCTCATAAACCACTGCTATCTCCATGTTTTGGTTGACTGTGGTGCTACGGCTAACTTTATGTCACCTCACGGGATACGCAAAGTGGGCTTGGGGATGAAGCAAGTGGCCTTGCATAACCCTTGTCGAACCCAAGTTGGCAACAAAGAGGTTCTCTTCTATGCATGCATTCAAAGGTGTGCGCACTGCCTTTGACAAGGACAAAACTATCACACATGCATTGAACTTCTATGTCCTTGACAAGTGGCCCTTCGACACTGTCCTTGGCTTGGGCTGGCTGCAGTCCCAACGAGAATGGACCAAGGGGAAGGAGTCACTCTTCATGGTCAAAGATGCTCGAGGGAACGAGCTTCCTGTCCTCTTGGATGAGAATCACGATTCCGCAGTGACTTTTTTGAATGTTATGAAGTTCTGCAAGAAATGGCGCAAGCACAAGGAGGAAGAACAATTGTATGTTGCCTTTGTTCGTCCTACCCATGTGCCATTTACTTTTGCGGTTAGTACCACTACTACTTCGATTAGTGATCCTACTTCTAGCACCTTTATTTCTCTACCCTCAAATGGTCCAGATGATCCTACTTCAGATTCGGTCGTCTCTATCCGCGACCTGCGACCGGATCTAGGCGACCCCTTTGCTGATCCCCCACCCCCACCGGCCCCACCAGACATCCAAAACCTCCTCGATCGGTTTCCGGAAGTTCTGGTCGAGCCACGTGGAGTCCCCACACGATCGGTCCGACACACCATCGAGTTGGTTGAGGGTGTTGTTCCTCCAAAGGGCTGCGTATACCAAATGGGACCCGACGAGTTGGAGGAACTCCGGCGACAAATTGATGAGATGATTGACAAGGGGTGGATCAAGCCTAGCGAATCTGAATTTGGTGCTCCTGTGTTGTTTTTTCCAAAGAAAGGAGGCAAACTCTGTATGTGTATTGACTATCGCGGTCTAAACTGCATCACAAGAAAGAATGCCTATCCATTGCCTTGTATAGATGACTTGCTTGATGTCGTGGGTGGGTGCAAGGTCTTCTCCAAGATCGATCTCAGGTCTGGCTACCACCAGATTGAAGTCGATCCTGCGGATCAGCAGAAGACTGCATTCAAAACGCGTGATAGGCTTTACGAGTTTACCGTAATGCCTTTCGGTCTCAAGAATGCACCGGCCACCTTCCAAAGCCTCATGGACAAGGTCCTCCGCGAATAGATTGGCCGGTTCGTGGTGGTCTACCTCGATGGCATACTAATCTTCAGCAAGTCCATGGAGGAACACCTCATGCACCTTGAGGAAGTACTAACCATCCTCAAGAAAACGCAACTCCATCTCAACTTAGAGAAATCTGAGTTTGGGAAGGATAACGTCATCTATCTTGGGCATCGGTTGTCTGCTGCAAGCCTGGAGCCTGAGGCAACCAAGGTTGACGTCATACGCAATTGGCCTCAGCCCGTGAACACTCGCGAACTGCGTTCTTTTCTTGGCCTCGCGTCATTCTATCGGAAGTTTGTGCCCCGCTTCTCTATTGTTGCCCATCCATTGTCGCGGTTGACCAGTAAAAATGTTCCCTATTCTTGGGACGCCGCGTGCACGAATGCTTTCCAAGCTTTAAAGGAAGCCTTGGTAAGTCACCTAGTACTCTGCATTGCAGATCCCAATCTGACGTTCGTAGTCACTACGGATGCAAGTCAGTACGGAATCGGTGCAGTGCTGCAGCAAGACGACGGCGATGGCTTGCGCCCACTCGAATACTACAGCAAACGCATGCCCAGCGTAAAGGTAGCCACTTCCACCTACATGTGCGAGCTCTATGCTTTGTATATGGCGTTGGACCACTGGAAACACTATTTTTTGGGACACCACTTCAAAGTCTTCTCAAGTCATGAGACTCTGAAGTGGATCAAACAGCAAACTACCCTATCCCCTACCTTGCTTCGCTGGTTCCATGAAATTGACATTTTTTATTTTGAGTTAAGACACAAAAAGGGCTGTTATAACCGAGTAGCTGACGCTTTGTCTCGCCACCCCGAGTACATGACTTGCCTTGTCAAATCCTACGACCTCCGGAAGAAACTGAAGGAGGAGCTCTTAGAGCACACCGCCAAGGATCCGGAGCTTAGTTCCATCCTTGAGCGGCTACGGGCTGACCCTAGCAGTCAGCCTCATTTTCACGAGTACGGAGAACTGATTTTTCGTCGCTACGGGAACCACGACCGTTTGTGTGTGCCCAACCATGAGCCTCTCTGCACGCACTTTCTAGATTTGGCTCATGGCCGGAGCGGACACTTCGGCATGGCAAAAACGTACGCAAATTTGTTGAGACAGTTTGATTGGCCTGACATGAAAGGGACTGCTGAAAAGTTTGTGGCTGAATGTCAAGTCTGTCAACGAATCAAACCATGCAGACAAAAGCCAATGGGGCTACTCACACCCTACCCATTCCCGATGGTCCTGGGGAGTCTGTCTCCATCGACTTCATCGACATGGAAAAGGTAAGTAAGAACGGCTACTCACAGGTCGTGGTGATTGTTGACAGATTCTCTAAGTTCCTCAACCTGATCCCTTTGCCGCCTCACGCCCCAACAGAACTAGTGATTTGTGAGTTCCAATAGAAGTACATTCTGCAGTTCGGAACCCCGAAGGCTCTTGTGAGCGATCGGGATCCGCGCTTCATTAGTACTGAATGGAAGGACTTCACGTCTCAACTGGGGATCAAGCTGTGTATGACATCTGGCCGACACCCCAAAGCCAAGGGTTGGCTGAGGAGATCAACTAGACTGTGTTTCAACTTTTTCGCGCTTTGATTATTCAGGATCAGGAAACTTGGGATGGAGAGCTGTATTCCGTTAAGGGGTTATACAACAACTTCGTCCACTCTGCCATCGGCATGACACCCAACAGACTGCATTACGGTTGGCAGATCCGGAATCCGCTCTCTTACCTATTCCCTGAGCAGCCAGTTGGTTTAACACCCGGCAGACCTGGCTTCAGGGCCAAGTATGATCGCTTGATCAAAGTTTCCATTGCGGCTATGACCAAGCGACAACACGCCATGATCCATCATGCGAACAAGAAGCGCCGACCATCGGATATTCAGGTAGGAAGCTATGTCCGGGTCAAGATGTCTGAATTCTCAAAAGAAGAGGGAGTCTGACGCAAACTTCTCCCGCTCTACTATAGGCCCTGGGAAGTTTTGGATGTGATTGGTGAAGATCACTTTGGCCCTTCATACGTCGTTGATGTGCCAGCCCATCTGCGCACATACCTCGTGTTCCACGCGTCCAAACTGTACCTCCACCGTGATGCTAAGACATCCGATTATCGCGAAGATATAATCCCTCGTGCGATCAAAGGCGGGCATGAGATAGACCGAATTAAACAGCACGTAGGGAAGGGACGCAACAGACAGTACCAGGTTCACTTTATGTATCATCCGTTAGATGATCTGTATTGGATTTCCAAGCAAGAACTCCTACGCAGCGCACCGCGCGTTATTAAAACCTACGAGCGACAAATCGCCACTAACGCTACACCTAAGATCTCTGCAAGGCTCACTGCGACAAAGTTCTCTAGGAATCTCTTTGCCTTGCTTGCCTACGATGCGTTTGTCAGGGACTCAGAATGAGTTACTCGCTCGAAGGGACCTCGCTCTTGAGGGGGGAGTAGTGTGATGACCTGTCCAAATATGGACTGAAACACACAACTGATTTCTGAGTTTTGCTCATAGACTGATTGCCTTGCTGAGTTTCCCGCTTGCTACTGAGTCTGTGTGTGCATGCTTGTTGGACTGCATGTCTGTCTGAGTGCTGGTTGGCATGAGTATGTGTGTGGCCCGTCAGGGCACTTGCTCGTTCGTTGGGCCCTCAGGGCCGGTACTTACCTGTCGCCGTGACATTGAGGCGTCGCAGCGGGGAAAAGCACTCAAGTAGCGGGTAGGCTGGTACCGCACCTGGAAGGGGTAGATGTGCAGGTACTAGAGGCTGAGCAGAAGAAGACAAAAGTGGCATTTTCAGAGGCCCAGTAGTGTAGGCTAGGTCTAGGCGGATACCAGTCTGAGTCTAGGGCCTATACGGGCAATATTAGAGTCTGCAATGATGTTTCCCTCCAAAAAGGAGGAGGTACCGGTTGCTTGGGAGGCCAAGCGGCCTGGAAGTCACCGCCCAAGAGGCAAAGCAGGCCGCTATATCTTCGGGCCGGGCGGAGAGTCCGGCCTCTTTTTCAGTGTGCAAGTTTGGCGACACACTGGTGGAGCGCTGGCTGGAGCAGTACTATGCTGGAGCAGCGCTGCTGGGGAGGAAGGAGAAGGACACGAGGGAGGAAGACGGAAGGAAGGGGGAGGAGCGCCAAGGGTACTTACCTGGCTATGGTGGTAGCCATCTTCATCACCTTGGTGGGCACTGCAGCAGGGAGTCCCCAACGGGGGAGAGCCACACCAAGAAGCTTCAAGGCAGGGTTGGGCATGGCAGCCTGAGCTAGAGCAGCCATAGCTACTTTGGGTTGTCCTTTGGGCATCTGGGCAAGGCCTAGTAGTCCGCCATAGCCTCGGCCTATGAGAGTGAGAGTGGGGAGGCGGCCATGGCTATGGTGGATCTCAAGTGATACCTGCAGTAGAAGAGGGACTCGGACATTGATTCTGGATCAGCCATTCAACATTGTATTATTATTTCGTGTATGAATAAGAGAAGGGGGAGATAAGGAGGAGGAGATTGTTGGGCGAAGAAGAAGAGCCTTGTCATTGTCTTTGCTGGTGTACATCTTCTTCTTCTTCTTTCTTACCTCTTCTTCTTCTTCTAATCCTCTCTCTCCTCTCAAGTTCATTCATTTCTTTCTGCAATTGGACGACATTGTACTTTCTGATGGATGTGTATCTCAAAATTCGCCAGGATCATAACATTTATTGCTTTCTTGAGTATGTGCCATAGGTGATTATTGTCTTCTTCCTATCTATCCATCCAGGGACGATAGGAGAGGATCACCTGGATTGAAGCTCGACCCTGGTAGATGGCCTCGTTCTATGAGTGGGGGGCAACGGCTGCCAGAAATTGGGTCCATCGTCGCTCCTGAAACGGTATTCACCTGCTAGCAGTAGCGAATGCAGATCCTAGGGCTCGATCCCTAGACTGTACCTTACCTGTGTACATTACCTGCGTCGACCCTGAGAGTTGAACCCGTGACCTGTGTATTGTAACAGTTGGTAGACTGTCGTAGGGTCCGAAGGTGGTAGGGGTTCGATCTGTAGACCTGTCAGATAGAGGTCTTAGGAAGTTCTAGAAGTCGTAGTTGTTGGACTTCTGAAAGGTGAAGGTCGTAGCTGCTACAGTCCTGAAGGGTCAAGGTTGTAGCTGCTACAGTGTCGAAGGGCCAAGTCCACAGACTTTCGGAAGGTCTGGAAGTGGCCCTTCACACGTTGTTTATAGTAGTCCAGAGGCAAGTGGGCAAGTGGTGGAATCCACCTATGCTGAGTCAGCGGTACCCAGTCCTAGCCAGTCCTAGTCCAGTCAAGCAAGTACTGTATGGGACTGTGTGCACCACGACCATGGAAAAGGGGCAGATCAACGAGTTACGAAAGTATAAATCAAGAGGCAGCGCCCAACCATTCATTCATTCCTGCGTAAGCCATGCGGAAGCGCTGCTACATCGACTTGTGCGAGGTGGTCTGCAGTATGCCCGAAGACGAAGTGGGCGAGAAGGAGAGCTTAGCCATAGCGGTAGACGTAGTAGCGGCCATAGCTGCCATAGCTGGAAGAAGGGTGTAGGGTATGTGTGCGTGTGTGTACAGTGTGTCGCGTGTGGGATATCCAGGGTGGTCCTAAGCTGAGTGTGTGTGAACAGCAGAGTAGGGCGCAATGACGAACAGAGAGTTGTACAGGCGCTGATGCGCCATAGCCATCTGAAGCGAGCTTGTATCTGAACTGTGTTCTGGGTTACCTTATCTCTGAGCTTTGAGTGGGCGCTTGTCGCCGGTTTGCTGTGCGACCTATTTACATGCATGTGAAGTGTGAAAGAAAGCGAGTCTTATTGCACTCCTGAAAAACAGAAACAACTCATCATGGCTGCGAGCCCCCAAATGTATCGACTTACCGTGAGGGCACCGGTGCACAGCCCATAGTTTGTCTGATCATGTGGTTGGGGAAGGGTAACGTGGTGATTATGCTGTGTTTATGTTTTGTCATGTTCACTATGCACAACCCCAAGAGTAAATGTGTGTGCGTGTGTGTGTGTGTGTGTGTGTGTGCGTGTGTGTGTTAAGGTAAATTGCAAAGCAATCAGACAACCTGGCATAACCAGGAACAACACAACATGCGGAGACTCTAGGATACAAACAGTATTAGATCAAACCGTCGCATGGGTCTCTTTAACAACACCTAGTGCCAACCAGGAATTAGCTCATCTCCTCGTATATTCTTCGTACTTTCAACAGGACTGACTGCACCCATAGCAAGGAGAACCACCAACGAGACGAGTAGCGTTTTAAGGGGGGAGAGGATGAGAACAAAGAAGGGGGATTTTTTGACGCACTGGGGGCATAAGAGCAGCGAGAATAGATAGAGAGCATGAAGAAGAGAACCTTGTCCGATAGGACCAATTTCCTAATCGGAGAACGAGGGTGGCGCATCCCTAAAGCGCTTTTCGCCATTTGCGCCAAACGACTCATCAGAGGGTATAAGACGAAGGTTTGCTGCAGACATGTGTGGCCTTCCACATCAACTGGTCCGATTACCAGTGGAGAGGGGGCGACACATGTATCAGCATTTTTTGGCTAATAGAGGGGGTGGGCAGGAGGTAGAAGGGGGCGAGGTTGTCAGCGGGGAGGGAGAGCTTGCGAAGGGAAGGGGGGCTGATATAAATGTGGCGGGGATATGGATATGCGGGGGCAGGGATTGGTGGTGATTCGGGGATTTGAGGTATGAGAGATAATTACGGCGTGCGCATTGATCTCTGTGTCGGTGATCTGATCGTCCATTGTCGGAGCCATAGCCGCCATTCTTCAAGAGATCTGTAGCGTCGCTGCAACGCAAATGTAGTAGAGCAATGCGTTCGAGGTATGGTGTCAAGTGTGGGCTATATCCTGTTCACATGGTGTGTCCAGGATCTGCCTTGCTCAAGATCAGAAAGGTGTAGAGGTGGGAGGAGGCCTGTGCAGGTGTTTAAGCGACCACGATGGTACTGTTAACGTTGTTGGAAGTGACGGAGTTCCTGCTAGTGCAGGTGCCTGAGTGAGCTTGTCGAGAGTCAGAGTCTCGTTCAAGTGAGGAGGAGTTCCGAGTTTTCCTGTGTATATGTAGGCAGTTTGGGTTGCCTAGGTGCGATGATCGTCATCGGGGATAGTGCAGGTCCCGTATCGGGGTTTGTGGCATTTTTTGGGGGGGGCTATTTTTTGCAAAAGATGTGATTTTGACTGCCAGGGAGGAGCTGTGGGTGTCATATTGGTGTGGGCGGTATGTGGTGGGACATAGGAGGCTATGGGTATTGCAGTGTGCAGGCCTGCTCATGTGTTAGGGCGGGAAGTTCTTTTTCATGGTTGGTCGTGGTGCCCGCGTTTTTGTTTGTTTTTTGTGGGTTTGGCTATGGCGGGGTCTTTTTTKTTGGCATCTGACTTACTTTTGGACTTTTGTTGATGTCAGCAGTTAGTACACGCCGTATCGACTGGGCTGACTGTCGTTTCGTGTATTTGTTTTGTGGGGGGTTCTTTATTCTTTTTGTCTTTGTATTCGTGGTGGGCTTTTTTTTTGGTTTTTTTTTTTTTGTGGGTTTGGCTATGGCGATTTTTTTTGGGGTGTGAGTTACTTTTGGACTTTTGTTGATGTCAGCGGGTAGTATGCGCCGTATCGACTGGGCTGACTATCATTTCGTGCATTTGTTTTGTGGGGGGTTCTTCCTTTTTTTGTCTTTGTATTCGTAGTGGCCTTTTTTGGGGTTAACACAGGCTACGTTTAGCTTGTGTGGGAGGTGGTTTTTTTGGGGGGTTGGTTTTTTCGGGGTGGTCGGGAGCCTAAGGAGAGTCTCTCCGGATGTAGTTCTCAACTTTGTAGGTTGTTCATGAGTTGGGGCAGGAAGGTTTTTTTTTTTTTTTTAATGAAAAAATGATTGTGCTTTCTTTTTGTTGTTTATGGTGAGGTCTTCTTCGTTGAGGTTTATTTGGATTTTGGACTATTGTTGATGTCAGTGTCTGCTAGGCTCCGTATTGCTCGGTTTGTTTGTCCATTCGTTCTTTTGTTTTATTATTATTTTTTTGTTTTTTTTAACGTATACGTATGGTTTTGTATTTTTGACAAGCCCCTATTTTTTACTCACTCTGATGGTTTAACGGGGGAGGTGTATTTTGTGATTGGTTGGCTTGCTGTATTAGTCTTGTGTTTTTTTTTTTTTTGGTTTTATGGTTCGGGTTATATGTGGCACGGGTTCTTTTTTGTTCCAAAGCGGTGGGTTAGTTGGGTATGGTTGGCTGATCTGGTGTGTGGTATTTTGTTCGTATTTGTTTTATTATTATAGTGGTTGTGTTCATTTTATATGTATGTGTGTATGGGTATTTGTGAGTGTGGAGAAACGAGTTTCGTGAGGTGTGTGTGTTTTTGTACACGTTTTTAAAAAAAAAGGTATGTGTATGTTTTCCCTGTTTGCATGTGTGCCAGTGTGTGTATTGTGTATTTTTTGTAGGTGTGCATGTGTGTGTGTGTGTGTGTGTGTGTGTGTCCCTCCCGCATTCCCACGTGATGGGATCCCGGAGGGGGCAGAGGTACGGATGACGACCCTGCCACTCCGGGGGGTCCCCATCCGTACCAGACTTGTCTTTCTGCAGTCTACACACACATGGTTTGGAATAATCTGTGGAGGTGCTCAAGGGTTGTGTTGGGGTTACATATGAATGGCTGATATCGAGTTGTGTTACTGAGTGTCATTTGGATTATGCCTTTGCATTTATTGGGGTTGAATCCATTATCTGCCATCGTTTGTATTATGTCTATTAGATCTTCTGCTGCCTGGATTGGGCAAGTTGTTACTGTCATTATTGTGATCGTCTGTGGGATGAAGATTTTGATAGATTGTAAAACAGGTTTATTTGAATCAAATTTTATGAATTTGTTGATGGGGAAGTTAAGTTCTTTTCTCTTATCAAATTTTGTGGTTTTGTACGTACCTGTTGCGTAGTCTGTGACGGTGATGGTGGTGTTAAGGAAATTACATTTGGCGTTGCCAAGCTGGGTGCTTTCTGTGGTATGTTCATTGAGCGTCACAATATTGAGGGGGTAGAGATAGTACTTACTTCTTTTGCTTTTAATTGCGGTGTTTATAAATTCTCTGATCCTAGGATTGTTAATGCAGTTTAGGTCGTCAAAGTACCTGAAACAGTTTTGAAATAGGGGGGTAGATGTAGGTTGGGGGTCAATCGTAATTTTTTCATAAACTTGTTTTCATATTGAAAAAAATAGATGTTGCACCACATGGGGGAGCAACCAAGTCCCATTGGGATTCCCAGTATCTGTTTCCATGAGGCACCGCCAAAAGCCGTGTAGGCATTTTTCATTAGCCAGTTATTCATTTTTTGGATGTCTGTTGCGGTAAGTATTGTTGTGTCGGCTTGCTTGATGGATGTCCATGCTATATCAAATTTTAGATCAGAGTCGGTTTCCCTGATATAGCAAGCAATACCGGTATTCCTTCCATATGTCTTTTTTGCTTCCTTGAAGGCGAGTTCGATGAAGAAGTTGACGGCTGCTGGTAGACCGTCTTCTGAGTCCTCTGTCGGGATAGTTTCGTATTATCTTGTAATGTCTGCAGAGTAGAGGTTGTATATATGTGTGGGTAGGTTGTATATATAGTCTGAGACAGAGTCGACTATCCACCAGTACGGGACACGGACACCGAACTCCTGTTTTGTTCTTCGTGTGAGTTCTCCACAGTTAGTCTTGACTATGTGGGCTAGCTTTTTTAGTATGGCGGCACAGATGTCAGCTAGAGGGGAGAAAATGACATCAGCCGCGTTAGTTAGCCATCTAAAGGCATTTTTATGTTTTTTGTAGGTTGCCATTAAGTAGGGCAGTTCCTTGCTTTTAATGGGGGCGAGGGGGAAATTGGTTTCAATTTGGTACTGCAGTATTGCAATAAGCTCGGTTGTTGTGCATTCGCAGGGTGTGAAGTCTGACCCGGTGAGTTTACGTAGTGCAAGATATCTTATGAGGTTGATGTAGGTAAATGTAGGGGTATTTGGTGCTTTGTCAGCCCCTGATATGTAGAGTCAATCTCGTTTTTAATGCTGGGATGTTCGGGGTCAAATGTGAGCGGACGGTGAAAGTTTGCACAATTATTTTTAACGACTTGCTTAAGTTGTTGTTGTGCCATGGCCAGCTGTTCAGCTGAGATGACTATGCTTTCTTGATTAATTAACTCGACGGTTTTGTAAAGCGCCTTCTGGCATTCTTTCCTTATCTCGTGCTGGTTGTATGGTTTGAGGGGGATGTGGTTGAGGCCTTTTTTGACCTGTTTTTTTAATTCTGTGTTATTCATTATGTTAGTGTCAAGGGTGACAACATGTGGTTGGATTACGTCATCTTCGCATCCATGGATAAATTGTTCATATCTGTTGTGTTGGCAGAAGCAGGTCTGATCCTGCAGGTCATACCATTGCGCAAGATCAAATTTTTTGAATACAGCTGCTGGTTTGTATAACTGTTTGGCAAGGTGGTTATCGTATGTCCATCCGAAAGTCATATTTTGTAGTCTTTCTGTTGCCATTGGGTTGTGTTATCGGAGTATGTGTTTGAATAGGTTTTTGACTTTTATTCTTTCCATGAGTCCATTTTTATAGTGTAGGTGGATAATTTTTTGGGGGGGTTCTGCAGTTTTCCTCCAACCTCTTCGTCCATCTTCCATGTCTTGTAAGCGATTGACCTGTTTAGGAGGCACAAACAGTTTAATTTCTTTGTGTAAGACTCCCTCATGTACCCCCACACTCTGTAATCCCAATGCCTTCCAGTTACCCCCCCACCCAACATTGTGAAATTGACCTAATCCAAATAGTTGTTGTGCATGGCACATCGCAAAATGGCGAAGCAAATTTACCACATAAGCAAAAAATCAACCAATATAAACCCAAAACAGGACACACGACCTAATCCACCACAGCATAAACCCTAAACCCTACATAATACTAAACAACCGGCAAATAAATTCATTTATCCAAAAACCATGGCGACTAAACATCCTTTAAGCAAAAAGTAACCCCATACTGACAATTTTTTTTTTTCCAGTTATTCTTTTATGCGTCTGAATCATAAAAAAGGAGGGGCTGCCACCGGAACACCTTTCAAGATTGCAGGTACAACTTCTGAGACCTTCAAAGCTCCATACTCTGACATGCCTCACTATTGAGGTAGCATGCCGGGAGTCTTGATAACTCTTGTTCTATCAGAGTAGCCTATCTCTAAATGTCAAGGTCCTAGGGGGGGAGTGTGGTTGTGCGGTACTGTGTCAGGTTACATGTGTAAGCGTTGTATGCAGTTTGGCAGGGGATAGAGGTGATAATTGTAGGCTAAAAGAGAGTTAACTGGGGTGCGGATGTTTTGACTAGGTCTGACTATATATTCTATTTGTGATGATAGACTGAGGTCGAGTGGCTTAGCAAATAGGGGAGTGTAAGGGTGATGAGCTGTTGTATTGGGAATCCGATGTGTTGTAGTGTCTAATTATATCTTGTTTATCTAACAGTTAGAGAGCGCCAACCTATCGCTATCGTAGTCATTGCGCAGATCCCTTCTCATGGTCTTGAGATTGGAGGAGCCTTCGTTGTGGCCTGTGTTTTCTTCACTAGCAGCTTCAGTGACTGAGCCAGCGAGGGATTCTTCAACATCGAAGTTCTTGAAGATGTGCCCGAAGGTGCTTACTACTCTGGTAGGCGTGTCTGGTGACGGCGAACTGACATTAATGGAAGTCTGCCTTCTGGCACCATCTTGGATGTCCATGTCCGGGATGTTGATGACTTGGATCGACAGAGGTTGCGTATTGGGTAGCTGGTGTTGGTGTCCGAAGATTTGGCTGCGTAGGGGCAACCAGCTGAGACTACCTGTCAGGCGAATTGCAGAGCCAATTTGCAAGGTTGTCGTGGGGGCAGGGGAAGCGGGTGGTCGTATGTTGGGCAATTGGGCGGGTAGTGGGAGGAGGGGTTCGGTGGCAGGGGCGTTGTGTGTGGGTGCGAGGACGTCGGCGATGAACTGTTGGGCTTGCGTGCCATGGTTGGTGCTCGCCTGGTTTCTGTTTCTGCGTGTTTTTGAGTTATTCTGGTGTGTTGCATTGCGATTCAGCTTGCGTGTTGCATTGTTTTTTCTGGCTTTTTTCTGTGTGTTTGGGTCGCGGTGTTGCAGTTCGACGTGATTTGCTTGGGGTTCCGGTGCCATGTTCAGGATGTGAGGTGGTGGGTGTTGTGGGAGGTTTTGCGGGAGGAGGTGCAGTTGCGGGGGATAGGGCTGCTCTAGGGGGTTGGGATGTGCCGCGTGTAGCCGGTACAGGCTGTGTGGTTGCGGGGTTGGCGTGCTGAGGGTTGTGATGTGTTGGTGCTGTCATGGTGGGGGGAATCCTTGTGGTTGTGGTGCGTGTAGCGCCTGTGGCCGGTGTAACTGGTGTGGCGTTACCTGAGACTGGTGTGAATGGGAGCGGTGCCTGCCTTGTTCTGCTTCTCTATGCGATGTCTGGCTCTGCCGCGAGGACACTTCTTCTGCTGCTATTTGCAGTCCCTGGTGTCTTGGCGAGGGCATCTGGGAACATTATGCCAGTGAATCTGGCCACGAACGGAATGTTCCTGAGTGATGGATGGTCAGTGAGGCCATCAACTGTGGTCATCTTGTCATCGATGAGTCTGTCCAGAAGATCCCTCGCGATCTTCCTCATGTGCAAGAAGGTGACTTGTGCGAGGACCGGTCCCTTCCATTCCGTCTCCAACTTTTGCTGCAAGTCGAGCATGCGGGTGACATCCGTTGAAGCAACTGGGTCGAAGAAGTCCAGGTTGGCGATGGAGTACCATAGCATATGATCGAACCAGGTGATCATCTTGCCGCAGTTCTTCTCACAGGTACACTTGAGGTAGGGCCTGCCGATATTCCACATCTTCTTGACTTCTTCTAGTGTCTGGGGGACCCTGGCAAAGCCTTTCTGTGTGAGGACTGGCCTGGAGATTGCGCACTTGGTTTTGTCCAAGATGGCTAGAATGGGGAAATCACCATTAAATGGCGGTCTGTTAGTTGGGTAGTGCAGTGCGAAGTTGTGGGCTGCCTGTCTGCATGATTCCATGTTCGCCTTAGAGGTTAGCAAGGGCTCTGTAGCCTTCTATCGAGATCGGTGCGGTATAGTTGAACGAGTCTAGGTGCTAGAGTTTGTGTGCAACGTGTTTGCTGTTCCTTTCTACCCAGGTGTCAGAAGCAATTGGTAAAAAGTGGCTGTCTTGCGCGAATTTGTGTACCTTTCCAGTGACATCTATGGTTGTGGAGGCATTGGCAGATACAAAGTTGAGTCTACGTTCATGCTGTTTTTCTAGGTAGTCTATTTCTGCATGTGTCTATCCAAACCGCTTTCTTCGTGCTTGTCTTCTTACATTTACCTCTGTTGAGATATCAATATCTCCTGCATCGTTCAGGTGATCAGAGCAGTAACCAAATTTGTCTAACGTCACTTTCTCTCCTTTGGCTATGACCCTACTAAGTTCCCTGTTGTGAATCCTATTTCTAGTCACGATGACTGACACATTGAGTGCATACGCGTTAATCAGTCTGTGCATCTTTTCTGGCGCGGTTTCGTATTTACTGCTAATGACAGCCCAATCACTGAATGTGAGCGTCTCAATTAGGCTGGTAGGCTGTGCCGCCACATGAAATCGGTGGAGGATGTCTTGCGGGAGCGTCATCATGATCAACTGGGAGTGGACGATCGGTGGTTGCAGGCTGGCAAATGGTGCCCCCATTGGTGCCAGATCTGCATGCCATCCACAGTTGATGATCTCCAGGTCCTGCACATGCCAACATAGGTGCGATCCGGTGGTTAGCTGTGGTTATCCTGTCATCGAGGTATTTGTGTCTAGGTTGGGTGCTGCTATTCACGGGGAATGGGGGTTTCTTTGGTGGGCTCACCTTTATATACGGCCACAAGCATCTTCTGGTTCCCTCATATCGCTCAATTATGCCCTACAATCATCACGAGTGGTGTTAGTGTTATTTCAGCAAGGGGAAGGTCTTTACGGGTGGACGAGGGTTTTGGGTTTTGCAAGATTGTTATTATATCGGGGTTTTGTGAGGATTGAGCCCTCAATTGGGCCTCGCCGACATTCACCCGTTCTAGGCTAAGCACCCCAACAAGCCTCGTGACCGCCCTAAGTGAAGGCGGGCCAGAATATCCACAAGAGGCCTTCCATTCAGCATTTCACAAAGTGGGTATCAGATAGTTGCTGCACGCCAGTTGGTTGGAGTGCATCGTGAGCCCAGCCTCCGACAGAGGCAGTTAATCCCAGGGCCTCAGTTCGTTGAGCCCTGGGCACCAGTCTGGGAGGCCRACACATCACACATTGGACGCTGGCCTACGGAAAAGCAGCATTGTGTCGTAGAGGCGGGGCGAACCAATGGGAAACCGGAACGGGGTCTGAATCTGGACGATGGCCCTGGCATAAGGGGCGCAACTGCACTACCGGGGCCCCATCTGTGTTGGGCCTGGGCCCAGGCGCAGGCTGGAGGGAGGCCGCCCACACGCAGCAAGGCATATAGGCAGAATGTGCGAGTGGGCAGGGATCTTGGCCAATGCGGGCATTGCGGGCACGCTGCTACATTGCAGCGCGAGTGCTTGTGTTACACGCTGGCTGAGAGAAAGCGGCAGGGCGCAGCTGGGGTGCAAGGCGCTGGCAGCCATAGCCGGGCTGCAGGAGGGCGCAAAAGGAGGTGAGGGCGAAGGTGGTCTTCGGAAGGAGGAGACGATGAGTGGGAGTCAGGGAAGAGAAGAGGGGAGCTAGTGAGTACTTACCTGGTGTGCAAGAGGAGGTCGGCATTGGTGTTGACGTCAAGCACGCTGGTCTTCAAGTCGTCCTGGTCGCGTCATGCTGTAGTTGTAGGGATAGGCTGTAGAGTAGATAGGGCGCCCGACGCCATTCGAAGAGAGAGCTACATTGGGTTCGGATGTTGGTGTGGCCCTTCGGGCTTGGACATTGACTCTTGATTCTGCTGTATCGTTCTCAAAATGGATGGTTTCTTGGTTCCAATGTGCTATCTGCTCTTTGCTTGACTACATGGACTTCAGGGTGATTTGCAATTTGGATTTCTGTACTTCGTTCACACTCATGTTCCTTGCAATTTGGTATCGGAGCTGGTTCGATTCGCCGGTTACCTTGTGTGCTGGCGACATACAGACTTGGTGCGTTGACGATGCTTCTTCGCAGTAGGTGCTTGTGACGTCAGGCAAAATAGCGCGCGACCCGGGTAGAGGGGTGTGCGCTGGATGGCTATACAGCTTGGGACGCTGTGGTGACAACAGAATGTATGTACGGTGATGAGAGCATGCTGATATGGCATTTGGCTGAGGTGCCACTGCATTGCGTTGTGGGTGGTACCGAGGCTATGACCGATCATCAAATGCGCATTCAACTCAATTGGTGAGAAAATTTGTGGTTGGGGGCAGCTATCTTCAGGTACATTGTTTCCTTACCTTATCTACCTTCTCAATCTCTTCTTACCGCAAGGAAGTGAGTCCAACTTGAGAGTCCTCTCTTTTTGGTAAGGTGTCGTGAGCGCTCTACCTTGAGAGATGACAATCTTCGCGGTGGCGCATCTAGAAGGAGAAAGGGCGGTGCCTGTGAAGGGCCCTGGTCGAAGCACGTGGGTCACGGTCACCATGCCAACCCAAAGGGATTAGTACACGCATGTGATGGCTGCTTTGTCCATTGGGGCTCTTTGCTGCGCTGATAGAGGGGTGTGCGGACTGAATAGGCTTATGCATATGCTCCCAGACCGTTTATAAACATTTTTGGATGGGGTTCCGATCTGTACACTGGCAGTGATCGTCGTCCTGATTGCGACGTTAAATAATTACTGAGCGACCTTGGGGGCAGTCCTTAAATAGCCTTTTGATCAGCCAGATCAGTCGGACGTACGGCTCGTTGCACACGAGGATAAATAACGGGCAAGCCTGGTCATAAGCATGCACCTGGGGCACAGGGGTGGGCCGACATTGCACACCTAAGACACTACTACTCATTGATGCTCACCGGAATGTTGGATTGAGGGGAGGGTAGGTTCCAATTGGTGCTCAACTATAAACACTACAATTTCCACTGTTCATACATCTGCAACATAATTTAGTTTTATTTTGATTAGTTGGTTGACAGACTGCTAACACCTCACAGACAGCTTAGTTTAGGACTGTTGTATGCTACCATAGCCAGTTCTATGCAAAGCTTCTGTAAGTGAACTAATCTGGATAAAGTTAAATTGTGTTTACAGTTTTTATGAATGTTGTAGGCTGCCACTTGATCGGTCAAGTAGGTCTTATTGACCATGTTTCTGAGATGTCTGCCCGAGAATCTCAGAACCTTACTGGCCAGCGAGGCTCGCCTTGAGTATCATTCTTTTGAGACCTTCTCTTGAAAGGCCTTAGACTTGGAGGCTACCCTAGGAAGTGCTCAACCTACTCCAGTAGACGGGAGGAAGAAGAAGAGTCCACAGGAATGGAAAAAGAAGGGTAGTAGATTGATGATGGTTGAGTCTGATGGGACTCAAACTGAAATCGAGGAACTCATCGACCTGATGGACAGCTCAGAGTACGACGGCGAGGAGATTGTTGAGGGTAGCACCCTCGCCGCAGTAGTCAAGGCAAAGGCTGGTGGCGGCAGTAAAGGAAGCTATCAAAAGAGTCAAGGGCAGGCCGTCTCCAATCAGTCCAAAGTAGCAGATTGGGTCAAGGCATGTCTTGATCAGGAAGTGTGGCGGGACCGCCGAGTGCGTGGTGCTTGCATTAACTGTGGTGAATACGGACACACCCAGTATAAGTGCAAGAACGCAAAGGTCACGCAGAAGATACCCCCTAAAGGAGGGGTGCCTTCTTCCTAGGCTGGGACCAATTCCAGCTCGGGAAACACTTGAGGCCGCTGGAAGTTTTAGCTGCTTCTACTCATGGTGAAGTGGGCCAAATACCCTCCCCACTTCATGAGATGGCCATAGCTAACGACTCTTTAGTCACCCTGCAGACACACCCAGACCAAACCATGCTCTGTACGTTGGATGTGTCTGAAGCCTTAGAGGACTTACAAAGTGAATGGTCGAATAATGATCCACGCGAGTCCTAGGTGGCACTAAGTGCAGTTCCTAGAGGGGAACATTTCGTAGTGGAGGTTGTTGTAGGAGGCCGCAAATGTGGTGCCTTCGTAGACATCGGCTCCACCCGGAATTATATAAGTCGCGACTATTTGGAAAGGCTGCGTCTAAAGGACCAGGTGCAACACCTAAGTAGACCAGTAGCATCTACTTTGGCCAATAAGGAGCGCATGGTTGTCACAGACTATGTCAAGGATGTAGTCTGCACCTTCTCCTATGGAGGAGGGGAACTTAATCACAAGATTTCGTTCCTGGTTAGCGACGACTTACTATTTGATATGTTGTTAGGAATGTACTACCTTGAGGTTGCCAAGCCCCAGTTTGACTGGGACAAGAAGGTGCTAAAGCATGAGTTGCCAGATGGGAGGACCGTGAGACTGGTCAAGTATAAGGCTAGTAGGTTACTAGAATCCTATGGCTGCTTGTGCGCATCAACTTTCTATAATTACTATAAACAGAACCAAGAGGAGGGTATGTACCTAGTGTATATCTCTAAGAAAGGGGAGGCCGTTAAAACACCCCCAGAGATAGAACACGTCGTTGCTAAGTTCCCTGATCTGTTTGAGGAACCTACAGGAGTCGTAGATAGGGAGATTGTCCACGCCATAGAAATCATCCAAGGGAGTAAAACCCCAAAGGGAAGGATCTATAGGATGGCTCTGGCCGAGTTGGACGAACTTCGGCGACAACTGAAAGAGCTTACAGAGAAGGGATGGATACGACCTAGTACTTCCCCCTTCGGATCACTAGTGTTATTTGTACCGAAGGAGGGGGGTCGTTGAGGATGTGCATTGATTATAGAGGCCTCAATGCCATCACAGTGAAGAACGTTGAGCCTCTACCACGCACTGACGACCTATTGGATAGGGTGCAGGGATGTAAGTATTATACCAAGATAGATTTAAAATTCGGCTACCATCAGATTGCCATAAGACCTGAGGATCAACACAAAACTGCATTTCAGACCAGGTACGGTCTGTACAAATTTGTGGTGATGCCCTTTGGTCTTTGCAATGCGTCGGGTACATTCCAGCACGCCATGAATAAGATCTTCCATGACTACTTGGACAAGTTCGTCGTCGTATACCTTGGCGATATTCTTATCTTCAGTAAGTCTGTTGAGGAACATGCACAACATTTAGAGATTGTTCTCTCACTCCTGCGGCAACATAAGCATAAGGTCAACTTAGAGAAATGTGAGTTCGGGCGCACAAAGATCTTGTGCTTGGGTCATGAAGTATCCGCGGCGGGGATTAGGCCGGAAGATGCAAAGGTGGCCAGTATAAGGGACTGACCACGACCTCAGACTGTTATTGAGGTCAGATCTTTCTTAGAAATGTGCGATTACTATAGGAACTTCGTAAAAAATTACTCTACAATCGCCTCTCCTTTGACTGATCTCACTCGACTTGACACACCGTGGGAGTGGAGTGATGAGTGTGAGGCTGTTTTCAAGCGATTGAAGCATGCCCTCATGAATCATGAGGTTCTCATGGTGCCCGATCCTCAGAAGCCTTTCATTGTGACCACTGACGCAAGCCAATACGGCATTGGCGCAGTGCTGGCTCAGAAGGATGGGAAGAAGTTGAGACCGATTGAGTATATGAGCAAGAAAATGCCATCAAAGAAACTGGCAAAGTCCATCTACGAAAGGGAACTCTATGCCCTCTACAAGGCACTTGTCGATTGGAGGCACTTTCTGTTGGGGCGGTTTTTCTATTTGAGAACTGACCAACAGACCCTCAAATGGATCAAGACTCAACTTGCTCTTTCTGATGCACTCAAGCGCTGGATTGAGGTCATAGATCAGTATGACTTCAAGCTGGAGTATCTGAAGGGAGAGTACAACAAGGTTGCGGATGCGCTGTCTCGAAGGGCAGACTACCTAGGGGCACTAGTTTCCGAATTTGGCGTATCTGAAGAAGTAACTCAATCGCTGGTGGGAGCCTATCAGGAAGACTCTGTCACGATGGACATCATACGCAAACTGCAGGCGAAAGATAAGGCCACAAAAGATGAGTTTGTGATGGTGGACGGGCTACTCTTTCTGGAAAAGGCCGGGCTTAAAAGGTTAGTTATTCCATCTAGTGAACGTTTGCGTAGTTTATTTCTAGGGGGATGTCACGACGCAACAGGGCACTTTGGCTACAAGAAGACAAACACTAATCTGATACAGCGATTCTGGTGGCCCAACATGCTAGACGATGCTAGGAAGTATGTACAGACTTGCCAAGTCTGTCAACGGGACAAACCGTGCACTCAAGCACAAAGAGTGTCTCCATGGACTTCATGGACACCTTGGTGACCAACAGGAGTGGGAAGAGGCACATCTTCGTCATCATTGATAGGTTTACCAAGTACGTCAGACTAATAGCCATGTCGGAAACAGCAAGGACTGAGCACGTCATCAAGTTGTTTATGGACAACTGGGTGGGTGACTTTGGGCTGCCTAAGACTATCGTTAGTGATAGAGATGTCCGCTTTACAAGTGAGCTGTGGAAGAAGATTGCTGAACAGATGGGCAGCCAGCTTCAGATGACTTCAGGGAATCATCCTGAAGCCAACGGACAAGCCGAACAAATGAACCGGGTTGTGCAGCATCTGCTGAGGATGAGAAATTGTCTCTCACCGCCAGCTTGTACAACAACGTCGTGCACAGCACTACTGGCGTCAGTCCAAATCAGCTGCACTTGGGATGGAAGCCTAGATCTGCTCTAGACTTCCTCCTGCCAAAAAACCGACCTGCTGCAACCCCTGGAACCATGGAATATAGTGTCCAGTATGAGAAGTTGTTGCAGCAAGTTGTCGACCACATCAAGAAATCTCAGGAAACAATGATTGCTTCTGAGAACCAACATCGTCGACAGTCCACATTTCAGGTAGGGGAACGTGTATGGGTAAAGGCTAGTGAGCTAGGACAGGAGTTCGACATCTCTTGAAAACTAATGCCACAGTATTTTGGTCCTTGGGAAGTATTGGATGTAGTAGGTACTGATTTGGATGGTCCCTCATACGTTATCTGAATCCCTGGACACATGCGCACTTACCCTGTCTTTCATGCCTCAAAGCTTGCACCTTTCGCTGAGACAGAGCAATTTCCCTCAAGGAGATCAATGCTGCCCCCAACCATGGATGGCCACGTGGACATCGACATGTCTGTTCCAAAGCCACTGGGTCGAGGGAGACCTCCAAAACCCAAGAGAGAGTATCGTGTCAGATTCAGGCATCATACGGATCCTAAAGAAGATCGGTGGTTCACCAGAGAGGAACTGATTGGCACAGCTCCTCAAGTGGTAGCAAAATATGAAAGGATGTTAAAGGGGAAGGCACCTGCGAAGTAAGCATCTCAGCGGACTTTCGAAGCTAAGGGGGATGGAATGTGAGGATTGAGCCCTCAATGGGGCCTTGCCGACATTCACCCGTTCTGGGCTAAGGACCCCAACAAGCCTCGTGCCCACCCTAAGTGAAGGCGGGCCAGAATATCCACAAGAGGCCTTCCATTCAACATTTCACGAAGTGGGTATCAGATAGTTGCTGCACACCAGTTGGTTGGAGTACATCGTGAGCCCAGACTCCGACAGAGGTAGTTAAGCCCAGGGCCTCAATTAGTTGAGCCCTGGGCACCGGTTTGGGAGGCAGGGATCTTGGCCAATGTAGGCATTGCGGGCACGCTGCTACATTGCAGCGCGAGTGCTTGCGTTACACGCTGGCTGAGAGAAAGCTGGCTGGCGCTAAGCGGTAGGGCGCAGCTGGGGTGCAAGGCGCTGGCAGCCATAGCCAGGCTGCAGGAGGGCGCAAAAGCAGGTGAGGGTGAAGGTGGTCTTCGGAAGGAGGAGACGATGAGTGGTAGTCAGGGAAGAGAAGAGGGGAGCGAGTGAGTACTTTACCTGGTGTGCGAGAGGAGGTCGGCATTGGTGTTGACGTCAAGCACGTTGGTCTTCAAGTGGTCCTGGTCGCGTCATGTTGTAGTTGTAGGGATAGGTTGTAGAGTAGATAGGGCGCCCGATGCCATTCGAAGAGAGAGCTACATTGGGTTCTGATGTTGGTGTGGCCCTTCGGGCTTGGACATTGATTCTTGATTCTGCTGTATCATCCTCAAAATGGATGGTTTCTTGGTTCCAATGTGCTATCTGCTCTTTGCTTGACTACATGGACTTCATAGTGATTTGGAATTTGGATTTCTGTACTTCGCTCACACTCATGTTCCTTGCAATTTGATATCGGAGCTGGTTCGATTCGCCGCTTACCTTGTGCGCTGGCGACATACAGACTTGGTGCGTTGACGATGCTTCTTTGCGGTAGGTGCTTGTGACGTCAGGCAAAATAGCGCGCGACCCGGGTGTTGTGGTCGCATGTGGGGGGTCGGGGGAGTGTTGCATTATTGAGGGGCTGTGTTATTTATTGTTTGCCCATGTGTAGTGTGTCAACTAATAGTTGGTTGTTCTTGTCTACCGTGGGCACCCATCGAATGTGGTGTCATGAGTTTTTGTGTTTTTTTTCGTTTTTTTTTTTAATAGTGTATGGTCGTGTCTCTTTGAGGGTTATTATTTGGTGTGTTTTTAGCATAGGGTCGTGTCACCTCGTGAGCTACTATCATGTTGGTAGGGAACCGTCGTACCACCTGTTTGTTTTCCCTATTTATATGGGGAGTGGGGATAGTACATATCCGTATCGCGTGTTTTTGGGTGTGGATATTGGAGGCGCAACTCGCAGTATCTGTTGTTGCGTAGTGGAGTTGCGTGCCAGTTTACGACAAGATCCCTGAGTTGGGGTGTATCTCTTTTGCTCAATCATGTCAGTCATGTTTGTGACACGTGGCCATGTTGGTGGTCGTGTTGTCATGGTGTTTGAGATGCGTGTCTTGCGTGACTATCGGTTGGGGCGTGAGTTTGAGTTTGTGCCTTCAGTTACGAATCATGAGATTCGTCGTTATGAGATCGACGCAAGGGGGGAGTTGGTTCTTCGAGTGGTCGTGGGGTAGGCTATGAGGAGGAGTTTCTTCATGATGTTATTGTGTATGTGACGAAGGTTCACGACGATGTTCCGAATGTGCATGTTGGTACAGGTGAGGACATTGTAGAATCAATGGTTCGTTTAGTGACGACGACAGTGTTACAGGAGCATGATGATCACCTGTCATCAATTGTGGAGTGGGAGGCAGTTCTGGATGCCCCATTGGAGGGTCGAGCCTATATGCGTGGCAATCTTTAGTGATCGTATGGCGGTTTTATAACGTGTGGAGATTGGTGTTTCAAATTTGCAACTGATGGCTACCGAGTGGTTGTGTCGGTATTTTGCATGTTGTTGTAGTTTTTAGGCAGTTAGGTGGTTCTTTTTTGTATAGTATGATCATTCAAGACCTCTCATAGCAGCTGAGGTTGTATATCTTAGAGGAAGCAGCTTTCTTCGTCAGAGGACTCTTGTCAAGGGGAGATATCCCTTTTGTGTGTCAAGTTCATTAGTTCTCTCATGGATGGTTTTGTTGCAACGTACTTCTTTAAGGATCGTTCCTTTCGGAATTACGTCCTTTGAGGGTTAGTGAGATAGGATTGCGATCGTTTCAGGGTTGTGACGCCATAAGCGTCGTTCTTTCATATGGTGAGAAAATTGGGGGGTACTTTTGTCCTGTCAATATTTTTGTTTGTGATTGCTGAAATGAGATGATGTTTCGTTTTGATGGAGGGTATTTTCGACAAAGTGTGCATGTAAGGGTTCTCTGAAAAGTTGGTGATGTCTGATTGATGTTTCCATGCATTGCAGAAGAGGTATCAAGGTTGTATAGTCATGATAAGGGCTATCTATATAAGGGTGCGTAGTTATGTATTAATGTGTTGATGTATTTGGGTTCATATGTATTATTAATCTTGTACGTGAGTATGGATACGTTGTTAGTGGATCGAGTAATCATGGACTGCTTTTTTTGCGTATTAATCATTAGTAGCCTTGCGTAATGCACATTGCATGCACGGGCAGTTTTTCAGTGGGTTTCAGTAAGGCTGCACTCCTGAGCTTCTTCAGTGTGTTTTTTTGGTCTTGAGGTATTGCTAAATTTGCGGATCAAATGATCAGGAGTAGCGGGTTGAAAATCTTGCCGGGTTATTCATAGTATTTAGTGTATTGACAATATTATTCCTTTGACCATGTAAGTTGGGATCAATGTGAAGTGATTTGGACAAACGAAAATTCAATTGGACAATCATCAAACCGAATTGGTCAGTTTGATTTTCTCATTTAGTACATTATCGGAACCGATTTGGACAACCAATATAGGTTCGGATAAGTATTGAGCATTTTGGACATATCAGATTTAGGTTGGGAGAAACAATGAGTATTTTGGACATACTGGATATAGGTTGGGATAACTGATTACCATTCTGGACAAAATGATTTAACGGTTACGACGTATTACGGAGTTAGGCAGATTGACTTGACAAATTAGCATTGCCAAAACCATATTTAGTTTAACAGTCAACCGATTTGAGATTCTTCGCACACCATAGGGACCAACAAAGATATTAATTTTGTGGAATTGATTTTGCATGTTAGTCACATGCGTCTGAATCACGAGCCTGCAACTCCCATAAACTACCGACCGAGGTAGACGTGTGCATCACATGTGTAAGTGACGCACAATTTTTTGTGGGGCGCACCAATCTATGCGCTCGTCAGTCTAAATCGTTCGGTCCTTTAACGACAGGCGCAGTGGGTCTTTCCAAGTTTCTAGAATATCAATTCACAAGGTGTCCAATTCTAACCTACGGTTCCAAGAAGCTTCTACAAAAGTCTAAACCGCCCGATTCCAATCTACCGGTCCAAGAAGCTTCCATCGAATTCAAAATTGGTTCGCCGTTTCTCTAACTTAGGCGCGTCCTCCAAATATGATAAAAAGAAAAACCAATACGGTATTGTTTTTGGCGAGAGCCCGGTAGGGCCTGGTCAAAAGAGTATTATAATCTTGTTATGTTGTATGCATATGTGTCGACAGTATTGCATTATTTTTACCGAAAATTTGCGAGTGTGGTCGCATGTGTCCTAATCGGTAGTAGATAACTCAAGCTTTCCTTGGAATAGATAGTCCAAGGGTATGACCGGTGTAGTACTCATGTGTTTTAGTACGAAATAGGTGTCTTTTTTTATTGGCTAATGCCAGGATTATTTATTTCCTCTTGGATGGGTATTATTTATTTATTTCAGATCTTATACATGGTCTGTGCGCTTGGCAGGTGGACAGTAAACTCTTTCGTATTTACTAAACAGGTTGGGCGTTGTATGAAAAAGACATTTCATGAAAAAAAAACGAACGAACTCCAAATTACAATGTCGTCCTTGTTGGTTTATTTTTCGCTAGTCGGTTGGCAACAGATAAGGATCGTTGTGTCTTGTTGCTGTTGTAGGTGGGTCATTTTCCATCCAAACATGATAATCTTCTGGAATTTAGTGCGTTCCATTCTCAACTTAAGATAGATCTACCAAGTAATTTTCGTTCATTAGTTCTTTTTTTGCCAGTTAGTATATCATGTTGTGTTTTTCGAGATTTTTTGGAAAGCAAACAAGAATAATAACAGTTTTCCACAATTCCTCTTGCTTAGAGCTATTTTGTACGAGTGGATGTGCATGTATGTGTAGCTTTATTTGGGAGGGGAATAGAGGAGAGATGAGAATGTGTGTGCGCGCCGGCCTGTTATAATCGTCTAGGCGACTTGATAAGGTTGATACTTATGTTACGTAAACGGTGAGATGAGTGTGATAAATGGCGAGAATTGAGCTTGTTTTAATGAAAAGGTTGATAAGCGTATTGTTGTGTATGTATTGGTTACTATGGTTAGTGGGTTTATGGGTGTAAGAGATAGTATTTTGGCGTTAGCAAGTATTTGTAGGAATGGGAGGGTTAGTAACACAGAATGTGTATGCGTGAATATGTAATGGTTGATATTTATTGTGTGCGGATGTACTCGTTCGTGTGGACGTCCGTTGCGGAGACCTGCTATTGGCTTGAGTGCAGTAGTAAGCCATAGATCATGCGGTGGTAGTATAGGATTATTATTATTGGCGAAATTTCTTATGTAGCTTCTATTAGCTACTAGATGTATTTGTGACTTCTAGTGCTTATTCAATTGTTACAGCGTTATTACGAGGGTCTATTGACCAGTCTGGTATATTGTTGTAGGTATTTGTGTAGGAAGTGTTGAGAGAGGAGTGAGGTGTAATTTATGGTAGCGGGTTTGAGGTTATTGCTTATTTGGTCGAAGGTTTATTTTAGTAAGGGAGTGTGATTTGGTTGCCTAATTCGTGAGTGCATAGGTGTCAACTACTTGTCGTTACACAGTTTCTCCTTATAGTGTTGCAACAGTGTGATTAGCTGAAGTGAAACTAGGCGTGTCAGTGCACTTGGTTTTTCTATAGTGCGTGAGTGACTTTTTATAGGACTTCGTACGTCGGTGTGTATATTGCGTTGTGGCAGACTTTTGCTGGATATACTGGCAAGTAAGGGGTCGTTTTCTAGTTATTAGGTGGGTTTAAGTAGTAAGAGTTATTTTATGAGTTATAGTTAATATGGCAGGGGAGGGAGTGTAATCAGCGTGGGGAACTGTGCTTGACAGTGTGATTCTTGGGGGAAGATCAATTTATTGGCGCGTAGCATGGTGTGTTACGACGAGGAATATTACTAGTTGTAGTAGTATTAACTCCAAGGCGTTGGTTGGGTTTCCATACCTATGCTAGATAGATCATTGCCTCTACGTGCCCATAATTTGACTAATCGTCGTCATAGCAGGGAGAGTAGCAAGTTGTACGTAGGAGGATATCATGACGAAGGTAAGGATTGCGGGGGAGGGGGAGGGGGAGGGGGAGGGGGAGGGGGGTGCATTGAGCAAATTGAGTCGTGTTTGAGAGAGAGAATTTTTGAGGGGGATCGTTCTGCTGGCGTGTATAGCAGGATATGCCACGACAGGGGATCGTACAAGTTATATCGAGGTCTTTGCAAATTTATATGTGCCGTCAGGCGGGGAGTCTAGCCGCGCCATTGTATCAAGGTTCAAAAGCCTGTGTGTGTGTTAAGGTAAATTGCAAAGCAATCAGACAACCTGGCATAACCAAGAACAGCACAACATTCGGAGACTCTAGGATATAAACAGTATTAGATCAAACCGTCGCATGGGTCTCCTTAACAACACCTAGTGCCAACCAAGAATTAGATCATCTCCTCATATATTCTTCGTACTTTCAACAGGATTGACTGCACCCATAGCAAGGAGAACCAGCAACGAGACGAGTAGCGTTTTAAGGGGGGAGAGGATGAGAACAAAGAAGGGGGATTTTTTGACGCAGTGGGGCCAGAAGAACAGCGAGAATAGATAGAGAGCATGAAGAAGAGAACCTTGTCCGATAGGACCAATTTTCTAATCGGAGAACAAGGGTGGCACATCCCTAAAGCGCTTTTCGCCATTTGCGCCAAACGACTCATCAGAGGGGATAAGACGAAGGTTTGCTGCAGACATGGGTGGCCTTCCACATCAACTGGTCCGATTACCAGTGGAGAGGGGGCGACATATGTATCAGCATTTTTTGGCTAATAGAGGGGGTGGGCAGGAGGTAGAAGGGGGCGAGGTTGTGAGCGGGGAGGGAGAGTTTGCGAAGGGAAGGGGGGCTGATATAAATGTGGCGGGGACATGGATATGCGGGGGTAGGGATTGGTGGTGATTCGGGGATTTGAGGTATGAGAGATAATTACGGCGTGCGCATTGATCTCTGTGTCGGTGATCTGATCGTCCATTGCCGGAGCCATAGCCGCCATTCTTCAAGAGATCTGTAGCGTCACTGCAACGCAAATGTAGTAGAGCAGTGCATTCGAGGTATGGTGTCAAGCGTGGGCTATATCCTGTTCACGTGGTGTGTCCAGGATCTGCCTTGCTCAAGATCAGAAAGGTGTAGAGGTGGGAGGAGGCCTGTGCAGGTGTTTAAGCGACCTAGATGGTACGGTTAACGCTGTTGGAAGTGACGGAGTTCCTGCTGGTGCAGGTGCCTGAGTGAGCTTGTCGAGAGTCGGAGTCTCGTTCAAGTGAGGAGAAGTTCCGAGTTTTCCTGTGTATATGTAGGCAGTTTGGGTTGCCTAGGTGCGATGATCGTCATCGGGGATAGTGCAGGTCCTGTATCGGGGTTTGTGGCGTTTTTTTGGGGGGGGTTCTTCATTTTTTGGGGGGGGCTATTTTTTTGCAAATGATGTGATTTTGACTGCCAGGGAGGAGCTGTGGGTGTCATATTGGTGTGGGCGGTATGTGGTGGGACATAGGAGGCTATGGGGATTGCAGTGTGCAGGCCTGCTCGTGTGTTAGGGCAGGAAGTTATTTTTCATGGTTGGCCATGGTGCCCGTGTTTTTGTTTGTTTTTTGTGGGTTTGGCTATGGTGAGGTCTTTGTTGTTGGCGTGTTAGTTACTTTTAGACTTTTGTTGATGTAAGCAGTTAGTATGCGCCGTATCGACTGGGCTGACTGTCGTTTCGTGTATTTGTTTTGTGGGGGGTTCTTTATTCTTTTTGTCTTTCTATTCATGGTGGGCTTTTTTTTGGTTTTTTTTTTTGTTTTTTGTGGGTTTGGCTATGGCGAGTTTTTTTGGGGTGCGAGTTACTTTTGGACTTTTGTTGATGTCAGCGGGTAGTATGCGCCGTATCGACTGGGCTGACTGTCATTTCGTGCATTTGTTTTGTGGGGGGTTCTTCATTTTTTTGTCTTTGTATTCGTGGTGGGCTTTTTTGGGGTTAACACAGGCTACGTTTAGCTTGTGTGGGAGGTGTTTTTTTTGGGGGGGTTGGATTTTTGGGGGTGGCCGGGAGCCTAAGGAGAGTTTCTCCGGATGTAGTTCTCAATTTTGCAGGGGTTGTTCATGAGTTGGGGCGGGAAGTTTTTTTTTTTTTTTTTTTTAATAAAAAAAATGATTGTGCTTTCGTTTTGTTGTTTATGGTGAGGTCTTCTTCATTGAGGTTTATTTGGATTTTGGACTATTGTTGATGTCAGTGTCTGCTAGGCTCCGTATTGCTCGGTTTGTTTGTCCATTTGTTCTTTTGTTTTATTTATTTTTTTTGTTTTTTTTAAGGTATATGTATGGTTTTGTATTTTTGGCGAGCCCCTATTTTTTACTCGCTCTGATGGTTTAACGGGGAAGGTGTATTTTGTGATTGGTTGGCTTGCTGTGTTAGTCTTGTGTTTTTTTTTTCCTTGGTTTTATGGTTCGGGTTATATGTGGCACGGGTTCTTTTTTGTTCCAAAGTGGGGGGTTAGTTGGGTATGTTAAGGGCCCTGATGAGGGGTTGGCTGATCTGGTGTGTGGTATTTTGTTCGTATTTTGTTTTATTCTTATAGTGGTTGTGTTCATTTTATATGTATGTGTGTATGGGCATTTGTGAGTGTGGAGAAACGAGTTTCGTGAGGTGTGTGTTTTTTTGTACACATTAAAAAAAAAAAAAGGTATGTGTATGTTTTCCCTGTTTGCGTGTGTGCAAGTGTGTGTATTGTGTATTTTGTGTAGGTATGTATATATGTGTGTGTGT
>BFEA01000730.1:0-14497 GCA_003427395.1 Chara braunii | reverse complement strand
GAGAGAGAGAGAGAGAGAGAGAGAGAGAGAGAGAGCCGTGCAACACACAGCATGTCAAAGACCGGGAGCACAAGGGCATGCGCTAGCCTAAAAAAAAAAAAAAAGGCAATGTTCTATTCGAATACAGGAGTGGCTTCTTTTTAAATTCGAATGCTTTGTATACCAATACAACACATATGGGTTCTATTGGAAATGCCCTTATATTCGAGAATTCTATCCGAGATCAGTCAACCCAAAGCTGGGAGCGCTCGCTTAGTGTGGATGGCGCAGCAGGTTTGTGTCGGAGGTAGCGTGAAGCAGCCGCCTGCACGAAGCTGCAGACATGGAAGAGTCGCGGAGGACATCGCTGCGTGAGCAACGGGAAACTGAATTGCGCACAGGGGCGGCCCGCGAAGGGAAGGAGAACCGGGGAAAGTGGGGTTGGTGAGCAGCCCTCATAAACGGTGGGGTTCCGGAATCAGGTGAAGACCCGCAGGAGGTGAATAGTCGCAACATCAGATCTGTGTCTTCATGTCGGCCAAAGGCGGGTGCTAGACAACCAAAAATAGGGAGGTCATCAAGAAAAACAGTCAGGCGGAGGGGACGATAGCTCGTTCCCCAAGGGACCCCGCGCTGGGAGACTGGTGTGGTGAGGGATTCGGACTAGGCAAGCCCGCCACGAAAAAGCCACGTCAGGATTTTGCATCAAAAACAGCGGTAAGAAGGCGAGGGTAGAGCAGCAACCAGGTATGGACTCCCGACTTCTTTTTGTCCTTCAACCCTACCCACCCTTATTGAAGGGGGTAGACGTCAACTAAGCCGTGAATGCGACTCTGGGTTGGAAGGGTTTGGCTCGGTTTTTCTGTGTTGATTACTTCGATGGAATAAGTGAGGGGGTTGAAGAGTAGATCATGCAGAAGTGAGAGTATATGATTGGCTGCTTTACCTAGCTCTGAATGCAACTCAGGGTTGGAAGGCCTTGACCCGATTTTTTGTGTCGATTACTTAAATGCAATAAGTGAGGGGGTGGAAAAGTAGAGTGTGCAGAGGGCAAGTATATGATTGGTCGTTATACCTAATTCCCTATTAAGATGAAATCCCAAAAGTAGGCAGGAGTGTGGAGCTTCAAGTGAAGTGAATTGGGGTAGCTGAGGGTAATTGGGAACGTGTATCCCGCCATGCATAATAATCAAACCTGTTGGGGGCGCAGCTGTACAGGGCTCCAGGTTTTTTTGTTCCTTCCCAATCCTTATTCGGTGTGCGATGACCCGACCAAACACGGACTGAGACACACAGCTGATTTCTGAGTTTTGCTCATGGACTGAATGCCTTGCTGAGTTTCCCGCTTGCTACTAAGTTCTCTAAGTCTGTGTGTGTCCACGCTTGCTGGTCTGCATGTCTGTCTGAGTGCTTGCTGGCTTGAGTGTGTGTGTGACCCGCAAGGGCACTTGTTCGTTTGTTGGGCCCTTAGGGCCGATACTTACCTGTGGCCGTGGCACTGAGGATTGCAGTGGGGAAAACACTCAAGTCGCGGGGGAAGAGGCCCACAACACTTGAAGCAGCGGGGAAACACTCAAGTAGCAGGTAGGCCGGTACCACACCCTGAAGAGGTAGATGTGCCGGGCACTCGAGGCCGAGCAGAAGAAGACAAAAGTTGGCATTTTTTAGGCCCAGTAGTTGTAGGCTAGGTCTAGGCGGGTACCAGTCCAACCAGTTTGAGTCTAGGGGCTGTATGGGCAATATCAAAGTCTGCAATGATGTTTCCCTCCGAAAGGGAGGAGATACCGGTTGCTTGGAAGGCCGAGCGGCCTGGAAGTCACCGCCCAAGAGGCAAGCAGGCTGCTATATTTCCATTGTCGGTGTGCAACTTTGGCGACACACTAGTTGGAGCGCTGGCTGGAGCAGCGCTAGCTTGAGCAGCGCAGCTGGGGAATGAGCAAGGACACGGAGCAGGAAGAGGACCAGGAGGAAGGGGGAGCGCCAAAGGTACTTACCTGGCTATGGTGGCTGCCATCTTCATCACCTTTGTGGGCGCTGCAGCAGGAAGGTCCCCGTTGGGGCGGGGCTACACCAAGAAGCTTCGAGGCAGAGTCAGGCATGGCGGCCTGGACATCAGGGCAAGGCCCGAGTAGTCCGCCATAGCCTCGGCCTATGACAGTGAAGAGTGAGGGAGGCGGCCATGGCTATGGTGGACCTCAAGTGATACCTGCAGTAGAAGATGGATTCAAACATTGATTCTGGTTCAACCATTCAATGTTATACTATTATTTCTTGTGTGAATAAGAGAGGAGTAAAGGGGGAGGAGAGTGTTTGGCAAAGAAGAAGAGCATTATCATTTGTCTATGATGATATACATCATCTTCTTCTTTTTTCTTTCTTCTTCTTCTTACCCTCTCTCTCCTCTCAAGTTCATTCATTTCTTTCTACAATTGGACGACATTGTGCTATCTGATGAATGTGTACTTCGAAATTGGCCAGGATCATAACATTGGTATCAGAGCGGATTCTACTTGCTGGTGAGAGTTGACTTATCCACCCTAACCCTAACCTAAGTGCTAAGGGCTAACCACTTAGGGTTAGGGTTGGTCCAAAGTGGGAAGTGGGGTGGCGTGGCTTAGGGAAACTGCCCCCACCTGGTTAGGTCATGCTAGGTCGGCATTGAACCTGACCAGGTAGATTGAGAGTAAGTATGTGGTGGCGAGACACATCAAAAGGATTCCATGCGACAAGTTGAGAGAGGTGATTGTGAGAGGCACTCACACCTGGAATCTGACCTAAGGGAGACACTTGGTGACTTGAGGGCCTCCCTTAAGTAGGTGATCTTGAGGGAGGTAGCCATTCTGCATCTACGGACTGCAAGTTACTACTTTTTTCTTCAGCATCAGCAGGGGATCCGGCGTTGCACTTTGGTGTTGGAAGTGAGACCCTCCTACATGATAGGACGCTAGCGTAGAGGTAGCGAAGAGGGTTAGGAAGACCATATGAGGAAGGGGGGTGAGTTATACTTCATCTCAGAGTCCGGGCCACTGAGGTAAGTGTCGTGCACCTAAGGGTTGCCCATGTATGCGTGCATGGTATTTTTTGTCTTGTTGGGGTACTTTTGGGTCTCTTTCCTACTCCTAAGTCTTGGTTATGTGCATTGGTGTGCGAACTACTTACTAACCTGATGGGTGCAGAAATGAAGTATCTTGCTTTGAAAACCCATATCTTTCTACAGTGCTTCGTCTTTTCATTTGTGCATTGATGTAATCCGTAGGTTCTCTCTTGAAGTTGAAATTCGTTTTTCAGTACGGTAGAGGCAGAAAGTACGACCTTGAAATACTTTCCTTGGTTGGGACTTGGTCACGACCTACTTGGGACTCATCGGGACTCAGTGGGACTAGGCCCAAACAAGAAGGGCCCCTTGGACCCAAATCTGTTGACGAAGTGTCGCTCTCTTTTTTGTCTGGGATACGGTATCGGGACCAGTGGGTCCCGAATAACATCCCGTCGCTCAGCCTAAAAATAGCCAAATTGTGCACGACAGAGAAATCCGGAGTAAGGAGGCAAGAGAGAGATGAAAGACAAGGAACTAGGCCGCCGGAAGGAATGGTGCCCTGGGTTGAGAACCGCAGGGGGAAAAAAGCCAGCGACGGCAAGCAAGTAAGCACAAGGACATGGGCGCATCGGGGCGTAGCATGAGGCCAGGAGGGCCACTGGAATTCGACATGACTAAGGCCGAGGAGCCGTCAATTTGCAAAATGCAGCGCGGCGGACGACGAGAGAATAGGGGCAGTCGGGAGGTGACCGTGAGACACTAGAAAATAAGGGGCCGACGTGAGGGTCACTCATGGCAATTAGCGGGAACCTCGAATTAGAGGCCCCATGGTCAGAGAAAACCGGCACACGTGAGGCTGAGAAAGATAAGAAAGAGGGGTCGCCGTGGGGGGGCAGACGCCCGAAGAACGTGGGACACCTTGGGGAAAGGCACCAGGGGCCACGTGGGACTAAGTAAAAATAATGGTATCCGGGATGAACTATGTCGGGGACAACCAGCGGGACAAGTACCGACGGGACCACTAGCGGATAAGTGTCGGGGACCACCGGTGGGACAAGTACCGGCGGGACCACTAGCGGATAAGTGTCGGGGACTAGCGTGGGACAAGTGGCGGGGACATGAGAAGACTTCAAGAGAGAATGGCGAAGCGGCACAAGAGGAAAATAATTAAAGCGAGAAACACCATCAAGATCACCACTAGTGCAAGCACTAGTAGGAGCAAGCGGGGAGGCCAAAAGGAAAAGAAAAAACAAGGAAACATGTAGAGGGAGGCATGGGAGCAATCCGAAAAATCTCGGATTGGCCTCCCCTAAGAAAATGGAGTCTAAAGAGACCCCATGTGGAAAATAGGCCTCCGGGAGAAAATCGGAGTATGGGGGCCCACCGTTTGAAAGAAATAGAGGCAAACGGAAACTCCCGTAGGCATGAGAAGGCCACAGTTGCAGTCCGAGATATAACGACTTGCCCCTTGAGCATAGGAAGGGCCAAAACTAAGAGGGAGGGCCTAGAAAAGGGCCTTAACGACTAGTTTACACATGACATGCTAGAAAAAGGAAAGAAAAAAAAATAAAAATGTGGGAGAATGAGACAAAAAGAGTGAGAGGGAATAAGTGAGTTGGCCGTTAGTAGGGACTGGCAGGTCCCGACTGTCCAAGAAAGGAGGAAAATAAAAGAAAAGAAAAAGAGAAAAGAAAAGAAAAGACAAAACGACACTAACGATAAAAAACGACCACTTAGGATGATGCAATTGTGACCAGATTCATTCTGGCATATGTCGGTTACAAAGTATCTTGATTTTCTCTTGGTTTTGCAGAGAAAATCAAGGAAAATCAAGCCCCCATGCAACCGAGATGCAACAGATTACATGGGGGAGGAGAAACACATGTTTTAGGTGCATCCAGAGCCAGAATTGAGCCCGGATGCACTTGGGAGTTGGCCGTTTCGTTTTCTTTTGGTTGAGGGCTAGTTGTGGCACATTGGGGCTAGGGAATTGACCCCTATTGCAGTCCGAGTTGCAACGGACTGCATGGGGAAGGGAAAAACACATGTTTTAGGTGCATTCGGAACCAATATTGAGCCCGGATGCACTTGGGAATTTAACGCTTCATTTTGTTTTAGTGTGGGGCAAGTTGTGGGGCTGTGGGACTAGGGAAATGACCATGATTGCAGTCCGAGAAATAACGGACTGCATGGGGATGCCCAGGCCAAGGGAAAATCAGCCACGGCAAGCCCACAAAGGCTAGAAAGAAGTGATTTTGGCAGGGCAAGTAGAGACGGTAAACGACAACCGTGAGATGAGATCTCACGACCGAGAAAAATCGGCATACGTGTGGTACCTAAGGAAGGGGTATTGGAACCACCAAGGGCAAGGAGGTCCCAAAATAAAATGGGACACCATCCGGGATGTTACCGGGGACTAAGTGAGCCAAAATAATAATAGTAAAAAAACAGGACATGCGCCGGCGGGACTACCGGCGGGACAAGAGAACGGAACTAGTACGGAGGAAAGTGGCGGGGACTTGAGATCTCCCAAGGGAACCATGAGCCAACACAAAAAGTAATCGCACAAGCAAACAGTACCGTCGAGATCGAGGATCCAAACAGTGAAAAATATTGACACTAGTGCACTAGTGGGGACAAGTGGGAGAGTCGTGAGAGAAAAGAAAGTGAAATAGTGGTGTTGGGAGGGCTGCCTTGCAGTCCGAGGTATCATGGACTAGCTCGGCATGAGAAAATAGAGCCTCAAGGGGCTTGACATGAGAAAAAGGTTGTCCAAGGAAAATCAGAGCAAAGGGGGCTCGAAATTGGGACTAACGGAGGAAAAATGGAGCCCCCTAGGAGAATAGGGGTGCCATTATGGTAATCCGAGATATAACGGTCAGCTGTCAGCCATAAATCTGGCCATAGATTAAGATCTATGACCTAGAAAAAGGCTCAACAGCTGTTTGACACTTGTCACGACAGAAATAACAAGAAAAAATAAAAATAAAAAAAAATGGAGGAAGAATGAGACAAAAGGGGAGAAAAGAGTAGAGGAGAATGTGCCGGCCTATTGGGACCTGCACAGTAGGGACTGGCAGGTCCCAACTGTGACCTCATCCGTCCTAGAATGAGGGAGGATAATCCGGATTGCAAAGATATGACCCTCGAGGCTATATCTTCACAAAATCTGAATTAAAAAGAGAAAAATAAGAGAAAATGCAAAGGGGAGATGAACGTTTTTTTTGTGGGCCATAGATCTGAGATCAAATCTCATGGTAGAGAGGAACTAGCCATTTTTTGTGGGCCAGCTCAAAATGGCGAGCTCCGGAATAAGGTGGCAGCCCAAAATGGAAAGAAACAAAAGAGGAAAGAGACAAGAATGTGCATTTGGCCCAAAAAGGGAGCCAGATGCACCAAAAATTAAAAAATTGAACTTAGGAGCCCGAAACTGAAGCAAGGACCACCATGGGTTAGCCCGGAATATTGCTGGCCTTAGATCTCAGCCAGATCCAAGGCTGAAAATGCACTGCCACATGAGAAAATATCTTGGTCTATCCAAAGGGGCCAAAATAAAAAAAAATCGAGAAAAAGGCCTACAAGGTATTTTTCTTTCAAGTAAAGCTGCCCCTTGGGCCTTTGAACTCTAGGGGGCAACATTTTTCAAAGGGGATGTGGCTTGAAGAGGCCCAAGGAGCAGTCCGAGTTGGTACCAGCCACTCGGACTGCATGTACTTGGCCACAATGAGGCCCGGATACCTCCGGAAGGGCCTCGTGGTGAAATTTTGCCTTGGGGGTACCTCGGTTCACCCCAAGGCACATGAAGAGGCCCATGGGCTGGCCCGACTGCTGGTTTCATCCTACATAAGCTGGGGATTCAGACCGCCACACTTACATTTGCATGAGGAGTGCCCATGCTGCTGAGATGAGCCCATGAGAATATTTTCTCACTTGGAGAGAGGATAGGGAAACCCCTACCAGTTGGAGAGCCTAGAGGAGACTGTAAGCTACGAGAGTGGAGCTCTAGAGGCTACGGGTAGTGAGGCTAGCCTAAGAGAGTAATCCGCCATAGCCCCCAGGCTGTAAGGAAGAAGGCAAGGCTAGATGGAGTCTCATTAACCTTCCTAGAGGGGAGGACTCCATAGCCATAGAGATAAGAGATTGTTGCAACTTGAGAGAGACAAAGAGGTGGAGGTAAGAGAGGCTTGAGGAAGAAGAGAGTTATAGCCAAGTAGAGGAGGAGCATCACCAAGGCTAGTGCATGAACTTCAAGGTCCAAGAAGAGGTTAGTGGAGAGTTGGAGGAGTCTCTTCTTCTTCTCCTCCTTCTCATTTTTTTATTTTATTTTTTTTTTCCTTCTTCCTCCCCCTCTTCTCCTTCTTCCTCTTCTTCTTCTTCTTCTTCTCCTTCTTCTTCTTTTTTCTTCCCCTTCATATCCTTCCTTCTCTTCTTCTTCTTCCTTTATTCCATGATTCAAACAGCTACATTGGCTACAATCTCCTTTCTCTCCATAGATACTCTCCAGAGATTACTATAGTTAGTAGAGGGTTTTTCCACTGATATTGAGCTCATGCATTATCTATTTTTCCAATCTAGTGAAAACCGCAACTTTTCTCTTTGTGTATGTGAGTTCAAATGTGAGTTTCTCTCACTTTCTCTCCATGTTTCACTTCAATCTTCACTTGGGTGTAAATCGTTACTTTAATCCTTGTTCATTCTAGTGTTCCAGTGATGTTGAGCTCATGCACTGACCATTTTTCTACTCTAGTGTAAACCTCAACTTTCCTCTTTGTGTATGTGAGTCCAAATATGAGTTTCTCTCACTTTCTCTCCATGTTTCACTTCAATCTTCACTTGGGTGTAAATCACTACTTCAATCTTTGCTCCTTCTAGTGTTCTAGTGATGTTGAACTCATGCATTGTCCATTTTTCCACTTTAGAGTAAATCGCAACTTTCCTCTTTGAGTATGTGAGTCCAAATGTGAGTTTCTTTCACTTTCTCCCCATGTTTCACCTTAATCTTCACTTGGGTGTAAATCGCTACGTTAATCATTGGTCATTCTAATATTCTAGTGTTGTTGAGTTCATGCATTGTCCATTTTTCCACTCTAGTGTAAATCGCAACTTTCCTCTTTGTGTACGTGAGTCCAAATGTGAGTTTCTCTCACTTTCTCTCCACGTTTCATTTCAATCTTCACTTGGGTGTAAATCACTACTTCAATCTTTGCTCATTCTAGTGTTCTAGTGATGTTGAACTCATGCATTGTCAATTTTTCCACTCTAGTGTAAATCGCAACTTTCCTCTTTGCTTGTGTGAGTCAAAATGTGAGTTTCTCTTTCTTCCTCTCCATGTTTCGCTTCAATCTTCACTTGGGTGTAAATCACTACTTCAATCTTTGTTCATTCTAGTGTTTTAGTGATGTTGAGCTCATGCATTGTCCATTTTTTCACTCTACTGTAAATCACAACTTTCCTTTTTGAGTATGTGAGTACAAATGTGAGTTTCTGTCACTTTCTGCCCATGTTTCACTTTAACATTCACTAGGGTGTAAATTGCTACTTCAGTCCTTGATCATTTTAGTGTTCTAGTGATGTTGAGCTCATGCATTGTCAATTTTTCCACTCTAGTGTAAATCGCAACTTCCCTCTTTGTGTGTGTGAGTCCAAATATAAGTTTCTCTCACTTTTTCTCAATGTTTCACTTCAATCTTCATTCGGGTATAAATCGTTACTTCAATTTTTGCTCATTCTACTGTTCTAGTGATGTTGAGCTCATGCATTATCAATATTTCCACTCGAGTGTAAATCGGAACTTCCGTGTTTGCTTGTGTGAGTCCAAATGTCAGTTTCTCTCACTTTCTCTCCGTGCTTCACTTCAATCTTCACTAGGGTGTAAATTGCTGCTTCAATCTTTGTTCATTCTAGTGTTTTAGTGATGTAGAGCTCATGCATTGTCCATTTTTGCACTCTGGTGTAAATCGCAACTTTCCTCTTTGCTTGTGTGACTCGAAATGTGAGTTTCTCTCACTTTCTCTTCATGTTTCACTTCAATTTTCACTTTGGTGTAAATCGCTATTTCAATATTTGCTCATTCTAGTGTTCTAATGATGTTGAGCTCATGCATTGTCCATTTTTCCACTCTAGTATAAATTGCAACTTTCCTCTTTGCTTGTGTGAGTCCAAATGTGAGTTTCTCTCATTCTCTCTCCATGTTTCACTTCAATCTTCACTTGGGTGTAAATCGCTGCTTCAATCTTTGTTCATTCTAGTGTTTTAGTGATGTTGAGTTCATGCATAGTCCATTTTTTCACTCTAGTGTAAATCGCAACTTTCCTCTTTGCTTGTGTGAGTCCAAATTTTAGTTTCTCTCACTTTCTCTCCATGTTTCACTTGAATCTTCACTTGGGTGTAAACACTACTTCAATCTTTGTTCATTCTAGTGTTTTAGTGATGTTGAGCTCATGCATTGTCCATTATTCCAGTCTAGTGTAAATCGCAACTTTTCTCTTTGCTTATGTGAGTCCAAATGTGAGTTTCTCTCACTCTTTCTCCATGTTTCACTTCAATCTTCACTTAGGTGTAAATCGCTACATCAATTTTTGTTATTTGTAGTGTTTTAGTGATGTTGAGCTCATGCATTGTCCATTTTTTCACTCATATCGTTGCGATGTCTTAGCAACACAAAACGAGGGTTGCGCTCGTTATAGGACTTAACCCAACATCTCACGACACGAGCTGACGACAGCCATGCAGCACCTGTCTGAAGTCAAAGTATATCTCTTACGAGGAGTTTCTTTCATATGCCAAGGGCTGGTAAGGTAGTGTATCTCAACTTTCCTCTTTGCTTGTGTGAGGTCAAATGCGAGTTTCTCTCAATTTCTCTCCATGTTTAAGTTCAATCTTCACTTGGGTGTAAATCGTTACTTCAATCTTTGTTCATTCTAGCGTTTTGGTGATGTTGAGCTCACGCATTGTCCATTTTTCCACTCTAGTGTAAATCGCAACTTTCCTCTTTGCTTGTGTGAGTCGAAATGTGATTTTCTCTCACTTTCTCTCTGTGTTTCACTTCAATCTTCACTTGGGTGTAAATCGCTACTTCAACCTTTACTCATTCTAGTGTTATAGTGATCTTGAGCTCATGCATTGTCCATTTTTCCACTCTAGTGAAAATCGCAACTTTCCTCTATGCTTGTGTGAGTCCAAATGTGAGTTTCTCTCACTCTCTCTCCCTGTTTTACTTCAATCTTCACTTGGGTGTAAATCGCTACTTCAATCTTTGTTCATTCTAGTGTTGTAGTGATGTTGAGCTCATGCATTGTCCATTTTTCCACTCTAGTGTAAATCGCAACTTTTCTCTTTTCTTATGTGAGTCCAAATGTGAGTTTCTCTCACCCTCTCTCCATGTTTCACTTCAATCTTCACTTGGGTGTAAATCGCTACATCAATTTTTTTTATTTCTAGTGTTTTAGTGATGTTGAGCTCATGCATTGTCCATTTTTCCACTATAGTGTAAATCGCAACTTTCCTCTTTGCTTGTGTGAGTCCAAATGTGAATTTCTCTCACTCTCGCTCCATGTTTCAGTTCAATCATCACTTGGGTGTAAATCGCTACATCAGTCTTTGTTCATTCTAGTGTTTGAGTGATGTTGAACTCATGCATTGTCCATTTTTCTATTCTAGTGTAAATCGCAACTTTCCTCTTTGAGTGCATGAGTCTAAATGTGAGTTTCTCCCACTTTCTCTCCATGTTTCACTTTAATCTTCACTTGGGTGTAAATTGCTACTTCAATCTTTGTTCATTCTAGTGTTCTAGTGATGTTAAGCTCATGCATTGTCCATTTTTCCACTCTAGTGTAAGTCACAACTTTGCTTTTTGTGTGTGTGAGTCCAAGTGTGAGTTTCTCTCACTTTCTCTCCATGTTTCACTTAGATCTTCACTTGGGTTTAAACCGCTACTTCAATCTTTGCTCAGCCTAGTATTTTAGTGATGATGAACTCATGCATTGTCCATTCTTCCGCTCTTGTGTAAATCGTAATTTTTCCGTTTTTGTGTGTAAGTCCAAATGTGAGTTTCTCTCATTTTCTCCCAATACTTCACTTCAATATCCACTCGGGTGCAAATCGCTACTTCAATCCCTGCGATTCCCAGTGTTGTGTTAGTCATGAGCTCATGCATTGTCTGATTTTCCACTCTAGTATAAATCGCCACTTTCCCTTGTATATGTGTATGCCCGAAAGTAAGTTCTACTCGCTTTCTCCGCGTGTCACTTTATCCTTCACGTAGGGGTGAACAATAACCTGATCAGCTATGTCCACCATAGTGAAGGGAGTACTGAGACTGTCCAACTTCCAATATGCATGTCTGATGTTCAGTCCCACTCCCCCCTGTGCTCTAATCAAATTACCGCTTGCTCTCCCCCCCCCGTGTTTTATTCGAACGGGGTAATTGAAAAATGGATGGGGGATTGTTTTGTCAACTGTTTAAACCGTCGCTGCCACCGCTGTTGCTGGCAATTGTAGGTCTGTAGTTGCTGCTAAAGTCTGGCCAAGCCAGATTGCTGCTGTTGCAAGGAAAATAAGTGGCCAACCGCCCGGTGCGGGGCCACTCCGAAAACAGCGAACGAGCCAATATAGCCCAGGAATACGCCTATGACAGACTCGTCATACCTGGGGTATGAGGCCTGAAACTTCTCAGACCTCATATCCTAGGCATAAACAGGTGGCCTGCAGACCCAACAGGCCATCAGAGTGCGTTTGTTTGAAAAATCAGAAAACGGACTTCCTCGGACTGTTCGCCTTGAAGCCCGGACGACACCCGAAACAGGCAAGTAGGACCAAACGATACCAGAATCACGCCAAACTTTGCAGGGTCCTCCCCTGTGATACAGACAGAGGGCCCACTAAGTTTGGAGTGATTTTGAGGTCGTTAGGGGTAGGACACGTAGACCTGTGTTTTCCAGCTCTCCGTCCTTAGTCAAAAACGACAAAAACGACAAAAATGCCAAAATCTGCAATCTGCAAATTCTGCGATTTTTTTCTGCAAACTGTGGTTGCTGCAAAGCTGTGTTTTTCTGCATATTGGCTGAAAAAGAAAGTGCTGCAGGTCTGGAGTTTCTGTCCGGGGCCAGGGATAACTTAGAAAGGACAAACCCGGACACATAGACTAGGAGACAAAGCCCCCCACCGCACAACTCCTTCCTCCATCTCCTTCACCCATCCACTATAGCCAACCACCCCACACCTCCTTCCGCCTCCATCACCCTCACCCATCCACCATAGCCAACCGCCTCACACCTACTTCCTCCTCCATCATCTTCATCCGTCCATCGTAGCCAACCGCCCCACACCTTCTCCATCCTCCATCTCCTTCATCCATCTGCCATAGCCTACCACCCCACACCTTCTCCCTCCTGCCATCTCCTCCACCTGTCCACCATAGCCAACCACCTCACACCTCCTTCCTCCTCCATCATCTTTGCCCATCCCCCATAGCCAAACACCCCATACCTTCTTCCTCCTCCATCATCTTCGCTCATCCCCCATAGCCAAACACCCCATACCTTCTTCCTCCTCCATCATCTTYAYCCATCCACCATAGCCAACCACCTCACACCTTCTCCCTCCCCCATCTCCTTCACCCATCCACCATAGCCAACCACCTCCCACCTTCCCCCTCCTCCATCTCCTTCACCCATCCACCATAGCCAACCACTTCACACCTCCTTCCTCCTTCATCATCTTCACCCATCCGCCATAGCCAACCACCCCACACCTTCTTCCTCCTCCATCTCCTTCACCCATCCTTCATAGCCAATCACTTCGCACCTCCTCCCTCCTCCATCTCCCTCACCAATCCACCATAGCCAACCACTTCACACCTCCTTCCTCCTCCATCACCTTCACCCATCCACCATAGCCAACCACCCCACACCTTCTTCCTCCTCCATCTCCTTCACCCATCCTCCATAACCAACTGCCTCCCACCTCCTCCCTCCTCCATCTCCTTCACCCATCCACCATGGCCGACCACCTCACACCTTCTCCCTCCTCTATCTCCTTCACCCATCCTCCATGGCCAACCACCTCGCGTCCCCTCCCTCCACCTTTTTTACCCATCCACCATAGCCAACCACCTCCCATCTTCTCCCTACTCCACCTCCTTCCACCACTTAAGGGCGATGGGCGTAGGGGACCAAAGAGCGTGGGAAGTCTTAGGAAGGACGGAAGGACGAGTAGGAAATAAGTTTGATTAGGCATAGGAAGTATTTTTCTCCCCCCTCGTTCCCCTCTTCCTCTCTTCCTCTCTCCCCTCCTTCCTTCTACTCTTTCTTCCTCCCCTCCTTCCTTCCTCCACCGTCCTCCTCATTCCACCTCGACTCTTCTCCTGCATCCTAAAAGTTTTTACCTTACCTTCCCCTCCTCTTCCTTCTTGTCATATGACTAACCTTTCCCCACCCACTTGTTACATTGCCAGGGAACAAACGGTGAAAGGAATTTGTCCTCGCTTGGTGGAAAAAAAGGGCAAGGGAGGGGCTGTCGGTCCCTTGTGCCACCAAGAAGGAAAAGTGAAAGCTCTAGAGAAATTGGGAAGACAAAGTCCTTGAGAAGGTGAGAGAGTGGAAGCTTGGCACAAGGTCAGTTTGACTCAACCATTTCCCCGTTTGCGTGACTACGAGAAGAAAATGGACTGATTAAGCACAAAGGGAAGCCGAAGAAAAAGGAAAGTTGGGCATGCGGGAAGGGCTATGTGTTGACCCCCAATAGGGGATTGTATCGATTTGTGCTTTGTGTGGGATTTTGCAGGTAAGTAAAGGCTTGGGATGCCTTGAGCGGGACAGGGCCGGGAGAGACCGGGCGGCAAAGGGAAAAAGGAAGAGGGGGCAAAGGGGTTACGGTGTGAGGAAACCCGGGGAGGGTCATCTGCAGTTCGCTGAAGCCATGGGCTACGATGCCTGTCACCTCGCCGCGCCCGCTTCCGAGGTCCTCAGTGTCCTGCAGGTGTCTGGGGTCAGAATCCCTTGCTTCTCTCCTTACTGATGCGGACTTATCCCCCCCTTGGGAATTACGGCTTGCGAGAAGGGAGTAACACTCTAAATGGATGAGATTCATAAACAAAGACCGAATGAGCGATTAGCGAGAACTGCAGTTTGCGAGAAGAGGCACGGTGTGGGGAAACCAGGGGGCAGTAGTTTCAGTCAAGCGATCCCCATCATGCCAACCTCCATTCCGCCAAAGCACAACAAGGTTAGGGCAGTTCTCGCCCGTAGTTGGTTTGGGGCGTTGTCATGATGCACAATATATCATTAAGGTCCCCCTCACAGTTTCCCAGAAATAGCTCAGACACGAGAACCAGTAAATAAGCAGCAGTTCTCGCCTTTTCCCAAACGAGCGAATCTCAGACCTTCGGGTACTCTCTTCAGGTGCCTGCAACGGTCTCCAGTTCACACTGGAAGACTCCCCTGCAACGATTGAAAGGTTATCAAGAGTTGTGAACTCTAGTCA
>BFEA01000729.1:622137-644226 GCA_003427395.1 Chara braunii | reverse complement strand
GACATGCACAAACGACAAAACCCATGGCGGTGTACCTTTCCATGTTCTAACGGAAGATTCACTCAGTAGTGCTCAATGCCACCACATTCTCCAAGCCGGCGGCCTCTCTTTTGCCAAAAACGACACCAAGGACGACGACATAACAAAGCGCCCCCCCCCACAAAAAAAAAAAAACAAAGCCCAAAGACGAACTCGCCCATCAAAAGAGAAAAAATTGAGAAACCATAAAAAAAAGAAAAAAAGAAAACAAAAGAACTACACGGACGACGACATAGCAAAACCCAAAGACGAACTCGCCCATCAAAAGAGACAAAACAATTGAGAAGCCATAAAAAAAAATAAAAATAAAAAAATATCGAGAGAGACACGACGCCTGCTTTGTCATCATGTGTCCTTCCTATCCTACGGCACTGGCGAAGAGATATTCCCCGCTATCGACGACCCTCATCCCTCTCCACGCTACATGGCGGTATTGGCCCAAATACCCTTACAAGGGTATTTGGGCACATATTTGCAGCTTACAGGAAGAACGCCTTGGCGATAGCTAGGGGCGCGTCCCATCTTTCCTTGATTATAGAGTGTGTGAGCGTGCACTTTGCGGACACGCGTTAGCCGGACCAAGCGATTGATCAATGTAGGCTATGAAACGCCGATAGAACAAGTGAGTGCTAGGCTAGAGTTTCTGAGGCGGTCGCAACCTCGCACGCACAGGTAAGGTTATGGCAGCGTCGCGTTTACCGGGTAAGGCCGTGACTAGAGACAGGTGCTGTCTGATTTACTAGAGGCTGACGTTTCAGGCTTGCGCCATGTGGAATTCTGCGGGCACTAGGTTGGCCCTGCGCCGTTGATAGTAGGAGCCACCACTAGGAATGGCACAAACAAGAGGGAAAGTCGGGGCCTCGTCGGCGGAGGGGTGATAAAAAGGGCGTTCATAGCGGCTATGAGAGGCACGACCCGCAGCCGCATCGTAGCGGAGCAGGCGTGTGTGGTGGACCAAGCGGGGCCTTGCCCCAAGATGGCCGAGTGCGACCTTACGGAATGATGGACGCAGACCGCAAGTTAGAAAAACGGTCTGAGGTACCGTTCGCAGGCCGGGTTGGCTGGTCGTACTATTCATATGAAGGGAAGCGCACAACCAGCTCAGGCTTGGGCTTAGCCCTATAAGTTACGTCATTGGACTTTCACTAGGTGGATCTTGGGATCGAGGCCAGCAGCAAGCAGCGGAGCAGCGGAGGAGCGCATTCGCGTGAGCCGAGGGGTTGAGGGTCCCGCGCGACTATCCCCCTTGGCTTTTTGCGGGGGGTTCCGACCGTGGGCCCGCGAGGTAAGGCCAAGGACCAGATCCTCTTCACCCGTTTTTTTTTTTTTTCCTTATTATTTTTTATTTCCAAGTTTTAAAATTTTTATTTTTCCTTTTTTTGTTTTCTTTCTTTTTATCTGGGACGAGGTCCGGTACCGGTACCGAGACCCGCGGTGAGACCCAACAACTAAGTTCAGTGGGTACGCCACGAACTGCTGCCTGGGTACAGTCCTTCGGGACATCTGTTAATTGGAACGATACAGAAAAGACTAGCGTGGCCCCTGCGCAGAGATGACATGCATAAAAGCAGGGTGCAGCCCAAAGTTTTTTTGTTGTGGCATACGATGGATGTCATTGTTGCGTTTTCGTCCGACCGAACTCGTCGCTATGCGGTGCGTTATTAGAAAGGACAAAAGGTTGACGAAGGAGGAGACAAGGCGGAGTGATCAAATAGGGGCACTGACACGAGTGGACCAGGGAGTGTAGTAAGGAAAGAGGCGGGAGAAAGACAGCAAGTACTAGATGAACTAAACCTGGGTGCTGCCCTGCACCAGGTATATTCGAGGGAGAGATCGATAGGGTGATGGGATCGATGTACTGAACCAAAGCAGGCAGCGAGATGTGCAGCAGGGGAGACCAGCAAGTGTGGTGGGCGAGCTAACGGGGGAAGAACCTGGATGTGGGTCATGCTTAGATGCACTCGACGTTAAGGAGGGAGGAACGAGCGACAGATAACGAGCGACAGACAACGAGCGACAAACAATGAGCGACTGACAACGAGCAACAAACAACGTTAGTACAAGACTGTGAGACCGTGCGCTACGACCAAGGACCGACAAACGGGGTATGGGGAAGAGGTCCCAGAAGGAGGGTGACAACAACAGGTGAACCTGGATATGGATCGCGCATGATACCCTCGAAGAAGGCGACGAAGCAACCGCAGTGCTAACATTTATAATGAGCTTGCTGCTACTGGGGCGCAGCGCTGGCATCAAGCAATGGTAAAGGCAGTAAAGGGAGGGTGAACATAGTCGAAAAAGCCACGCAGGGGACATGCGTGAGAAGCCTGAGAGCAACGAGGACGAAAAGTGGCTATGGTGGAGGTTGGAGATGTACGCCCCGCTCACTTCTTGGTGAAAACGAGCAGGAGAAGATGGTAGGCAATGATTTTTAGGGCGGGCGAATCCGAATTTGGTGTTAGTTCAAGCAGTGAAGTAGTAAATTAAGAGTTAGAGAGAAAGGGCGGTGCGTCGAGGTGTCAACGGGAAAGGGAAAGTAAACATGAAAAACAATAGATCTCACCCGTTTCTTAACGAAAACGGGCGAGGAAGGAGACGAATTAGACAGTTTGGGTCATTGCGAGACTGTTGGTTAGGTCAGATTCCGCTCCAGAGCTGTGGTTTTAGTGCTATATGAGTTAGGGGCTGCGCCAAGGAGGGAAGTGTCTTTATGGGATAAAAGTGCAATGTATCTTCCAACGATTTAGGGAAAGATTCACTCCTCTTCTTGTATTATGTGGTGAGTAGGGGGAACATGGTCGTGATTGTGTGCCATCATGCTCGTTTTCTGATTGGTCTCTGTTGTTGTTATGATCGAGTTGTTTGGCTTGTTATCGTCGTGGCCATTGCGTCGATACTCGTCATTTGCGCTGGGGCTGTGTTCCCCATCTTCACGACATGACTCACAGTGCGCTTCCCTGTGCTGGTCGTCCTCGCGATGGGGGTGGTTGCCCTCATGTCCATAGTGCTCATTCCTAACGGCGATCCTTCCCTTTAAGCCGTCACCGTACAACGGGAGGTTGGTCATCAAGGCCATGATCGTAAATCTTGCTTTTGCCTACTTGGTTGAACCCGGTCGTGTTAGCAACCCAGAGCATTCGTATGCTAAAGACAGACGCACACACACAGGGAGAGAGAGAGAGAGAGAAGGGCTTACCAAGAGCTGTTGTTGGTATCGTGCAACCTCTGTACGAGGCCGTGGAGAATCTTCCCGCATCCGGGCGGAACACTCATTCCGATTATGCTCATCCGAACAGTGGAAGTAGCTAGCCTCCTGCCAGCTCTCTACGAGCATGACTAGAAAGTAGTAAAGTTTTCCGTGTTCTCACGGAAGATTCATTTCGATTTCACTCACTATTTCGATGAGAGTAACCTCTCTATCTCATTGCGTGCATGACTGGAGGGCCGTGTATATCCTCATAGTCAACTGATAGACCCAATCTATATATATATATATATATATATATATATATATATATATATATATATATATATATATATATATATATATATATGGCCCATCCTATGTACGAAAATCATCCTCTCTTGCATGCGCAGCCACATTCGCATCTAACAGTTCTTGAAGTCAGTATTCACACTAGGAATTTTTTTTCCGTATATCTGTATGTCGCAGAGTATGTTCCTTTGTTCGTGTGGAAGAATCCTTCTCAACTGCGCATTGGCAGACTGCTTAGTTGATGCAGGCTTAAAAACTGGCGAAGTTTAGACGTGAAGTTGAATACAACTGCGACCACGATAACATAGTTCTGATCAACGAGAAGTCTGATGGTGTGTTGATACCTTTCGTCCCGTCCGGGGTCAGATAACTGATCGTGCCTGTAGCAGAGATAGACGTGAGTACGAGAAAGACAGTGAGGAGTTGGTGGGGTAAGGGAGAGGAGGCAAAATTAATAAGGGGAAGGCGATAATCATGTAAGGTAAAGCGCACGTACCTAGCTGATGAAGACAACAACACAAATGCATCTTTTCGTGGCCTAACAGGAAATTCATTCCCATTTCGTGCATAAGGTAAGTAGTGAATCACAAGGTTAGCAAGGGCACGTGTCCGAGCTTAAGGGCGAGCGAGCAACGGGAGACAACAACAGGTGGGTGGCAGACAGCGGGATTATTGCTGGTTGCCCAACTCGGAGACTGCGGTTGTTAATCCAGGTTGTTGGTGTCGACCTCAGGGTGCTGGCAGCTGAGACACAAGAACTGCTGCTGATTCTGAGTGATTGTCACTGGTACTACCAGCAGTTTGCTATGCTATTGTTGTGACACTGCTGTTTCGGATTTCTGTTGGTGTGTAACAAGGCGCTACTACGGTTGTACTGTTGTTTTTCCTGACCGGTGGACTTCTAGTTGATGCTGTGTTTTCCAGCAAACGGAAAATTGCGGTGTTCCTGCAACAGGAAAGTCATTGCAGTACCCGCTGTTGCGCTTGCGTTGAGTCACTGAGGCGTACAAATGTGCTTGTGCTATGTGTCTGCAGTGAATGTTGTGGATTCCACAAAGCGTTTGTTGCGCAACACTGTCATCTTGTCATGCACAACAATGTGGTCCTATTGCACATGTTGTGTTTTGCTGCATAGAGTTGCGTCTCGCCTGCAATTCGAATAGAGCACAGAGGGTGTGCTCTGTTCGAACGCAACCTCCCTAGGTTGCGCAACTGCATTTTAGTTAGAGGATAGGGTGCGACAACTTGAGGGTGTGATCCGGCTTCTACAAGGGGGTCATTGCTGCCAAGTTGGGGGTCTGTCAAGGTGCTGTTCTCTACGTCCTGGTCACTGTTCGACCACTCTTGCTGTGTGTTGTTGGCCGCCATTGCGGGACCCTCAAGCGAATCAAGGTTTCAAGGATCTCTCCTGCGAGTCTGAGGGCACCCTTCTTGTATCTGAGAGTCTGAGTCTTTTTTTCGATGCCTTTCTCAGTTTCAGTCTAGTCTCTTGGTTACGAGAGGAAAGCGGCAGGCGGGATTGCAACCAGTAATCCGCACCAAGGCCTCTGTGGGAGGTTGCCCACCGATTGCGGGAGCTCTGCCGGAGCCCAGGCGGGGTTCTGGACGCGGGGAACACTCAGGTATAATCTCGTTTGACGGGTGTGATCCCTTCCCCTAACTATTATCCTTTGGGTTATCTGAACATGACTATGGAAGGTTACTACTATTTGTTTTGTTATATATGTCAGGACATGCATCTTGAAAAGGTAAATCAACAAAGTATATGTGAGGTATCAGACTTTTCCTTTGAGTGAATTCAAACAGAATGAATTGGGGGAAGGTGGGACGAAGGTGTATTGCTTGCTTTGACTGGGTCAACCCAAGGTTGAGCTCCTCTAAGTTGATGTGGGCTCAGTGCTGTGTTTATTTTTGTTTGCTGGGCTGACTGCATGATCTTTGAGGGCTGGGCCTATCCTAAGATGGACGGACCAGTCGCTGTTTTTTTCTGAGGTTTCTGAACAGGAGGATGGACACCCTAAGTTGGGAGGACTCAGAATCCTGATGTTTCTTTTGTGGGTTGCAAAAAATAGAGCTGGGTATATTCTAAGTTGCGTAGATTCAACTCTGTGTATGTTTTCTTCTCAGGGGGACACAGGTAAAAGGCTAAGCCTACCCTTAAGTTAGGGTGACTAGGTCATAAGCGATTAACATGAAAGTCAACCAAAGTATAGAATTTTGATATACGTTATACGAACTTATACCATCTGGCAGACCGGGCACCCTAAGTTGGGAAAGTCAGTCAGTATGTCACGTAGAACAAAATGAAGAGAGAGAAAAATGAAGAATATAATGGAGGAAACTCGGACAGGCGGAGCGTACCCTTAAGTTAGGGCGGTTCGGTTTTATGCTCGTAATAATACAAAGGTGCAAAGAGTTAGTATACATCTGCTTTTATTTTTCCTTCTAAACACAAGGCAGGATTGGATGTCTCCCTAAGTTGGGTAGGTTTGATCATCTGCCTAATAAGAGAGAAACATATGAAGTTTGTGCAAGTATACMAWTGGTTGTTCTTTTATATTGTCGTTACGGAGACTAAGCRTACCCTGAAGTTAGGGCGACTTAGTCATACGTCGTTTGTACTTTGTTCAGGCAGATCAGGCGTACCCTTAAGTTAGGGCGGCCTGGTCAGGTTGTCTTATGTACCTAAACCTGTTTAAGMTGGCTAGGCGTACCCTTAAGTTAGGGCGGCCTAGTTATATGCTCTTGTCGTTGTTGTTATGTAGGTTGGACGTACCCTTAAGTTAGGGCGGTCTGACCATTCGTCGTTCCTACTTGTTTTAGGCAGGTTAGGCACACCCCTACGTTAGGGCAGTCTAATCATATGCCCTACGTAACCTTGTCTATGAGCTGGCTAGGCATACCCTTAAGTTAGGGCAGTCTAGTTTATGCTTTATGTCGTCAGTTAAGCAGAAGTCAGGCGTACCCTTAAGTTAGGGCGGTCTGGTCATATGTTTTATGACTAGAGTCGATGCTGTGTTGGACATGCCCTTAAGTTAGGGCAGTCCAGTTGTGCGTACTTTTACTTGTTTACTTAGGCAGGTTGAACATACCCTTAAGTTAGGGCCTTGTCTGATCCTATGCCATAAGCGAGGGGGTCTACTAAGGGGGAAAAAAATTGAGTGACCTAACGAACTACTTGGAGCAAACTAATGCGGGATTGTGAGAGATGTTTGTTTTATGCATGTTTGTGGGCTCTCACTTTGGGGTGTCTTTTTGATAGGTTAGTTGTTTAGACGCTCGCCAAGTGCTGGAGCCATAGGCAGGTAAGATGGATGATGGGAGGGAGAACTTGGGATGAAGATAGGGCTGACCCTGCTCGGAGTTAGGATCAGGGCTAGCTCACCACCTCATCTAAAAGGTTGGGCGGGCTATCATTAAATCTAAGTCATCAAGCAGGTGTCAGAAGATAGTCCCAAGTATAGTTTGCTTTGTCTTTCTGTCTTTTCAGTCTTGTATAAATCTTGACAACCTCCTGTTCCTACGGGAAGCGCTGCCGAAATTTCTGCAAATCTGGAAGAGTTAGTCATTTTTGGACTCGTAGAAATTCCGAAAAGGCACTTTTCCTACGGGAAGCGCTGCCGAAATTTCACAGCATTTGAGGAGTTAGAATATTTTTCAGCCAGGCGCTACTTAGCAGATCCATCCGGGATAGAGGAGATGTTCAGTGGTTTGGTACTAGTAGAGGAGCTAGGTTACAACTTAGGGAGTATTCTCCCTTTCCTGGCATAAACATAGTAGTGTTTCTTTTGGCCTGTACTGTGATGCAGGTTTCCGTATTTTCCCTGAAGGCTTGATCTGATCAGTCTGAGCCTTCTAAAGGATCACATTTCTGTTATCACTGATAACTGTTATCACTGATAACATGTCGGTTGCCGATTCGTCGGTTTACGACTCAACTCTCCTATCCCTCCTGCCTCTCAACCTAAGGCCTTGCCCTTGCCAGGTTTTGTGTGTTTCTTTGAGTTTTCACCCAGTTCCTTTATAAATGACCATTTCTTAAAGACTGAGTACTTTTGTTGAGGTATGGTGGAGAAATGGTTGGGCTTGTGTGCATAAGGCAGGGTGTGAGTTGCAGAAGGTTGGAAAGTTGACCCCTTTAGCACGTGTGATGTTGTTTGAATGTTGTGTATACGATTGCAGGTATGTATGGAAGAGTCTCATTTGAGTCATGATTGAGTGATTATGTATTGGTTTTAGATGGGCAAACCACACAACTGTCGTGAGAGTGAACTACCCCACAACCTTTTGTTTGAGTGAGATTGTTTTTTTCCCACCCCGATAATGTGATAATGTGATAATCAGAGTAAGCGTACGCTCGGGTAACCCCTATAGGGCTATGCGGCCGCACCCTTACGTTTCCCCCTACTCAAAGATTTTATCTGGTCGGACGCTAGTCCTAGGCCTGAAGAAGGTCCTTGTCCAAGACGCTGATTTGCTTACGGTCCCGTGGGAACAGAGGCGCCGCAAGGAGGAAGGGCTGTCCCCCAGCCACTCGGTCCGGCGGGGCGTTCATGTTCCCCCTGCCAACGTCTAATACTCCTCTTTTTTTTTCCTTGTTTAAATTATTTTGGTGGAACGGTAAAGTTCCGGGCGGAAGGAGTAGCGTGTCGCTGGTGGTGCGCCAGACAACTCACCACCGCTCCGAATTCCTTTCTGCCCTAGGGACCATCTTACCCCGCACCCCTTGGGACATCTCACGGTGCTGAAGATGATAAGGCCCTCAGGCCGGTTTTGGGCTCGCTAAAGGGTTACCTCCCCTTAGCGCGCACTTCAGCCGACGCCTGAGCGTCGGGAACAACCCCATGGGTTAGAGGAGGCCATTTGGGTGTGGGCACCACATAATGCGTCGTCATCGCGACTACTTGGGTAGGGCTGCATTGCAGATTGGTATGTGTAGGTCGTGCGACCGCGCGACCTTATACTAAACCTCGCGCACGACCGTCACCGACTTCCACTGCGGAAAGTTATGGGTCAAACGGAGTCTCTCTCTATCGACGATTGATTTTCTTTTTGAGTTTGTGGTTGGACGTTGTAGTCCGTGGCAGCCGTCAAAGTCAAACCCCTTGATTTTGGCTACCACGACAGCCTTGAAGTTCTGTACTCAACCCCTCTGCACAGGGTGCAGAAGAGGGTGTGGTCGTCAACCGCACATAGCGATTGTCTAGCGCCGAGAAGGTAACCTCTTAAAGCGCTGTCAGCCGACACTTGAGTGTCAAACGCGACCCTCGAGATTATCAAGGGTCATGAGGATACGAGTACCACATAGTACCCCATCAGCGCGAGTGCTTGCGTATGCCCGCATGACTGGTTAATATGAGGAGGCCAGACGCTCGCTCGACACTTATACGGAAGTCTAGCGCGCAATACCTATCTGATTCTCGCGGCGTAACGTTATGGGTCGGATACTGAAGGGACTAGGAGTATTGTGGTGTTGTGGCGTCGTTTATGGAGTTTGTTTTATGTATCTCCATGCGTTATGTGTGGGTAGATGTGAGTGTTGTGGTGTACGCGTAGTGTGTGTGAGGCGTCCTGGTCAACCGGCGCCGAGTCGCGTTTGGGACCTCAGCCCCCCAGAACGTCGATTCTCGTGTGGGTTCGATTTCCGGGCGTTCGACCTCACGTAACCCCCTATGCTACAGCGAACGAGAAATGCCCTCGGCTGGGCCACCTCTGCAATTGCATACGAAAAGCTTTCGCATGTGGTTTAGTAGCTCGGCAGGGATACGCCCACCTAAGGGATGGTGACAGCTCCCGCAGGTGGAGGTAAGCGGTGCCTCGCGTGACCCTGTCATGTCGTAGGGGTTCGCGAGAGGTACGGCTGACGCACTCGGCCGGAGCGGCAAACGCTCTTTGCGACAAGTCCTGCCAAATCCTGCGTGACGCGGCCGGGAGGGTCCCCGTGCGAGACCGATGCACTCGACAGGTGGCGCCGTTGCCGGGGATCTCGGCTGCCTACCGGGGTCCTTAAGAGAACAAACCCAGGTTAAGTGCAGGCTGATGATCTAGGCAAAACGACAGAGGTTTATGGTCTGGATTTTTCTTATATAAAGAGGATTGTGTATGATATAATGATAAGACTAAGTGATTAAGAGTGCGGCTTAGGGTTGTGTCTGAGGTTTTGAATAACTAATAGTCGAATGGTTGGCTGAATCTAGAGGTGGAACGGCTAGATAGGACTTAGGACAAGTCCCCTAGAACTTGACAAGTTGTCTGGTGGGCTACCCTTCTTTCCTAACAGGTTGGTTAGCCGAGGGAGGTAAAGATGCCGGACGCAGATGGAATTGAGCGGGGTCCGGCCGCTACGCCGGAAGGCATTGTTAAGGCACTCGAGAAAAGGGAGTTGGCACGGCTACAAGTGCCGAAAGTTGACATCTTTCTGTTCGAAGGGGAGAGGGTGTCTAAGTGGTTCGCGCTGTTGGAACAAGTTACAGTCGAGGTACCAGAGACATATAAGTTCAAGTTCCTACCTAGATATATCTGGTGGGAAATCCGTCCCGAGATAATGAAGGTGGCCGCTGGAGCAGGGGGAGATTGGGCCAAGTTCAAAGGGGAGATGTTGAGGCGCTTCAAGCTAGGGGACGGTCTGCTAACGAAGACAGACCTGGAAATGTTGCAGAGAGATGAGTTCTCTATGGTGGGGGCTTTCGCCACGACATTCGAAAAGATAGCAAGGAAAGTCCCAGGATTGGCCGAAGAAAGTAGTGTGCAACTCCCCTGGGGCACTTCAAGAATTGGGAAGCCTCTGCGCTAACCAAGAAGGCTACGCCAGGGAAGAAGTTGACTTGGGCCGCCATAAGAGAAGGCGTGTTAGAGGGAGAGTTTGACCAAGTGGACATCTTCCAAATGCGACAGGCTAGGAAGAAGAGGAACTCCTTGGACGCCACGACGAGTGATGGGCGAGACTTTAAGAAAATGGTAGAGGATGCGGTCGCCCAACTGGATGCGGCGAAAGAGGCGAAGGCAACAAGGAAGACTATGGCGGCTCCGCAAGTCTAGGGAAAAGCAAAGAAAGTCGTGGTACAGGAAGAGGAAGAAGAAGAAGAGGAAGAAGAACTTGAGCCTAAAAAACTAACGAAGGCTCAGAGAAAGGTGAAAAATTTGGCCCAAGGCGGACAAGGCTCAGGAAGGGGACAGGCCCCGCAGGCAGCGGCAATGCCACCCCCTGAGTCGCCCAGTCAGGCTGCGCCAGCACCTTATGGGCCGTGACCGGGTTATGGACCTCCCAGTCCTTTGCCTGGGCACTATTCATACGCACCATGGTCGATGAGTGGACCGCATGGATCATGCGCCGGAGCGCCAATGAGTACGGCCTACTGCGGATGTCCGGGACCCCAGTCCCAACAAGTAGGCCACCAGAACCCACAGCCAAGCTAACCTCAACAGCCAGCCCCACAAGGATCACAAGGGAGTTAAGGTGGTGGACGCGGACAGAGCCAAGGATGGGGCCGAGGGCGAGGAAATGGTGGCCGAGGAGGAAATGGCAGAGGAAACGGTGGTGGAAACCCTACAGGCGGAGGAAATGGGGACTGGAATGCTTCAGGAAGCCAGGGCAGCCAAGAAGGTGGACGCGGATATGGCAGAGGAAGAATAGACTGAAGGAATGTCATTTGCTGGCATTGTGGGCAGAAAGGCCATACCATCAAATTCTGCCATGTTCGAAGAAATGATGAAGACGAAGGGCTAATCAACACTAACTATGACGGGGACATGTACGACAAATGGGGGTATTATCTTGATCCAAAGATCCCCGGCGGTACGAGGAAAGAGGCCCTACGAAGAGCCGAGGCTGGTGCACCACCCGCGCCTCCAGCCATGTTTCGGATGTGGCAGGAGAAAGAGGTCCGCAGTGACATCAGGGTGGAAGAGGTAGGAGAGAACGAAGAGGTAGAGCAAAAAAGGAAAGCTGGCACCATCAAGGAAGAACTAATCATAGTAGAATCCAATGATGAGATAGAGGAGGACTGTTGGAACAGGCCACGACATGCTACGATAGGAGAGGATTGCTGGAGAGAGGCCCGACAGACAATGGAAAGGATGGAAGACTTAGTCGCTAATGTCGGAAGATACCAGCAAAAGTTGTCCGATATGTGTGAAAAGGTCAAGGAATGGCAGGGTAAGGAGCCACTGGTATACCTCTACGACTTAGGTCCAGGGTCGCAAGGTGGGGCTGGAAACTTACTAGGCGTCACGACATCAGGGCCAACGCCAAGGTCCGGAATGACCTACAGACCACCCTCGAGATTGGGAAGAGCACCGTAGACTGTCAGGACAAGAGCCAAAGGACCGATGAGCCCTGAGGAACCGGCAAAGGATGTTCCTGAACCCAGCAAAGAGAAAGAGGTGGTGGATGTTCTAGAGGGGGAGGATGATGAAGATGACAGTTTGAGAAAAGAAGAGGACGAGAAGGTCGAGCAAACTTAGCAAAGGGCCAAAAAGAGGGGCGCCAAGCTTGATACGGACAAAGCTCAGGAGGTGAAGAAGAAAAAGTACGCTGTTCGAGTAGAGGAAGGGTTCGACGTAGAGGAGATCATGGACAGGATTCTTGAAGGTCATAATCATCTTATGACCCTGAAGGACGTCCTGGCCTCAGCGCCAAGGCTCAGGGACGAGCTGAGAGCGCGTTTATCAAGGAAGATGGTGGTCAGCGTGCAATTAGGAACTATAATCCCTAAGGAAGCTGAATGGGCTGAGACAAACACAAAGATGGACTGGAAGTCAGTCGCATGTGGATGTCTCGATGTAGTGGTGAAAGGAAAGACGTGTACGGCGATGGTGGACAGTGGGACGGAAATGAACCCCATAAAATAGGAGCATGCTTTGCGCCTAGGGATGGAGATAAACCGCTTTGACAATGGGGTCTTGATGGGGGTGAATAGTCGATCAGTGTTCATAGGGACCGCCTCATCGGTGGTCCTGGAGATAGGGAAAGTGAAAGTGAGAAGTTGTTTTTTCGTGATGCCTGATCTTGACCACCCTATTCTACTTGGTAGGTCATTCCTAAGTCGAACGGAGACGGTCATACTCAACAAGCATGACGGGACTATGTTCCTCGTCCTGTGCGATCCAGTATGCGGAAATTATGAAGTCATCACGTGCAAGAACACAGGACCTAGAAGTGTAAGGAACCGGCCCAACCCTGGGTCCTTCACGATTGAAGAATCAGAAGAGGAGAGGTTGAGATTGGAAGGTAGCAGGATTGAAGAGGAAAGAGGGCCAGAGGCACTAACCCTTAGCCTAGCGAATATAGGTGAACATAGTGTCGACCTATGGGATGGCGGATCCAGAGGTTGTGGAGGCCTTGAGAGAAAAGGTGGTGGAACAAATGGGAGCAGGAGAGATGGAGTTAATATACCGGACACCAGGAAGGATAGGTGGAGCGATTGGAGCACAACCCCAAAGCGCAACTCGACCTTTTTTAGGGGTGGGCTCAAGCAGGGGGCACAAAGGCGGTACAAAAGGGTAGATCAGAAGTGTCGCCCTGTTCCCGTACTCGTTGCAGAAGAGCAGGAAGTTTATTACAAGCGGGAACGAGAGTTGATACGGCAGATGCGGAAAAATGCAAAAAATGGGTCATGCCGTAACACTCTTGAGACACAGAAATCCCTGATTATAGGGGAGCCTGGCTTCCTTACAGCACAAGAGGAGAAGCTTATGGTGGAAACCATAAGAGGAAGGCATGCTGCGTATGCCTTCAGTGATGATGAGAGAGGTCGCCTGGACGTGGATATAATCCCGATGATTAGGATACATATCGTGCCTCACGAGCCATGGAACTTGCGAGGTGCGCGGTATCCTAATCCAGCTGATGAAGAGAAGGTAGTTAAATACCTTGACGAAAAAATCCGCACCCATGTAGTAGACTACTCGAGTGGACTGTATACATCCCCCTGGTTTTGTTTTGTCAAGCCCAATGGGACGTTAAGGTGGGTACAGGATTTGCAGAGCCTGAACGCTGTGACAGTGAGGGATGCAGGTGGTCTCCTCAACGCTGATGCGCTTTTAGAGGCCTGCGCTGGGAGAACCATAATATCTCTCATAGACTTGTATTCAGGTTACGACCAATTCTCTGTATACCCATCTGACCGGCCAATGACGACTATGCATACTCCTCGAGTGTTGATCCACATGAACGTTGCACCGCAAGGGTGGACGAATGCGGTTGCCATGGTCCAGAGGTATATGGTGAGGGCGATGCACCTCATAAGTCCTCACATTACGCAGCCCTATATTTATGATCTGGCCGTGAAGGGGCCTAAAGAGAAGGATGAGCAGGAGGTGATGCCAGGAATCAGACGCTTTGTCTGGGACCATGTGCAAAACTTGTGCAAGGTCCTGGACCTTTTGAAGGAGCATAACCTCACTGTCAGTGGGCCAAAGTCGAGGCACTGCATGAGCGGGGCCACTATCTTAGGATTTGTGTGCGACGAGAGGGGTCGTCGGCCAGTGAAAACGGACGCAGGGCCAACTGCTTTAGGGGGAGTGTTGATTGAGCGAGATCCCAATGGAGAAGAACGACCACTAAGGTTTGAAAGTCGAACGCTTAACACAACTGAGAGGAACTACTCTCAGTTTAAGCGCGAAACCTTGACAGTTCTTCACTGTTTAAGGATTTTCAGAAACTACCTCTTCGGCAGCAGGTTTGTAATGAGGGTGGACCCAACTGCTCTAGCTGGTTCTCTCAAGAATTTCGCTCCGTCGGATCCGACCATCGCCAGGTAGCTAACGTACATCTGGATGTTCGACTTCGAGTTGGAACAAATTTCGGGGAACAAGAATAGAGCAGATGGGCTGAGTCGAGGCGACTGGGACAAAAACAACCAAGGAGTAATCGAGGATGCTCCACCAGTTGACGGGTTCCTGGACAGTGAGGAGAATGTGAGACTTCACATCAACTCCTGGTCGTTGGCCGTTGGTAACTATGTTACTCCTGGGCGACCTGTGTGGCTTGCGCCACCACGACATGCACGGCGACCAGACCTAGTCCTTAAGCCCTATCTCGAAGAGGACTCTTGGGGAATGTCAGGCGTGGATTGGATGATGAAGCTGGCCTTGGTAGGCAAGGACCAACTGCATGAGGACTCGCTCACAATTGAGGATGGGGCGTTGCAGGTGGGCAAGCAGGAGAAGACGATAGGTGGGATGTATCTGCTGGCAAATGCATTGTTTTAGGAAGAGGCGGTCAGGAATACGGTGCTAGATCAGGAAGAGGTAGTAGATCAAGAAGAGGGTCACAATGTGATCCACGAGAGAGAAAATGATGACTTTGAAGAGGGAGAGATTAAGGAAGCGTTTCGAGCAGAGGAATATGAGAGAGTATACCTTGAACTCGAAATACTTCTGTCGTGTGAAATGAGGGAACGGGACACTTGCGCAAAAGTCCTGAAGACGAGGCCAAATTTTTTAGTAAGGGATGACCATCTATTCATGAGAAGCAAAGGGAAAACTCCCAAAAGAATAGTCTGCGGCGTCGCTCGCCAGATTGACGTTATGGCGGCACTACATGATGGTACTGCAGGTGGCCACAGAAACACAAATACGACATATCTCAAAATACACGAACTATACTATTGGGATGGCATGGGACAGATGATCGATAACTACTATAAATCTTGTGTGCCATGCCAGGAGCGATCCTCTCTTAGACCTAGGGAGCCGCTGCACCCAAGGTATGTTCGTGAAGTTGGAGCGGTCGTACACCTGGACCTGTTGGCAATGTCGTTGGGAATAGGGAGTTACAACTTTATCTTTGATGCATGAGATAACCTCTCTGGGTTTGTAGATGGCAGGGTCATTCGCACGAAGACTGGGGAAACACTGGCTCGATGCATCGAAGAATACTACCTGCGTTATCCCTTTGTCTCTAGGTTCGTGATGGATAGAGGATCTGAGTTCACCTGTGCGGAAGTAAAGAATCTTTTGAAGAGGTATGGGGTAATCACCGAGTACACTACTGCGGCGCACCCTCAAGCTAATGCACCAGTGGAAAGAGGGCATAGCACCATCACGAATCTTCTCGCCAAGTGGACCGATGGCAGACCCAATCAGTGGCCGAATTTTTTAAGAGTTGCTTTCTTCGTGATAATATTACTGTCAGGAGAAGCACGGGCTACGCACTGGCCACACTATGGTATGACAGACAGGCAACGTTTCCTATCAAGAGTTTTCTAAATACCTGAAAGCGACAGGACCTCGAGACCAATCGGACGTTTGAGGAGTTGTTTGACTTAAGGGCACGCCAGATTGGCGCTATAGAGGACATAATTGAGGGAGCAGCAAGTAGGGTGGCGGCCAACCGTAGCAAGGACAAGTACAGGTGGGATAAGATAGCAAGGGTAAGGAAGGAACCCCTCCAGGTGGGAAACGTTGTGCTACTGTACGACTCATCCATGGAGAAGCAGTGGTCACGGAAGCTGGACAAGAGGTGGTTGGGACCGTACAGGGTCACTAGGTGTGGTGAGCATGGAGCCTACCAAATCGAGGAGTTGAATGGGATGGCATGGAAGGACTGGGTGTCTGGCTCGAGGCTGAAGAACTTTGTGGCTCGAGACGAGGTGAGCATGAATCTCACCAGTTAGAGTCACTCTCTGAGCACGTTATATAAGAGCAATAGTATAAGTAAAATGTATGGGATATTGTTCTTAGTAGAATAGCGTGACATGTTGTGACTTCTTGGTTAGACTCGTGTATGTATGTATGCATATGAAGATAGGCAGATAGCTGGGATAGTTGTGGGAGGGCTATGTCTGTCTCCGGTTGTGTGTATCCAACCTGCTTACCCTCTGTGCGCTCCTGTTTGTCTCCTCCTTGTTGTGAAGGCTTGACACCGCTTGGGGCAGCTATGCCAAGAGGGAGGGGAGGGGCAGAGTCAGTGGAAACCCCTTTGGGGGCAACCAGACAGAGGACGCAGATAGGAACCAGGAGAGAAGACAGACCTCCAGTTTTCCAGGGGGGGAACATTGAGTTGTTCCTGATCGAGTTCGAGCGGCATGCACGAGAGTTTGGATGGGACGACACCAGGATGTTGAGAGAGGTGTGAGGCACGGGCGAGTGGACAGACCCCATTGCCAACCTTGTCAGGGAGTCGCTGAGCTGGCAAGACTTTGAGAGGAAGATGGAGGGTTTGCACTCGTCGCCAGTGGGGAGAGACGGACAGTCCATTCAGTTTGACTCCAATAACTTGGGGGAGTTCCTGTGGGTCTATGATCGCTATGCGGATGAGCTGGATATTTCAGGAGAGCAGAGAATGGGGAGCTTCCTCCTGTACGTGAGGCGACACATCAGGTCGTTCGTCAGATCTATCGTGGCACCTGCAATGAGTTGGGGTCACTGCAAGAAGTTGTTGTGGAACTATTATACCCCAGCGCGTCAGGCAGGTGAGAGGGGGAGTTTGGAAAAAAAAAGAAGGGAGTCAGAGGCAGAGGAGAGGAGAACCTTTGAGCGAGGCACGTCATCAGGGACTCAAAGGGAGGACAGGAGGAAGGAGCCCAGATCCTGTAGGCACGAAAGAGCAGGAGGCTCATGTGGTCCAAGGGTGCCTCTAGAGAGAAATGGATTGTCCTATGCCAGATATAGAGCCAGACATACCTCAAGAGCCACATGTGCAAGAGCAAAGGGAGGAGCAGTCTGCCCAGGAGAAGGAACTGGATAGGAGAGAGAGAGCGGCAACGGATCAGGAGATCAAGGTTCAGCTCAGGATGAAGAACCTTTCAGAGCTGCATGAGAAGAGGCAGCAGGGAAAAAAGCCTGAGGAGGAGGGTGGTAAGAGCAGAAAGGGCACTCACACTCAGGAGGAGGACCTTCCCCTATTTTCAAAGGTCTGGGTCAGCTTTTACAAGCTGTTGGACGCTGCAGGGAGGTTTGGCGGGCATCATCAGGAGATGGGGGTCAAGTTGGTCTCTACACACCTACTCAACCTAAGGGGCATGATGAAGGAAGGCTTCGTAGAAGCCAGAGCTTCGGATCAGAAGGTTGGAGACAGATTGAGGAAAGTGGGACAAAAGGTATATGGCCAGAGGGTGGAATGGGAAATAGAGATTGAGGACTTGAAGAAAAAATTGGGAAGACAGACTAAGGAGGTGGGGGCAGTGAGAGCGGATATGGAGAAGGTTTGGGCAGAGAACGAGGCCGTCAGGCAAGTCAACCAAACCCTTAATAAGGTCAATGACGTCCTGAGGGCCTATCTATAGGCACAACAAGTTTCCTTCCAAGCAAAGGAGGCAGAGTGGGAAAAGAGGATTCGGGACATCGAGGCCAGGTATGTACAGCAGGCTCCTACTGCAGTGGTGGATTGGACGGAGGTCCAAGGGTTTGAACTCAGAGAACAACCTGCGGAGGAAGCATTCAAAAGCTAGAAGGAAGAAGAGAAGGCGGACCAGCAGGAGGGCGAAGAGGTTCCCCTGATAGATAAGGAGATGTTGGAGTCGCCAGGGGCACTAGCTGAGAAGGACACAGAGATTGAAGAGTTTGAGTGAAGGTTGCCGTCTGGCCTGACGCTTGGACAGGAACCAGCAATGCCAGAAGAGAGACCACCAGATGAGGCAATAAGAGTGGAGGTAGGTCTACCTACTACTCAGGGAGAGACCATGGGACAGCAGGAGGGTCAGGAGAGCGTGGGCCAGTCCACGATGGAAGCTGAGGCAAGGAAGGATCTGAAGGACTATCAGGAGTCAGTTATACCTCAGGAGATTCCTGTTACTACAGATCTGACGGACGCGTTGGGATCTTAGGCTACTGGTTCTGGGCAAGAGGGATATGTCGGCGAGCAGGTGATGCGAGCAGGTGACAGAGCAGTCTGCCCCACTTCCCCAGAGGTCCCACTACAGGAGCTCACGAGCAAGATCTCAACAGTCTCGTCATCAATACCTTCACGAGAAGGAGACAAGACGTCCCAGAAGAAGATTGGCAAATGCTTCTACTGTAAGAAGGACAAGCATCGATCTGACGACTGCCCCAAGAGCCTCAAGGACGAGGCAAATGGGTTGGTTATCAGAGAGTCATCTGGAGTGTGGAAAGACAGGAATGGAGTCCTAGTTCCTAAAACTCGTGATGGGGTGAGGGCGCAGTTGTATAGGCAGCTGCAAGAGGTCATGAGTGATCAGGAGTAGAATTTTCTAATAAAGTCCGAAAATGCGAGACATCTCTGACTCTCTGACTTATGGTTATTTGTATATAGAGGGATACATAGAGGATTGAATCAGACCCATGTACATCAGCAAGTTGAGTCAGTAGTGAGATGTTACCTACGCATTATAGACTTGAAAACCTTCTTGTACATAAGATAACACTGAGTATGATTTTGATTATTTTTCTCATTTTCCGCTAATGTGATGTAGAGTGTTAATATCTTTGTAGAATAGCGCTCAGAAGTGTGGGGCGACTGTCGAGTTTTGATACTTTGACACTTGGATACCTTGACTCTTTGTTGGATACTTGAACTCTTTGTGTGATACTTTGATTTCTGTGATAAGGACAGGAGCCTTTACTTATTGCAAGACCCCATACCCTGTGTATATATACGAGTCTCAAACCTTGTCATTGTGTTGTGTGTGTTGTGTCACACTCACTCTCAGTTTGTGGACTTGCCCATATGGATGGTGGTGTGATAAGATGAATGTTGTGAAATGAACTAAGAGTTAGGTTCTACAGTTCCAGCGATGCTAAGTATAGCCCCTTAGCTTGGCCTCACAAATACGTCCCTTAGACTGACTCCATTATGGTCTGACACTCTCTTCCAAAAAGTTTTCAGAATAAACAAAGGATCACATACCACTGCCCACGGGACTACGTGGAGGGGTAGTGTCTTTCTCAACATTCCATCAAAATCCTTAGTAATTCCACAGGGTTGTATCTCCCTCACTTTGATCAAAAGCAGATAAGGTCGCACGTCTTTTAGGGACACTCACAATACTTTTCAATAGTTCCATCATAATTGCCAAAAATTTCCATCTGTTATTCTCACAAAATATCTAGTCTTCCCTCGTCAGACTTTTACATATACACAAACATTTATCATCATTATAGCATCTCTATTGAGTGCTCTGACAATTTTCATCCCTTTAAGAAAGTCCAATTGGTCATTCGGTTTTCCTCTCTCTTTTCCGAGTCATACAGAAGATACAACCTTGGTTGTGACCTTTCTATTCATCATCATTTCATCTGTGCAAAACACATCATGCCATCTCTTTCTCAAGATTCAGAGAGCACTCTCTCCCAGTATACTTTGGGTTTCACTTGTCACTAGGACCTGAATGCGCAAGTATAGCGGAAGAAAAAGCGAGGGTCGCTGACCGGCACAACCTGGCAGCGGGACCATGGCTTACCAAAGGTTAAGTCTTGAAGGGTCGGTAACCCAGAGAGGCTTAGCTAGAGGGAAGGTTATTGGGGTCGATTAGGTCAAGAGTCATGACTCTTTGGGGTGCCAAGATAGAGAGAATTGCTTATCGTTGCGTAACCAACGAGGGCACCATCGCTACATAACAACACGGTGGGCCGTGGAGTCGACGTGATCGACCGTTCCATGTTGGGCCAAGATGGAGACCTGAAGCCTCCTGTGTTGGACTCCAGGTTGGGCGCTCGTTATGATTTGAGATGGTAAGCATTACCATTTGGGCGGCTAAAGGCGCCCCGGATTTTGAGAGGTCTCGATTAGGACCTGCGTCCTAAGTTATGACCCCGTTCGCGGGACGATGACTAAACAGGACACCCAACGGTGAGCCGCCAGATGTCTACGACAAAAGGAGAGGACTATCAACCTACTACCTGGGAGCGGATAGTACGTTGTAGTACAAAACAAAGTATCCCCTAGCTCCGAGGCCAGGACGTTGGAGACCCAGGTTGGAACCCTGGCAGAGGAACGCCATGACGAGAGCAGATTGATAAGACAACCTCGAACGGAGTCGAGCCAGTGAACCGGATTGGTCGTTTCCTTGTTAGCAAGATGTGGTTGTGTGTATAGCTTTGATTGGCCGACGCGACGGGGACGTCGCTTCATAAGGTCCGGAAAACTGTCGGCCTGAATACCCTTACAAGGGTATTTGGGCACATATTTGCAGCTTACAGGAAGAACGCCTTGGCGATAGCGAGGGGTGCGTCCCATCTTTCGTTGAGTACAGAGTGTGTGAGCGTGCACTTTGCGGGCATGCGTTAGCCGGACCAAGCGATTGATCAATGTAGGCTATGAAACGCCGATAGAACAAGTGAGTGCTAGGCTAGAGTTTCTGAGGCGGTCGCAACCTCGCACGCACAGGTAAGGTTATGGCAGCGTCGCGTTTACCGGGTAAGGCCGTGACTAGAGACAGGTGCTGTCTGATTTACTAGAGGCTGACGTTTCAGGCTTGCGCCATGTGGAATTCTGCGGGCACTAGGTTGGCCCTGCGCCGTTGATAGTAGGAGCCACCACTAGGAATGGCACAAACAAGAGGGAAAGTCGGGGCCTCGTCGGCGGAGGGGTGATAAAAAGGGCGTTCATAGCGGCTATGAGAGGCACGACCCGCAGCCGCATCGTAGCGGAGCAGGCGTGTGTGGTGGACCAAGCGGGGCCTTGCCCCAAGATGGCCGAGTGCGACCTTACGGAATGATGGACGCAGACCGCAAGTTAGAAAAACGGTCTGAGGTACCGTTCGCAGGCCGGGTTGGCTGGTCGTACTATTCATATGAAGGGAAGCGCACAACCAGCTCAGGCTTGGGCTTAGCCCTATAAGTTACGTCATTGGACTTTCACTAGGTGGATCTTGGGATCGAGGCCAGCAGCAAGCAGCGGAGCAGCGGAGGAGCGCATTCGCGTGAGCCGAGGGGTTGAGGGTCCCGCGCGACTATCCCCCTTGGCTTTTTGCGGGGGGTTCCGACCGTGGGCCCGCGAGGTAAGGCCAAGGACCAGATCCTCTTCACCCGTTTTTTTTTTTTTTCCTTATTATTTTTTATTTCCAAGTTTTAAAATTTTTATTTTTCCTTTTTTTGTTTTCTTTCTTTTTATCTGGGACGAGGTCCGGTACCGGTACCGAGACCCGCGGTGAGACCCAACAACTAAGTTCAGTGGGTACGCCACGAACTGCTGCCTGGGTACAGTCCTTCGGGACATCTGTTAATTGGAACGATACAGAAAAGACTAGCGTGGCCCCTGCGCAGAGATGACATGCATAAAAGCAGGGTGCAGCCCAAAGTTTTTTTGTTGTGGCATACGATGGATGTCATTGTTGCGTTTTCGTCCGACCGAACTCGTCGCTATGCGGTGCGTTATTAGAAAGGACAAAAGGTTGACGAAGGAGGAGACAAGGCGGAGTGATCAAATAGGGGCACTGACACGAGTGGACCAGGGAGTGTAGTAAGGAAAGAGGCGGGAGAAAGACAGCAAGTACTAGATGAACTAAACCTGGGTGCTGCCCTGCACCAGGTATATTCGAGGGAGAGATCGATAGGGTGATGGGATCGATGTACTGAACCAAAGCAGGCAGCGAGATGTGCAGCAGGGGAGACCAGCAAGTGTGGTGGGCGAGCTAACGGGGGAAGAACCTGGA